>WBNH01012196.1:918376-1107339 GCA_013401255.1 Urocolius indicus
CACTCTTACACCTCCTGCCTAGCACCTCAAATTCCCGTCCTCAAATAGTGATCGCAGAGGCGCCAGATTGGCCCAGCCAGGCCGGGGGGTGGGTCTGAACCCAGGAGTCGGGGGAGAGTCTAAAAAACTTTTACCGGGTCTTCACTGCAACCCGCTCCCCCTGTTACTAAGCAAAAGCAACTCCTTGCTAAACCATGACAGCAATGTACCTTATTTGTGTTTAAAAACATTTAGGATGTTATGTCCATTTCTTTATTCATTCATTTTAAATTATCTCATAGTGATTTTCAGGGACACGGTCATTTCAGCAAATAAAGGAAATATATCCCTTATATTTGAAAATCTGGGGAAATCTCTGCTGTAATTCCTTCAGTAATACCTCATATTCTATTCAATGCATAAACTGCCAATATACTGAAAAGATTATGAAGATAAGAGAGGAGGTTTGTTTGATTTCTTTAATCTTGTGGTGGAACTGAGCATTTTGGGCTAGCTATCCTTAGAGTAATTGGATATGGGAATTTTAGTAAGTGAAATTATTGTGTTTATGTGAAATACTTTGTCTTTCTATTCAACTCAGTTCTTAAAACAAAAGGTAATTTAAAAAAAAAAAGATTTTGAGAGATTTGGATCTTTTCATAATGAAGCAATCAATGCAAATTGGTAAAGATGCAATAGGAACTTCTATAAACAATCTACAAAAACATGATTCTCTGTTAAGACAGACATATAAAGATGTGACTGATAACAAGTAGCCTGATGTGATGTCTTTTCGTTATCAGAGTCCAATTTCACAGTCAGACTTTTGCAACAGAGGAAATTTGAAGCCTTGTAATTTTGAAAAGCAACTCTAAGAGTTGTTTTTCACCTTTTAATCAAAGTTCAGCTTCCAGGAAAGTCATATCAACATTTCATCTCTTGCTGGATATTTCATAATGAGAAAGCTCATTTGTGTAACAACAAATACTTATTTGTGTAAAGGCAGAATGCATGGCACGAGGGCTGTGGAGTTTCTTCTTCCAAGAAACACTCTTAATTTAGAGCTGTTGGCAAAAACACTGAAGAGTGAGGAAGTCAGAGCTACACCTTTGTGCAGAATTATCATTGAAGACTTTAATTAATTGTAGATACAGCACATTAGACATTGGTTTTGACTGTCAAATTGCCAAGGGATATGCTAGTTAGAGATAGAGGTGGGGAAAAGATACCAACAATGCATCTTTTAGTGTGTGTTTTTCACAAATGTCAAAGTACCTTGAGAAATACAACTTGAAACTCAAATGAGTTTACTGACCCTCCAATGAGCTCAATGAGGTCAGTATTACATGTTCTGTCCTTTCTTCATGCTCCGTTCTGCACAGTGTATCTCCAGCAAATCAATCCAAACCATTACAGCATCATCTTTTGCTAATGCCTTATAACCTCTGCAGGCCAGCTTTTGTCATTTCTGTTACCACACTAATTATATCTAAACTCATAATGATTTTTTTTTTCAAAGCAGATGTTTTTTGGAGGAGACTGAATTCTCTGAGGTTAGTAATCAAATTTCTATTTGACCAACCCAGTTCAAAGGAAAAAAAAATCCCCTTTAGGTTCAGACTAAAGGTTCCAAAAGCCTGAGACGTGAAAATAAAGAAGCACTAGCTTTCAAATTATGTCTCTTTAGACTCACTGAAATGTGTGGTTAAGCTTCATTCTGCCTGCTTTAGAATATTCAAAGTTATTGGCCTGCATTAAACTCAAAGCTCTTCAAAAGCTTTTTTTTTTTTTTTTAACCAAGTTCCCTAGAACTGACAAGGTGAAAGATTTAGAAATGGGTGTCTGTAAGGGGAAAAACCCAAACTTGAAACAGGAACTGGATATTTTATTTTTTAAAAAAAATAATATTTTTCTGCACAAAAGTGAATTATTTTAATTGCCATTAGTAGAATCAGAGAAATGTATAATTGGTTGGAAAAGACCTTTATCATCAACTCCTCAGCTGACACTAGCAAGCCCACCACTAACCCATGGCCTTCAGCACCTCAGCCGTGTGTCTTTTCAATATCTCCAAGGATGGGGACTCCCCCACCTCCCTGGGTAGCCTGGGACAGTGTCTGAAAACCCTCTCAGTTAAGAAGTTTTTACTAATTTCCAATCTAAACCTCCCCTAATGCAATTTGAGGCCGTTTCCTCTTGATCTGCTGCTTGTTACTTAAAAGAAGAGACTATGTGTACAGTGCAACTGATCCCTTACTGCCAGTGCTGCTTATGTAAGCTAAGCATCACCACTGGAATATAGGTATTTAGTCAGCAAGATTTTCATATCTCAAAAACATTAACATGCTTATGCTGGTATGACCAAGGAGTAAATCACCTTTCAAAGTTCCTTTGCCAGCATTTTAGAGTAGGATTTTCATTTGATCTGTTTTGTGTGATATGCATTGAGGTCTGAGATTTCATATTCAATATGAAATTAATTTGGTCATCAGAAATTAATTTACCTAGGTATGTTAACGTAATGTTCACCTCAAACTTAATAGTATTAAATTCATTTTAAGTCACAATTCTTGAAGGATATGCTTCATAAAAATGTGAACTTTGAATCTGGAATTCTACCATTAGATGAGATAGTTTGGAGTCCAGGTAGAACAGCCTTCTATCAGTGCATACTTCTTCCAAATTGCAGTAATAGTCTTCCTCCAAATGATGATGTTTCATGTACCAATTTAGAAAGGGAGCTGAATCAGTTCCTGTTGTGAAGGCTGGCAGTGAATCCCAACAGTCATTATATTAAGCCGGAGCACTGGATTGATTCATTGTATGATCGAAGGTAGCTATTTATGCTCCCTTCTTATAAAACCTTGTAACACGTAAACGGTATTAAAGATGGCAAGATTGTGCCAAAAGCTTTGAATAACTCTGAGTATATCAAGCTGTTGTATCATGCAGATTTTTATTTCATAAGTCGGATGGAGGTGTGGCTAAAGCTTCATATGACTCTTCTTTAATGTACTTAACCTTTGTACCAAAAGCATTTTTATTCATGTAGTTGCTAAGTAAGAAAGGAGATTGGAGCAGCATGCCATTGCAAAACGCTGCAAATGCTGTAATCATGGTATTAACCTACTTCAAAGCCTTAGGAGCATGCTCACTTTGTGAGGGTAGTAAGAATTTTTTCATTACTCCAAGTTCACTGACAGATTTTGGAACCAAATAGTGTTCCTTGTATTCATTTCTTGAAGTGGAAGGATACAGTGGAAATGGTTGTTCCATCTTACATTCCACTTAGTAGAATAAGTTTCTTACACATTTTTCTGTGCCTCCATGAGAAGATTTGTATTTATAGCTGTTATGCTTAGATGCAGAGATTTTTTCCTAGCACGCAGAATGTTGTTTTGGGAAAAATAATGAACAACTTGATATATCCCAAAGTAATTTGCCAGTCAACTTTGGATTCCAGCTTACAACAGATTATAGTTACTACAAGCTGAGTCCTTTCGGCTCTTTAGGCACAAGAAGTGGGTATAAAAGACAGTGCTTATGTGCACCATGTGCAGTTCTCGTGATTACAATACAAAAATGATGTGATGCATCTAAACCTAACCTGATTCTTTAGTTAGAGACCCACGTACAGAAATATAAGTAGGATCAGGTTTGTAGCCAGCTATGCATAAGGTGATGCTTTTTTCCAGTTCTTATCTCTTGCAACTGAAATTCAGCTTTCCAGATTCAGTAGCATGATTTTGGGAGTACTGTTTTATGGGAACAACCTTGTTAACATGCAAATATGAAGTCAGTTGGAGCAACTGATTCATTAAAGGCTGAGTTAAGCCCAAAATGGTGCCTTCAAGGGAGGAAGACTAAGAAGGTGAAAGGAATAAAGGGACAGGATTGCTCTAAATAAAGCAAGTAATCTAGAATTGCAGCTTTTTTTAGAAGGTGTTAAACAAACTAGTAACCTTTAGAAATCACAGATCACAGAGTCTCAAGTGTTGGAAAGGACCTCAAAAGATCATCCAGTCCAACCCTCCTGCCAGAGCAGGACCACCTAGAGTAGATCACACAGGAACTTGTCCAGGTGGGTTTGAATGTCCCCAGAGAGGGAGACTCAACAGCCCATCTGGGGCAGCCCCTTCCAGGGCTCCCTCACTTGAACAGGGAAGAAATTCATCCTTGTATTTCCTTGGAATCTCTTATGTTCCAGCTTACAACCATTCCCCCTTGTGGTTTCATATCTTATTTATCTTTTGAGGATCAACTTTTGTGTTCTGTTTACTGTTGATTTTCCACAATAACAAAGATAACTAGTGCAGGTTTATATGGAGATAATAACTGGAACTTCAGGGAATTGGTATGTGACAAGGAAAGGAGGATCTGCAGTGAAAGGGAGAGCATTGCTGGCAGGAGCACAGGGAACATCTCTGTTGAAAAAGCGATTCCACCCTGGCAAAGCCATGAGTTACTGTCTGGAAGAGTAGACCACCAACAATACCAAGGAATTGAAGAAATGCAGACGTGGAATACCATTATTGAGTGCCATCCAAACCCCAATAATTAAGATATTTCCTGATGTTAATCCAGAGGCAGTTTATTGCAGCCCTGCTAGAAGACATGGCCCATTTGCAGCCCAGCTGCAGGGCTTGACCCAAGAAAGGTGTGCAGACGGTATTGTTCTTGGTGCAAATTAACAAACTGAATTAATAGTAATAGCCATCCGTCATGCCTGAACCAACCCCACAGAGCTCAGCACATAGTCACCACGCTGTATCTCTCACATGCCTTGTCATCTTAAAAAGAGAAAGTGGGAGCCATTTCTAGACAAACAGATCTCCATTTTCCTTCCTGTTAATTTTCAGCGAGAAGCAGCAACTGCCAGTTTTGTAGTTTTAACCCTCCTCATAATAATGGCAAGTTGGCAGCAACAGTGAAAAAAAAAACCAAAAAACCAGGGAAAATTCACGCCTTTGCAGCTAAACATTTTGTTCTGAACTGTATTTTAATTACAAAATGTCACTTCATGATAAATGAAACCTTCTTCTTCTAGCTGGTTTTCAATTAAGATTTGTTTTAAAAAGGAAGAATAGGTTGTGATAAGGCTCAAAATGCAAAAAAATATTTCTTTTTGACTTGAGTAGAACAAAGAGGAATTTAAAATTTCGTCAGTAGTGAATAACTTGAAGTTATCTAGCCTGTGTGCCTTGGTTTCTTGCTGTCCAAGTAGTTCCTTTTATTGGCCAGGGTCACCACTGGCTCCAGCATGTGTTACCTTCCCAGACACCAAAGTGCAGCATCGCAGAAAATAGCAGGAAAAAAACCAAACTGGCCTTATGTTTCTTCATGCTTAGAGATTTTCTGGCATTAGGCACACAAACATGGATTCACTTCACAATTAAGGATTTTGCCTTAAAGGCAGAATATGTTTCCAGGAACTCCTGAAGTTCCAACAGTACTGGCAAAAAGATTACTATCTCATCTTGAAAATGAAGTTGAGCCTTTATCCTCTAATACACTGCAGGTCAATGTTTGTCATGGCTGTATTCCAAAGTAATTAGACTGGAAATATTGCACGACCACAGAGATTCATCCGGAGCTAAGAAAGTGTATAAATGCCATGTAGGTTCTAACTTTAGATGCGTAGGAAAGTGAAGCAGTCAGACCTTTCTTTCTCAGGGTTCCACAAACATCAGCATCGAGTTTGAGTCAGCAGGAGGTGGCTGTTAGAACACCAACTGAAAAGTGTCTTGAACTTTGTCCTGGGTGGCTTGAACACATGAACTGAAAAACAATTGCAGCTTCTTCTGGGAATGAGAGTTACTTACTGATATAGCAGTGTAGGTCAGCTTGGGCAGAGATACACTGACATATTGTTCAGGCAGTATTCTTGACAGCTTCCATTTGTTTTTCCAGTTAAGTGGAAAATGTAACCTGCAAATTGAAAACATTTAGTGAGATAGTGAAATAGATGCATTTTAAATAAGTAAAAACCTGCCTGAAAAGAGCATGAGACTTTGCTCGACTTTGCTCTTCACCTCTCTCGAGTAAGTTTGCACTTGAAAGATAAAGTCTCTGGTGTTAGATCTTGCTATGATGAGTAAATGTGATGCTGTAAAATAACCATTTCAAATTGATTTTTGGGGTAGTGGATTAATCAGAAGACAGTTTACTAAATATAGTATGTCCAGACCCTAGCTCAAGTGCTATATCATTCAGTAAGCTCCAGACTAAAGTGTCTTTGGTGAGATTCCATGTATGCAAGAAAGATATCACAAAATATTTACGCTCTGTGGGAAACTAGAGAAGAGAGAATTAATTTTTTACTTTGTAGTAGCTATCCCACTTAAGACAAATTTGCAGGAGACTCAACTTTGGAACTAGTGCAAAAGCCTTGCAAATTTAATGTGATGGGGCTGAGCTGTCAGTTGTTACAAAACAGATCTGCGGTTCCCAGAAGTTCCCAAACCAGGATGATATTTTAAATTTTAACTCCTGTTATTTGAAACCAGACTTCCTCAGTTCTTCACTCTCATGGAACATGATCATATTCACCTTTATTTGTCTTTTTTAAGATCCATTTTTTCCCTCAACCTATGATAAAGACTTACATCTTACTGAAAATGTTTTCATCTCCTGCAGGTAAAATAATGCAGTGTGACATCATTTATGACTTAAAAATATTCACCATATTTCTTAACCATTTTTTTCCGTTTCATTTGGCACCATGTTTTCAGGACGTTCCTAATGAACTCAGCCTGCAGAATGGCAACAGAAGCTGATCTGTTTCCAGTATTCCTTTATGAATTAACAAAGAGAGAAAAGTAGGGAAAGTGTGTTGATGGTATGAAAGAAAATGACAGATAGCTTCAGGGGCAGGTGTTACATCTGCACAGTTCTGAAGGTGTCAGTGTGCCTTAAAACACTCTTTGGACTCAGATTGTAGGAGACTGAGTACTCTCCCCAAGGCAGATAAAGAGGAAATTTAGGTTTGAACAACCTTTGTAAAAATAACTTTGGCAGCAAATCCTCCTTTTTTGTTTTTTTTTCAGAAGGCACACAGAAATCACTTCAGCCTTGTTTTCTGGGGTTTCTTTTTTCTTTTCCTTCCCCTTTTATTCATTTGTGTGTCAGATTTAGGCTATATTATGCCTGAATTTTAAGGAAGTTTTGACAGTTTCATACTTACGACTTATCTTCCCTTGAGGAAAACTGTCATGCTGAATTGAAATTAGACATACTAGCTGGTCTGTAATTTCAGGTATTTCCTTAAACTGTTTACAAATATTATTGGAGCATATCAAGCACTTTTAGTGGGACATTTCTCCTGACATTAGTGATTGCTTTAGAAACATCTGCTTAAATTTGTCACTATATACTGAACATCCCTTGTATGCTGAGGTACCATTGCAGTCCAAATATACCCAAATGGGGATTTTTTTTTCACCGGTATTGGAGGTATAATCTCAGTGAGGGCTGCAGAGTTGCACTCCTGCTTCTAGATCCAGGGGGCTTGGGACTGCACCTGCAGAAAGCTGCTCTGCTCCCTTGCATCTCTGACTTACAACTGGGATGGCTGATAAACTCTTATTCACAGTTACTTTTTGCTTAGGATTTGGCTGTTTGTTGGTAGGGGTTTGTGTTTACAAAATGAGAGTGTGAGGCTACTTTATACATGAGAAGCCTGCTGAAGAGGAATAGGTGTACATGCATTTAACCTTAGGACAACCAGTTTCCATCATGACTACTCGCTGGTAGTGTCTTTGTTAGAAGTTGAAATAAATAAATATTTGTGACTGTTGAGGATTTCTAATACCTTAGTTTTCTTTAGCTCCTTTTCCATCTGAATATAAATCAATTTTTCTTTTTTTTTTTTTTTCCAAATTAGATGTAGTGGAATAGTCCTGAAAATGCTCCATTCTTTCTCCTCACCAAAACTGGGAGGCCAGAAGGGACTGTGGGAATTGCAGTATTTGCAAATAGACAGATAGAAGATGAGTACAGCTGTTAGTCTTTACATTCATCATTCATTAGCCATAACTCTAAATGAAAAACTGTTTAGATTTTTTGGTTTTGTTTTTTTTTGATGGGATTTTTCCTTAAGTGGCCTGAAGTACAGTACTTCAAGTAAATTGTCTTTCAGTGTCTTCCCAGTTTCATTAGTTTCACTTTAATTGCTGCTCTTTGGCATCATTACAGTCTTGTTTCAATTTCTCTGCAAATATAATGTTTCTGCAGTGCTCTTGCAGTGGTTGCAGGTAAAGAGCAATACCAATGCCACAGTACAGAGAATGATAATGCATATGCAGTCTCACAACAATGAGACACAAAGCTTTTATGAATTTCTAGAAGCAGCGTTTTGTAATTATGAAACAAAACATCATATGGTTATTGAATACTGTACTTCAACACTGCTCAGTTACCAGTCATGTCAGTGTACTTGCTTCAAGTACAGAAATAGATTATTTTTCTGAAGGATCAGGAGCTTCAGTGAACCACAACTTCTCTTTTGATTTTACCTGTCATTTTTTTTTTTTGAACCTCCTATTGCTGGGATTTTCTCACTCCAATGTGTTTACAGCAGTGTCCTAGGAGGTGTTGCTAGCCATGTGTAAAGGTTGTTTCTCTAACTACATCCTAGAGGCCTTCTGCAAATCTGGCTTGCCCTCATTCTCTGATGTTATTTCTTCTCTTATTATACCCATGCATCCTGACACTGAGAGCTCCCTCACAATCCTGCTGATGCTTTCATCGCTGCTAACAGCAGTCTGAGATTTGCTTGAAAAAAAGTTAATCTGTGCATATTCTTTGATAACATACTTTCCATGAAGGTTTCCAGAATCAACCAGTTATTTAAAATAACCATCTTTTTTCCTACTGTGGAATTGAAAATAACCTGGTAAAAAGATCCTGACAATGGTTTCTCTTTATTGAACTCACACTGAGGATAATTTTCGGGCATGGCTTAGCAACAGATGTGATTTATAGCAACTTAAAGGGTGGCTTTATATAGTCTTCCCTTGGCACATTGTCTAGGAAACTAAAGGAAGATTTGGAAGCATATAATACTGCTGTGCTTTGTCAGTTGTTAGATATTTCTGTGATTTTTGAGTTCTTATCCATCCACAATTGTATTTGAGTTCAATATAGGAAGGAGAGACAGCAAATGAGTGTCTATATTGCTTACGCTATCACAGATGCTTACACACGTGAACCACTTTTCTTGATTCCATTTGAAAAACAAAATACAGAACAATGAGAAAACAGTTGCAGAAAAAATGAAGATTTTGAGCAAATAGCAAGTATATTAAATCCAGGAGATTGTCTATACGGGGAATCTCACCTGTCCTTTAAAATAAGATCAGAGGAGTTGGATCTCTTTTAAAGTCACAGTTTAAGATCTGTGACTTGTCATGTTGATGTTTTTCCATTCAGTGTGATTAAGACAGTGTTTACTGAGTTGATTTCAGGTTTAGTTCTCACTTGCAGTACATTGTGATACAGTGGAGCACTGGGGGAGGACACCAAAAAAAAGACACATTTTTACAGAAAGCTCTGATGTAAGTGAAGAGGTAAGTGTCAAACTAACCTATAGTGTACAAGTAGGCTAGCACAGTGGCCAGTAAACACAAACACACACAGGAGGGATTAACATTCTGGTGCCACTGTGAAAAACAACACAATGAGATATTGTATCGTAAGCCAAGAGTGTTCCAGTTGATAATAAAGTGTGCTTCAACAGCTTTCCAGCCTTGCATGCCTCACATGCAGGATAAAGGCACCTATTTTTATATTAATTTATTTCACTGAAAAATTAAAATGCTGCTTGTTTCCTTCCCTCTCTGTAGAATGGAAAGGACAGATGAGTAGGCTGCTCAATGTTAGTCTATATGTTTAAGAAGGATTTTGTGAAGGATTTTTGCCAGAAGCTATCAATGCTAATAGATATTTTGAGCTTTCCATGGCAGGAGATATTTAAGGGATGTTTGAGCATAAAAATTAGTAGAGGTGCTGTACACATCTATAAATATTGTCTGTGGAGGTAGAGGTCTGTCTTTCCTAATCCTCAAAGTATTGTACAAACTTTAAACGAAGATGAGATTCAGAGAACACTGCCTAGAAATCACGGGTGCACTCTACCTATTGTGAACGGTGATTTTTAACGTTTCATTTTCGAGCTACTTTTTAAAAATGAAAATGAACCTGCATACATCAGTGATGGGCAATGAATGCAAAAATAATAAAGCAATCAGGCCTCACTGAAATGCTGCCAGCTCTCAAGAAATGACAGCAATTTACCACGTGCCGCCCTGCATTACTGCATCATCCCTCATTTTAATATTTGATTTCCAAGATTCGTGTTCCTGATGTTTGTGACAGGTGTAAATCTTAGAAACCTAAAGATGTGAAATTAGAGACTCAGTGCTCAGAGTTAGGCTTTTGTGCTGCTTTGCTACTAAATAACATCCAAGTTAAAAGAACGTGAGTTCTGCCCAGATGTGAATGTCTCTAGGTGATTTCTCTGGTATGTTACATAGGATAAACCACAGAACTTGGCAACTGTGAAGGGTAGATACACTATGTTAATTATACAAAACAAAATGCTGGTTTTCTGTATTAAATAATACCAACAAAACTGCCAACTTGCAAAGCATTTTATCCTCTGTGGAGACATCACTCTCAGGTGTTTTGGGTGTTGCTGGCTGGAAGCATTTCAGGACTAGAGAAGCTGTACTTGTTTCTGTGAAAGGACTTGCCACTAATGGATCTGAATGAAACCTGATTTTCATTTCCAATTTCCAACGTGAGTTAAAAGCTGAGTTTTTGCCTCACTGTCACTCAGCTTCAGTTTTGTGAAAGATTCAAAAGTGGATATAAGCCCTTTAGGTGACAGCTTCAGCACAGTGGTGCTGCCTTGAGCAGGGCCGGTGTCACGTTCTGTCACTGAACAGGGCACAAAAGTGAAAGGCATTGGGGTGTTGAGTTCCATGTCCCACCAGTACTTGTTTATCAACACTATATATCAGTGCCTTAGCTGCACATTATGTAATGTAATTGCAAAACCATTTGTAGGTGAGGCATCAGCCAGTGATGATGGAAAAGCTCAGCCTAGTTAAGTGATGTGCTAGCCGTGCTACCTGCAAAGTTGTGAATGCTTTACCTGGAGTTGAAATTACTTCTAGGTGATTAAAAAAGACAAACATCTGCTTCTTCAAAATGATACAAAACCAATCAAAACTCAGGAAGATGTGTCCTTTTGTTTACTGGAACAGTCACCTGGATTTCACTGTGCCTTTGTAAGAGCCGAATGTTTAATCTGTATTTTTGAACTGTTTCTCCATGCTGTTTTACCTTGTCTGTCATTTTGTTTGGTTGGTCAGTTGTTTTTAATAAAGAATAGGCTTTTCTGTAGCAAGTGAGCAATTTGCATCATGGATTAGACATGAAAACCTTTAAATTGGGCTGAGTTAGTTGCTGCTGAAACTCAAAATGCAGGAGTAGATTAAGATCAGACAAAGCTGTGTAAAGTTGGCTGCCAGCTACATTCAGACTTTTGACGGGGAATGTAAATTATACTTTGCTGTGGCTCTCTTAGTTAGTTGATCTATGGAGTGAAATTAAACTTGACTACCTCAGTGGCTGTTCATCTTCCTTCTTGACTGAGAAAAAAGTATACCAAACAGCAAGTACCAATGTAAGGGGAAAAGGCTCAGACTGGAGGAGACTGGGAATATTGCTGACAGCCTTTGGGAGATGGGGAGTAATCAGAGCACCAGCCCTCACCTTTGCTGCTCTGCAAGGGGAATGGTGGAAGTTTAAAAAAGAATAAGATGAAAATTAATAGAATGACAAAAATATTTTTTACTAAAAAACAAACCAACCAACCAAACAAACAAACCCAAACAGCTAAATAACAAAGCTGAGTTGTAACTTTCTCATAAGTGTGACTGCAATCAATAGATATATATGTAAAGTATGTGGAAAAGAAAGTGAAGATGAAGTCATTTGATATAATTTATAACTTAAACTTTACTTTTATTTTCCAGTGGCTTTGCTTTCATCTGTGTTGTGAGAATGAAGATATGATTTTATAGATGATTTTCAGGGTTTATTGTTGCTTTCCAGTGTGTTGTAAAAATTATTCTTCAAACCTTTGTTCTCAAAGCAGATCTTGAAAAATCAATCCTTATGGTTGTCTGTTGTCCTGGTTATGAACTGACTAGGACTGGCAGATGAAAGAGCGTATGATTTTGTCAGCTGAATCTTGCTTTCTCCTACATGGATAATTTAACATCTGTTGATGAGATTGAACTGGTGGTGTGACTTTCCTTTTAGTGGAGACATTCAATTGAATCTTTCCCCTCTTTCTGGCTTCAGATCTTCATAAAATCAATGGGAACTTGATGTCTTTCATACTCTATTTAATTTGATAGTAATTATTTAGTCATTCAAATTAGACCAAAGTTTGAACATCTTGTCTCTGTAGGAAACAAGCTTTCAAAACATAGGAATGGAAAAAGGGATGATTAAGGAAAATTAAAAGAAAGAAACAATAAAATCCTTTGCCTTGTAAACTGTCAACTTAATAGAGGACATATTGGATTTATGATCCTCAATGATGAACAGTCATAGCCATATATTTCTCCTCCACAGGAGCATAATGAAGGTCTTAGGTTAGAAGACAAACCACAATGACATTACTTAAAGGTACTCTAGGGAACTTTCCTATACATAGGGCAAAATAGATAACTACATATTTACTTTTACATATAACTGTATATTTACATTTGAGTCAGCACTATGCCTGGGAAAATAATGGTGAATAATGGCTACTAAGAAAATAAAGTGAAAAATGCTGTATGTCATTTGGTTCAGCTGAATCCTGTGCAGCTCAGAGAGACAGTTTTCAGCTTGGATAGGCTTTTCATCTGAAAGAAACACAGGGAACTGACGTTAAGTAATAATAGGGAGATCTCTAGAATTAATTACTCCAAAGAATGGCGAAAGGTTGAAGGTGAAAGCTGTGAACTTTTTTACTTAGTCGTGGACATTATTATGTTTGCTGTCTTCAAATTGAAAACATCTTGGCTGTATAGATTCTTCTAGGAATTTATACATTAGACTTCCTGGAAACTTGGGGGGAAATTACAAATGCTTCCATTTATCCTTCAAATGCATTAGCTTAAAAAAATAAATCTACACAGCCAAAAATTAATTTGGTATAATTTTATAGAGTTACAGGGCTTGGGAAATCACAGAGGGAATATCTGGACCATGCTAGGCTGACATTTGTCTAAGCTGTTCTTATAAATACCTTAGTGAAGAAACATGTATCACTGGGTAGGCCTTCCTGTGGTTCAAGTGTGAAACAAAGTTTTCCTTAATCTCTGCCCTGTAGATTTAGCTGATTTCTTCTTATCTTTTCCCAACATGCAGAGAAAAAATGAATTGCCTGCCCCTTAATGCTGACAATATGATAGTGTGCCTGGAGAATGGAATAAATTAAAAACAAAATGCAGAAGCTCCATAATGCCATTATGCTGCGGGGAAATATAGTCAAATAGATAGTAGATAGGGAAATAGAAATGAGTCCGATAAAATAAGAGTGATTAGTGCAGACAGTTGTCAAAGATAAATCAGATACTTCATCCTAATAAATCAAAGGAGTAAATCCTGAAGAGCAGTACAATTCATAGAAAATTAAATATCTGCCCAATAGAACTCACCATTGCAAGATATAAGTGCTGAAAATATTCTTTTTAAATAATGGACACTTATTATGAATACTTTGATAGCCTGATTTTTATATTACTCTTTTTTTTTTTTTTTTTTTTGTTCCCAAGGAACAAAACCCTGCCCAGTCACATCCAGAGGAGATTTTCTGGGTCTGGATTTTGCAAATTTATTGACTGAATTGAAAGACAAAAGGCTTATGTGTTAGCTAGTGAGGCACAGAGTCAGAGATAGGGCAGCTGTAAATGTTTACCTACTGTGCCTCATTTAAATGTTAAATATTACTCTGTGAATCAGTAGGCATGTGGGGAAAAGGTCACCTCTGCCTTTTCACATTGTAGGTAGGCTGACTGCACAGGAACAGGGATAAGTGCAGGCAGCAAAGATTGTGGTCAAAGGACAAAAGTTCACGATGAGAAACAGAAGGCTGTGGTTAAGTGGGATCGTTTGCTTGTGAGTGAGAAGCTCAGTCTAGCATTTTGCACCACTGATGGGGAGATTCTCATCCTTTCCACTCCTGCGTTGTGAATCCTTCCTTTCAGCCTTGGTACAAGGAGAGGAGGCAGCAGCAGCTACACAACATTTGTGTTTTTCGAAGTGCTACTTCCATGTCACAAGTTGCTTTAAACCAGAAGTTGCCAGTAGCTGGATAGGAGCTTCTGTAGTTGTTACAGAAGTCATTAAGACTTCCATCTATTTGAAAAACCAGAGTAGTGCCCCTCAGCACACCTTACAGCAAGCACATGGGACTCTTTCGAAATGTCTCATTACTGTTCTCTTCTCCTCTGCCATCATTTTCATTAGCCAGCATTGTTGCAGTGGAGCTCTCAAACGCAGAGGCCTGATTTCAGTACACTGAGCTGCTGCTCGCTTTTGCACATCGCAACGGGAGGCTGCGGGAGTGTCAGAAATTGGATGGATCTTAACACCGAGACCAGAGGCTCGTAGTGCCTTTCAGTAGTTATCCTCATTACTCAATAGCTCCAGAAGAATCATTAATGAGCTGGCCTGAAAATCCTATTTATCAACAGAGATGTGCCAAACAAGTAAACTAGCACTTTAAAGTGCCTGCTGGTGTGTGCAGGATCTCCTCGTGCACTGGTGTGGCAGCCAGGCAAGTATGTGCTTTAGTGTGTACAAGAAAGTATTTGAACATAAGAAACGGAAGTCAGTTGTCCATTTTTAGTGTCTGTTCTTCAGTTTTCCAGTATTAATCAAAAGATGAGCTTATAGAAGATAATAATGACATGGCTAGCCTTGCTGTGAGCAGCTGCCCTTGTATGAATGAGCACATCTTTCCACTGCTTTTTTAAGTCTAAGGAGTTTTGAAATGACAGTGCTAACACCAACAGTACTAAATTCAGCTTTGTTCTGCTGCTGTGGTGGTACATTTATGTAAGACCCATAGTTCATCAATGTAAGTACAAGTAAGCTGAGGAGGTGATGACTGGGAAGAGGTTATGTAAAGACTTAGGCCATGGCCTCAAACTCATTTTCAAGGTAAAAAACCTCAATTCCAGTAAGCTAGTTAGTAAAAGTGTAAAATGTAAAATGTACATCTCCTGTGACAGGCCAGCCTAAAGAGTTTGCCATTAGCCTACTGTTTCTCTGGGCCATAATTTGAAGAAAATGAGGTAATGTTGTCTTGTAGAGTGAGCTAGAAAACACACGTAGTGCTCAGTTTTGGGCTGTCATTATTAGGACCTCTGTAAACCTGAAAAGCATAGCCTTAGTGATTGACACTTGACTGTATTGAGATATATTGCTCTTCCTATATCAAGAACTTAAGGCTTTCTGTTTCATCAGATCATTGGATTGAGAGGAACTTTGAGTCCAGTCTCTCACACAGAAAATTATGCAAAGTGTATGTAGGAGTTGTAGTTTGTTTCTTCAGTGTCATGTTGCTGTTTCCAGTTATCTTCTGGAAGTGGTAGATGAGGCTAGATGAGGCTGTGAGGAGACAGCATGGCTGAACATCAGGCAGATGACTTTCTAGCTGTGATGTAGTTGATGGTTGTTTGGCTTTTTTTTTTTCTTGGATCCCTACTGTATGTCACTGCAGTAGATATTCTTCTACTTAAGACTATGGCCAGTTTCTCAGATTTGTATCACCATACCATCTTCCAGAGCTCCCTTCCTTTATTTCCCCTATAAATCTAGTAAAGGCTGGAGGAAGATACCTGCATGAATAGCTTGTATTACCTTGTTTCCACATGCCTGCAACTCCTTGGAATAACTTTCCTTCATGTGTGTACTTAGACATCAATTTTATCCTCTTCCACCATGCTATTGACAAAAGGGAAAAAAACAAAGTTCCCTTATTCTCCTTGTTCTCTGTTAGGCTCTGGAGTCAATACTCAACATTTAGTCATTGTGAAGAAAACAATGTTCAAATTTTTTTCAAGTATTGTGTACATCTCAGTTCTCTACAAGTGTTTCCTTGTTATCTGGAAAAAAAATGAGAGCTAACCTGACCAGGTTATACAGGTTATACAGGTTATACTTAGCTCATAGTGCTAAGTATGTCAAACTTCAGTGGAAGGGAAGGAAATTGGCCTGTAAGAAGTAAAAAACTTAAAGATGTCTGTGTTCATAGAATCATAGAATGGTAGGGTTGGAAGGGACCGTTAGAGATCATCCAGTCCAACTCCCCTGCAGAAGCAGGTCCACCTAGATCAGGTTGCATAGGAACATGTCCAGGCAGGTCTTGAAGACCTCCAAGGAAGGAGACTCCACTCCGCCCTGGGCAGCCTGTGCCAGGGCTCCCTCACCCTCACAGTAAAGTAGTTTTTTCTTATATTTAAATGGAACTTTGTGTTCCAGCTTCATCCCATTACCTCTTGTCCTGTTGCTAGATACGATAGAAATATTTTTTTTTCACACCTGCCCCTAATTACATGCCAATTGAGGCAAAGCAAGTCTAAAGGTAAATATTCTGTTTCTGTTTCTTCTTGGGATGGGCAGATTGAGATGGCAGACGTCTTTGTCATACAGGTTGGGGAAAAAAAGCAACTGATTTTGTAGCCTATTACTTGAAATTTCCAAGGACACTGGGCTTTGGTTGTCTTTTAAATGGGCAAATAGAAGGTTACCATATTTAGAGGGGGTTGTTGTGATGACATTTTTATTATTGAGAGGTTGGGATTGATTTAATGGGACACATGGCTTAAATGTTCCAATCTCAAAGTCCCTGGTTTTCCTATGAAAAAAAGTTTGCAAATCTGATAGGAAATACTTGTATCTGACATCTACATTTGTTTTATTTGAGCAGATTTGTCACAGAAAGCAGTTAACTTTTGAGTCCTGATGGGTGAGAAGGTGACTAGTTCTTAGGAGTGGGAACTGGGAGAGCTGCAACTGTTTGCAGGAGGTGAAAATCCTACACTAATGGGAGAACTGCAGCAGTTGCTCTCCTCTTTCCCTGCACTGAAGGCAGGACATGCTGTGCAGAGAAAGCTGCTGGCAGATAGGCAACAGGGGAGCCAATTTGAAGAAGGCTTAAATTAAACTCAATCAGGCACAGCAGCCCTGAGATGAAGGACCAGATTCTGCACTCGGATACCTGCACATAAGTTCTTGTTCCATCTGTAGGGTTTGAGAAAAAAGTGCTGGCATCAAAAATATGAGCAGAAATCTTTTCATCCCCCCTATGTTTCATTTTTGACAGTCTTTTTTTCCCCCAACTTTTTAATATCAACTGTTTATGTTATCTTTGAAGAATTTTTTTCACCAATTTTAAAATCTCAGCACTTAATGTAGACATAATTATGTCTCTTCATATTTACTTACGAAGACATAATCTTACTACTTGTTATCCATATAGTATTAGCAATGACACAATTTCCTGGGCAGGGCTGTATGTGATGTATTTTCATGATGAGAAAAAAAAAAGATTAATACTGTGAGCAGAATAACTTATTTCCATAAAAATAGGCAGAGGCTGGGTTTAGTATGTTAACCTCCATTGTTTGAATTTGTTTTAGAGTCCTTCTGTCTTGACTGGAAGGGAATTAAGGAGACCAAAGAAAGTCCCTTGACATTTTTATGTGCTGAAGTAACAGGCAGACAATCTTGCTTTATACAATCCTGTCTTCATGTGTAGAACAATTAGTGTTAATATGGTGATGGTAATTGTTTCTGTAAATTATTCTTAGTTAACTATTTATGTAATAAGACATTTAAGGATCTGTATTTAAGAATTTTGAGGGGTATTTTTCCCTTTGTTAATTGCTTTCCCTATGTATTTCTTTCCTGTGCTAGTGACTGTTTTCTGTTAAGTATTAACTGTATGATATTGAGACATAAAATTTGGTATAGAAGATACTTAATTAACACAAAATGGTGCATAAATGATGCAGTAACAGGTGGGTTCCTTCCTTTAGCTATGCTGTAATTGCAAATTGCTAGTTTTTTAGTGAAGCAGTCAAGCTCTAATACAGATCCCAGCTTGTGCGGCCACAGGTCCTACCCAGTGTTGTCACTCTGCAGTTTTCAGCAGGTGTCAATATACCCCTCTGCCCTTCAAACATCAAACTTTATTCTGTGACAGATGTAGAAGTGCTTGTTTTGGAAGTCTTCTGGATCCAATGGGCATCACTGAGTCAAAATCAGAAAGAGGGAAAGTGTTTGAAACAAAAGCTTCTGGGGAATCAGTTTACTCTGGTATTCATAAGCAGGGAAGAGATTAAGAAACATATGATCTCCTGCCTCATTTGATGTTGCTTAATATATTTAGAAGTGGTATTGAAACAAGGTAGAGTGAGTGAAAAGCCTGCTATGTCATGTGCTCTTTAATTGGCTCCTGTTGTTCTGCTTTGGACTTTTTTCATCTCGAAAATGTCGCCTGCTGCCTTGCTTTTTCCTTGTCCTTTTTTTCAATTGCCTATGTGTGAAGCATATACCAATATTTTATGTACATAATTGGTCTAGGTTTCTGCATACTGTCTAATGTAAAGTGCACATTCTCCTTTTTACTGTGGTTTATGTTTATTGCTACATCACTATCACTACATTGTTTTATGTGCATAGTGTGCTTATTGAATGTGTGATGTAGTCAGAGAGATGTTATATTCCATTCTTAGCATCATTAGTGCTGTTTTCCTCACCGATTTTCATCAAGCTGTAGTTTAATTTAATTCACTTCATTATTTTGCAGAGCAGTTCATATCTGTTGTATTTCCCTTCTGTTGTTTTAAAACCACCAGTGTCTCTAAACAGTGAGAACCTAAGTATTTTTAGCTTTGTTTTTTTTTTATTGACATCTTCTGAGCATCCTACAATTTCTGTAATATAGCCAATCAGTTAAAGCCAAGTACTGATAGTTTTACAAGTTAATTAGCACCTCTGTTCATCAGCAGTCACACTCAAATTAATACTAGAGTAAGCATATCAAAATCTCATCTTCGTTCACATTTAGTTAAGGTTGATTTTGCAATATGCTAATTTGCATTGTGTGCAGAGTGTGTTTAATTTTGCTGCTCTTATATTTTGACCCATTTAAACTCAGGATCTAAAATCTTACAGGAATTGGTGGTTTCAGCTTGTCTAGAGAATTGGAAAAATTCAATCAGTTGCTAGGATTTATTCTGATTAAGCAACACTGACTAATATTCACTTAGAAGGTATTTATTTCTTTGACTGTTTTGGTTTATTGTTACATATCTACATCTTAGGGCTCTTGATGTAAATATAGGTAACTACATGACTAAAGTAGGAAAAATAACTTTAACCTAATCAAGTCTTAATTGTCTGGATTAGTAAGACCTGCAACAATTAGGATACTTTGCAGAAGTAATAAGCTATTCATAATCAATCCATTGCATCCTTAGAGTTTTCTACATAGGCTTTTATTTCAAAGACTGAAAGAAATGGTGGAAAGAAATATTGACACTGATGGTGAGCTCTGGTATCTATGAGAACAAGTAGTTGGAACTTCAGACTTGATGTTTTGGGAAGAGAACAGATAATCACTATTTATTGTTGTCCTCTCAGCTGCAGCACATCAAGAAAAAATAACTAATATAAATTACTCTCCCTTTTAGAGATTATTACTGTGGGAGCACTTAATCAAGTGTAGTCTGCACTGCTGCAGAAGTGTCTACCCAATGAGCAGAAAACCAGAAGCTCTGCAGTGGTCCTTCCTCTGCAGACTCAGAGGAGGAAAGTCATTTGAGTTTTAAATCTAATTTTACACCACTGCAGTAATGCTTAGGGTTGAATGTGATGGAAATGCATCAGTACTGCTCTCATATACTTCCTCACCTGAGCAAGCAGTTATTCCCACTATTGATATATGAATTAGGGGTACATTAAAAGTGGACATTGCGACTATGTTGCTGCTCCTGTCTTTGTTTTGGCTTTTAAGAGTATTTTTGGGGGGTTTAAGCATATATACTGTGTAGTACCATCATTTCTTCCTTTGATTTTCTTGGGATAGAGCAGAAGAAGAGAAAATCTGAGTTTAGCCTGTTTATGGTAAGCATACTAGGTGGAATAGATTTGCTGCCTGTTGGCTGCCTGATGGCATATAGACTTTTATCAAAATGTATTGAACAGGGTACAGGTAAATGTTTCTTTTTTTTAATCAAGGTTGATTAAATTACAATCAGAAAGATGCGCCTGCTCCCTTAGGCATATCACAACCTTGTTATCATCTCAAATACATCTAGCCTTTCAAGACAGGGTTTTATTAGCTCTTCCTAATCCCCAAATAATTATTCTAGACAAAGAGCCATTGTAAAGTACCTCTTGTCTAAGGAAAAGGGATTCACAAGAAATCACAGGCCCTAATAAATTCACTGGTGTCCTGTGTCAAGAGTTTACCTGGTTGTCTTTAGTCTTCAATCACAACTGGGTCATGCTGCTAAATGGCTGCTAGGGAAATGGTACCTCGGTTGGCAGAGATGCCTCATCCTCCTTGGGATCATGGAAATTTTATTCACAGTACTTAGGCTTTGTGTTTGAAAAGGAGTATGAATTTTATGAACAGACTGGTAAAAGACAGAGGAAATTTTTTCTTGCAGGAGTTTACATTTGCGCTTAAGCAAACTGTAAAATGTGGATCTACAGCATCTAAAAGTTGTTTTGCAGCCTGCATATACCAAGATGTGTAAATGTTTCTCTTCCTGTGTATGTAGGGACTGAATGTTGCAAGGCAAGCTTTAAAATGTGTGGTCCTCCAGCTCATTCTGTTCCTGAAGTCCAGACTGCACCAGCTCCCATACTCCTTATCTATTGCCCAAGGACAGCCAGATTTCTGAAGCTGAGGGTCAGAAAAGCCTGTAGATAGACCAGGACAGGAGACTGCCATTCTGCTCTGCTCTGTCTTAGGTACCTGGTACCAGACTGTGCAGCTACGTTGGCCTCTAATTAAGAGACCTCAATCCACCTGGGATTTCACCCTTTCTTTGGGCATAGAGCAAGGATTCTTCCATGCTTCTCAAAACTATCCCTGCAGGTAAAGGGGGATTTCTGCTGTATTTTTAGAAAATAACTTTGTGGTTACAGGAGTGGGAGGTAAGAAGCCCAGCAGGATCATTATTTCTTTAAAGTTTACACATGTTTTCATTACAGCTACCTCTAAAAATGCTTCCTAGTTTCTGAGCTTGCTGTGTTTCAAAAATCAGCCCAGTATATGGGGACTTTTATTGTAGTGACAGTAAAAAAAACCACCAAAACCCACAAACCCAAACAAACAAACAAAAAGAAAACAAATGTACATTATTTAAAATACTTTCAAGCCGTTTATTTAATCATTCATGGAATGCTTACTAACAATAAGACTATCTGCTCTAGTCTGTTCCTGTTTTAAGGGAAAATGCCTTTACTACTGCAAACAGAAATTAATCATAACTGTCTTGTTCTACAAAACACACTCCCAGTGATGGGAAAGGTCTGATTTTGATTTCCCCCCTCCCCACACCCTCAAATAAGGAAGCTTAAATTACTTAAGGGACTACTTAACTTCCACTGGTGCAATTAGATTAATGTAGGAGGAATTTTGATTTATTTCCAGAGATGAATATATGTTTCTAGGTCAGTAACTCTATTTAGAACAAAAGATCTTAAGACTTTTTCAAAAGAAATCCAACTGTAATGTTAGGTTTGCAGCTCTCTATTTGAATTTTAGTTTAGTCTGGTTTTTTTTTCATCTGTTCTATGTTTTTATCCCTTTCCTTGAGAAGTGACATGAGTCTTTAAGTGTTACAGTTCAGAAGTAATAAATGAATTGGGAAAGAAGGGAAGCGGGAATAAAATGCTGATCTTGATCTGCATTGCCACAGTACTGATGTCAATCACCCTGAAGCAGTAGCATAAGCCAGGAAGGGGGCAGACAGAGAGGCAGTGATGTTTGCTAGCAGTAAAATGCTATCCAAAGCAGTGGAAATGAAAGACAGCAGTGAAGCACTGAAAGGTATTTTATATTGCATAACTGGGCAATGAAATAGCAGATACAATTCAATGCTGATAATGGATAACAATGCACATAGAGAGAAAAATAGTACTAAATTCATGTGCACCATAGAGGGCTTTCATTTCTCAGTTGCCACTTTGGAAAGACATCTGAAAGTTTACAAACCCAAGTGAGCAAGGGTTCACTGTTCCGTGGAGTAGAAGTCACATGGGGTGGATGAGAGCTGATGGAGCTTAAGGGGAGCATAGAACCATAGAACTGTTTAGGCTGGAAAAGACCTTTAAGCTCATTGAGTTCAACTACTAACCGCACACTGCCAAGCCCACCACTAAACCCATGTCCCTCGGCACCTCGGCTATCGCAGGGATGGGGACTCCACCACCTCCCTGGGCAGCAAGTGACAGAGTCTAACAACCCTCTTGGGGAAAATATTCTTCCTCATCTCCAGTCTAAATCTCTCCTGATGCAATTTGAGGCCGTTTCCTCTCACTCATTACTTGCGAGAAGAGACTGACCCCCACCTCACTACAACCTCCTGTTTAGGTAGTTGTAGAGAAGGACCATGTTTTCTCTCAGACAAAACACCCCCAGAGCATTCAACTGCTCCCCTGTCAGACTTGTGCTCCAGGCCCTTGCCCAGTTCTGGACACGCTCCAGCACCTCAATTTCTGTGTTGTAGTGAGGGGCTCACTACCAAACAGAGTACTTGAGGTGCAGAATAGCACTGTTCTTTGTATGCTGGGATGATATGGTTTAGGCTATAGGCTTGGGTCAGATGCTTAAAGTTCAAAAAGCAAATTGTGCAAGATCAGTGTGTTAAGTGTAACTGAAGCCACTAATTTGCGAAGTTGTCACTTCTGCTACAGGAGTCCTTGGGGTCTGGGAGAATGTTTCAGTGGTTTCACTGATTTTGTGTCCCACTAAACTTAAGGAACTATATTGACATGTTCAACACAGGCTGCTGATTGCCTTAGCATCCGTGTTTAGTCAGTGTATCTCCAGAGAGTTTTGGTTGGTACTTAGTTGTGTGTGCTGTGTTATGGTGAGATAATGCTGTGTCCAGGATGGAGGGGTCCTCAATAAACTGAATGTTTTAATAAACAGAGCAGTGTGTTCTCAGATAAAGATTTTCTGTGACTAGAAAGATGGATTATATGAAGCTAGAGCTTGCCACCTATCAGCTGATGACTATGAATCAAAACCAGATTTCTGGATTAGGCCTTTTGTTTGTGATTTGTGGAATACAAAATTGAATGTGCTATACGTTGCAGCATGTACCACTGCTTTAGTAATGTATCTGTTGACAAACTTCTCAGTAGAATTATTAAAACTTGACCTTTAAAAAAATGAAAAATCAAAGCTTCTCTTTGAATATTCAGGATGCCATGTGAGACTGAAAATTAACTGCTATTTCTTGCGGAAAAATGTCCCCTGGCAAACTGTTACATCTAAATTTTGAGGGAATTACATGTATCTGTGTAAATATATCTTACCCATTAGCTGTTCAGCATTATAAACTTTCCCCTTGACCCAGGGGAATTTAAGGTAAGTGTCGGCTCAAAAAACAACCTCACCTCCTAAAAGTGCCCCACCTCTTCCTCTTCTCCCCTTAAACAACAAACGAGGACTCAGTCTGCCACCCGCTTTCTGGTGTCTGCTGTCGTTTACAACCACTTTGGAGCACAGCTGTGAAGATTAATGACTGGTACAGCCTCATAGTTATTCTATATATGCCATGTACTGTAGTTTACATGTAAACAGTCATTGGGAAGCAAAATAAACCTTCACAGTAAAGATGAGGATGTTCTGAGGAGTATTCTCTGTTTGCATCTCAGAGGCAGAATGCTCATGTTTCATCTTCTTGGGGGCTTTTCTGAGGTGATCTGTTACATATAAACATGGATTATCCCCATCACCAATAATGTTTATGCAGTTCTAGCCTGAATACTAATCCTGAAATATAGTTGAGGCTCCTTTTGTATTCATGATAGATTTTAGGAACCTTTTCCATTGCTGGTGATGTCAGCAACATCTCTCTATTGAGTTATGGATTAGACACTTCATCAAGGTCTGTGCATTTTTACACAAGTCACTTCCTTCAGTTTTCTCCTTAAAAATTAAAGATTTGATTTGCAATGGAATTGAGTGGACACCTGATAAATGAAATTCAGTTGTGTGCCTCATATCTCTCTCTAACAACATGCAAATATAAAACATAAGTGCTGGTCCAGCAGACCTCTCTACTGGGAGCCAGAGAGATTTTCTACATCAGTAAGAAAGGAATATAAAATTCAAAATTGTTTCCATCAACTATGATGCCCTTTTCATTTGTTCTTACAGTTGTTAGTTTAAAAATATCTGTTTGTCCTGATGTTTTTTCTCTCAACATCTTGAGATGCAAGACCAGTTCAGGACCTCCAGACTCATTGGTTTAACAATTACATCTGTTTTTATACCAAATTATATTTCTATCCAGCTGTCTTTTAAACTCATTTCTATGAGTTGCTAGGATACATTTCTAAAAGTAGAAACTGTTTACACATCCTCAATATGAAAGATCTTTGTATTTCACTTATTTCTTGCCAAGGCTTCATTACAAGGCACTGCTGAAGTTTACCAAGCTCTTGAAATTGTCATACAATCCCATTTCTTTGTTTGTTATAATCAGAGAAAGACATAGCTGATTAAATGAAACTTGTTTTGACTACTATTCTGAACTCCTTTGCTGAGATCTCCAGTGTCATTATGCAGCTGGGTGTATAGTCAGACTGTTTAGGCCAGTCCTGCAAGCGCTGAAGTGGTTCTAAGTGAAATCAAGCTGACAGGTTTCCCTTTCTTACACACATACATGGTTATCTGAAACAAACCCACACATTTTCATAAGGGAAGTATTGAACTTTTAGGGAAAGATCTTGAAATTTCTGAAGGTGAAGATGGACGGAAAAGCAGTGCACCCCAGCCAAACTCCTGCATAAGGAGTTTGGTGTGATTTTTAAATTGCTACTTGCCAAAATATGATGCCAAGGATCAAGTCTTACAACATCTACTGTAACTTCCCTTGTCTTATACTGATAGATTTTATGAAATAGGAGGCATTTTTAATGTCACAATAGTCTTTTAACTACAAAATCTATGCAGTAGAAAGATTCTTTTCAACATCTAAATTTATATTTTGATCTGCTGCTTCAGGCTCACTGTTGATACTTTGAAAATCAAATAGATTTTATTTTGGGGGTATCATGTAGGAGGGTGGCTGAAGAAAGAACTGGCATTTAAATATTAAAAGAATTCTTCTGAAATGTTCGTTCTGAGATTAGTCTTGTTAGCCACTGTTGTGATCCTTTCAAACCAGCCCAACAGGCAGTTAAATAATTGCCACAGACATAATCAACAATCAGATTATACTGAATGCCCGTAGACTCCACCAGAAAGGTCTAAGGGAAAACTATTACAGATGAAACAAAACATAGCATTTAAATCCTAGCAGGAGAAGCAGCCAGACAAAGGGAACACAGATCACTGTTTGATTACCCCTATGGAAAAGCATTTAGAAAATTAATATTAGGACATTGGCAATTGAAAGCATTTGAAAGTGCTAATGCCTTCATTTCCTTTTCTTTGATTAAAACGGTCACTGACAGAATATAACTGCGCACAGATGTGGTACCTCCAACAAATACAGGTGTAATGGCTGTAATGTGCTCAGATCTTTCACAGAATCCTGGGAGTTGGAAGGGACCTGTAGAGATCCTCCAGTCCAACCCCCCTGCCCAAGCAAGTCCACCTAGATCAGGTCGCACAGGAACGTGTCCAGGTGGGTTTTGCATATCTCCCGAGAAGAAGCCTCCACACTCTTCCTGGGCAGCCTGTGCCAGGGCCCCCTGACCTTAACAGTGCAAGAATTTTTCCTTATGTTAAAATGGAACTTTTTGTTTTCCAGCTTTTTTCCATTACCCCTTCTCCTGAACAGCTCCTGCAGGCATCAGAGGATGCTCAAGGGTGGTACACACCTTCTTAAAACAGTGCCCAGGAGCACACATCTGTGTTTAAGAGCTTATAAAAGTAGCTGCATGGTTGATGACTTGGAATTTCATCCTCTAATGATATTTTCAGGTGCACGTTTGTTCATTTTTGTTGTTGCTGTTGTATCAAGGCACCCTTGTTGAAAGACCATCAAAAGGTTTTAAATCCGGCATGTCTTTGTCAGTTGTTCAGGGACGGCTTCATAACTGATGAAAGGTAAAATCATTCCTTCCTCTCTGTCTTGGAAGCAGAGAGTCATATAGATTACAGTCACGTATAAGCTATTCCATATGACCGAATGTGGCCTTTTGCATCTTGCTGTGGGCATTGCTCTGAGGAGTGTCTCTTCATTTTGACTTACCAGTACAGTGCTAGAATGGCATAAAAGAAAACATAGTAAAACAAAGAATTAGGCTCATCATTTTTTGCCTTAGGAATGACACTGCTATACATTTTTCTGTTTGACCTCCTGGCAATATATTAGCAGATGAAACATAGGCTTAGGCAGCACTTATTCAGGGAGGAAAGTTAAAAGATATTATTTATGTTAAGCCTAAAGTTTTTAGGATCCTTAATGGGGATACAGTTGTTTAAAAGTGTAATCCATCATGTGAGTGTTGATGAAAGCAAATACTGGTAAAAGCAGAAGGAAATCCACAAGTAGTCTGAATGCTGAAGCAGGATACAGTGGAATGAAGAAAATGGTGATCTTGAAGACCTTTTCTTTATCTGCAATAGCACTGAAAACTGCAGAGTTGCTATTTGTTCTTGTCTTCATATGATCAACTAGTCACAGATGGCCTTGGTTAGGTAATGAACTGTTCCATCTCCCTGTTAACTGTGCAAGTGTTACCTGCAGCTCAAAGTCATTCTTCATCTCTCCCTGGAAGCTGTCAGATTTTGTTGAATGTGTGGATGATGTGATTGTGTACCCTCCTTTCTTCCTGGTGATCTTTTAATTTTGATGGAAAGACTTTTTGAGTTGGAGAACTAGGAAAGGCTGGTTTCTTGGGTCTTGATGTTGATCTAAGCTCTAAGGAAAGATAAGCCTCCAGTGTAACCTTTCCTCAGCAAATCCATTAAAGATCTGTCTGCCTCCTCTATTCAGCTGCCTATTTTTCCCTGATTGGTAGAGTGAAAAATGCATAATATAGATGAGACTTGACTGACATTGGCCTGAAAGTTCAAGTGTTAATTCAGGGAACAACAAGCATGAAAAGGAAGGATGCTTTCCATTGCTCACATTCTCACATACACCTATGGAGTGTGGGCCTGTGTTACACTTATTTCCTTGGGAAACCATACTAAAAATAATGGCAAATAGGAAACAAAAACAATTCCTTAACTAGTACAGGGTAGGAAAAAACATTATCCATGTCTCTGGATTAGCAGAACATTTGAAGCTGAGATAACCCACTTGTTAGCAACCATCATTTAGATTTTCTTTTTTTATACAAATATGACTTATTTGAAGTATGTTGAATTAAAAAACTCATGAATAAATATTTTGACATAATCGGAATTATATGGCTAGGAATTGACCTGTTTTGCATGACAGATGCTTGAGAATCCCCCAGCTAATAGCATACTAACTTGGCATAGCAATGCCCTATCTTATAATACACTAGGCTGCAAACAGCCATTAAATTATTAGATTGTTGTCTTTTTTTCATGGAGATTAGACACAGTCAATTTTGTTTGTAAATTAATAAGTGATAGGCAAGTTATTGAAAAAGCTTTGGGGTGCAGTCCAGAGGAGGACTTGTGTGTCACTGTTTTCAGTGTGATCTTGCAAAATACTGATAGAGGTAGAAATAGCCAGAAAAAAACTTGATGGTACCAGCAACCAGATAACTAGAGTGTTTCAACAAGTAGATAAGTCTTATGCTCTTCTGAAGATAAACACAACTGCAAGAGGAACACTAAGGTTTTAGAAGTCTGATCCTTTAATACCCATGCCTCTTAAAAAAGGATATGATTCAGTCATCAGTGCCCAGCTACCAGACACAGCCCAGGAGTTGCAAGCAAAGACACCTTCAGGTACTGCTCACTTGAGGATGGAGCTCCTCCTTTCAGGGAATGAAGGCATCATTTTAAAATAAGTCACATTTGGAGGATGCTGGTTTGCAGTTGGGCAACTTGGGTTGCTTGGAAATTTGACCAAAGGGCAAGAAATGAGCAAGAGGATGACTTGGCTGGGTTTGCTCTCTTCGAGAGCTTCTCACTGGCTTGCAGAATGTTTGAAAGGAGGATTGTTTGTGATTTCTTTCTGGTTGCACTATACCTTTCTGACATTCTTTAGATGAATTGCTCTGAAATACTGGACTGTTCTGCAGGTGGCTCAGCAAATTTGTTAAGATGTGTATGATTTTTGGCATCACTGAGTACTCAGCTTTGGTCTTTTGCCCTTTTTTCCCCTCGCATACCAACAGACTCTTCAGATTCAAACTTTATCGGTTAGTTTGGTGGGCAATTGCATCCTTGTGCCCTTAGAACTCAACCCATTTACCCAAAGTCTCAACTTTTCCTATCTGAGTAATTTCCTTTCCTCTTGCTTGAAGTAGTTCTGTCTGATGGGTTTTTTTTCAGTTTGTTCTTGCTGTATTTTATTACTTTTCAAACGACATTCTGGTTTGTTCTCATTTTCCTGAGTACCATCCCAAACACTTTGGCTCTCTGATGCCTGATGAATGTAGTTCCAGAAACAGGACAGTTGTCCTGACATGCTGATCCTCTGTGGCACTACGCACACATGAGATGAGCAAACCTCGTTCTTACCTCTGGAATTTGTTATGGCACAGGGGTGTTTTACTTCTTGTTAACGCTTTGCCCAAGGGTGATTGCCAGCAGTAGTCTTTTCATTTCTGCCTCATGCTGCCACTTTGACAATAGGAACGACAGCAGGAGGCAAAAATGAAAGGACCAGACTGAAAGAAGCACTTTGCCACTGTTGTAATTTTGAAATTGATGGCGTTTTTTAGCCCAAAGTCTTGGGGGAAAAAAAAAAGCTGCTTTCCTCTTTGCCTCCTATTGTTTTTCCAACAGAGACAGACATTCTCTGATGTTGCAGAGGCAGTGGGAGGCCAAAGTGAAAATAATTTTCTTCCTGAAACATTGGATTGCAAAATGTGACCAATTTCAGCAGGGAAATAGTGGTTTGTGTTTTTTTGTTGACTGTTTTGTGGTGAATACTGGTATTTTCATTTGCCAGTGGAAAATAAATAGCAGCTGTTTTTCTTATTGAATTAATGTGATCTTGGGATAATTTCTACAAATCTATTTACTGGGTGCTTTTAACATGTCATTTTTGTTCTTTTCCCTTTTCTGCTGGCAAATGAGTTTTGTAAAGTGTGTACATGATTGCCTTCTGACGCCACATACTGCTTCTAATGCCATGGCCTTGGAGCCAGCTTTTTAAGCCAGAAACTTCTGAGTCTACATGTTACAGAAATGCATTTTATACCAGTATCATTCGGGTGACTAATAAATGCAGACACTAATTGGAAGAAAGGTGCAGAGTGGTTATGCAGCTGCACTATCACACCAGTGATGCAGTTGCTGTCATTGCATGGTACGTGATGCAGCCTGTTACAAATTACTGCATCAATTTGGTAACTGTACTGGTTACTAGTACTAGTTACTAGTACTGGCCTGAGTCTGCAAGAAAATAAAACTTCTACATTTACAAAGAGATTGGCTCAGAGACGGGCTGCAGCCCTGATGTGCATCCGCTGTGATGCATAGTCCCATTTCTGCGTGTGCAGGCAGCACTGATGCAGTAGGAGACCAGAGTGTTGAAAAGAGAGGGTAAAGTGTAAATCAATGAATGGCTTTGTCCTCCTGCTTCAGTTGTTACAGGCTATTGCTCTTTTCTTTGGGGACTTTGGTGTCTGTAATTAGTTATCTTGAATGGAAAGATTTTTGTCTTATTGAACATGTGAGAAATTTGGGAATGTTAATCAGCAGAGCATAACCTTTTCTTAACTTGCTCTTTATACAGTCCCAAAGAATGAACATTTATCTTAAGGCAGCACAAGGATTTGGCATTTGTATGAAGTGAACTGATTCTCCACCCTTTCTCTGTCTTTAATACATAACAAAAACTAAACTCTTTGATAGACTCATCAACAGAATGTATTTGTAGTCTTTGAAGTGTAAATGGTGAATTTGTGTGTCTCAACATGACTTTGGGGCGCCATGTGTAAGTGTGTGTGTGTCTGTGTCGTGGGTTAGTTAAAGTATAATTAAAACTGTTCCTGAAAACCACGTACTTAAAGCCAGATTTAGGGAAACACATAAAAGCAGCTTGATTTAAAGTGCTTTTTGTTCTTGTAGGATTACAGAGTCAGGTGAAATCAGCAACTCTAAATCTTGTTGCATGTTCACATACCAAAACACTTAAACACTCATCTTTAAATGATTGGTTTTCTTAGTGTTGACTGGATTTTTAGAAGCTTTAAGGTGCTTCCCAGTGACACAGTGGAGCCTGGAAGGAAGGGCAATTCTGATCTATTTTCCCTTTCCCCAGCAAGTTCAGATTTGTTTGGGAAATGACACATTCTGGGGTAGTTTAGTAGCACCATTTGGACTGGCTACTCCTTGACGCTTTAGGTCCTATATGGAGATTTTTGGTAGTAGATGTTACCTGCTGACTGCCCCATTAGGGTTATTTTGCTTGGGCACATTAGTGCAGCTTTAATAAGTCCCTTGGTTTTCAGAGTGGCTAGACTTTTACCATGCTCCATGCAAATGCGGTGCACATGTTAGTGCTAATTAAGGAGCACTGTAAAATCAATTACCTTTTCTCAGTTGATTTTGTCTCAGAAGCAACCGATTTCATACAGGCATCCAGGCAAGCGAGGTAAGGAATGAACTGCTTGATGACCCTGCTTTCCCAAGGGCTTTATTTACTTGACATTTTGATGTCTGCTCGATTTAAGCATTTACCCCAGCTTTGAAACATGAGGTGAAAATGTTTGCTAAGCTCTCTTCTGTCTTTAAAAGAGAAGATTTCACAGATACCTGTCGTCTTACTTCCCCTCTAGTTGTCTGGAAAACACCATTTTTTATTCTTAATCTCTAACAGCAGAAAATGAACTGCCAAATTTTCCTTGTTTCACTTTCAGTCATTCCCTGAGGCTTGCTGAAAAAGGTTAGCACCCCAAAACGAAGTTCTGTTGCAGCGTCTCATTTCAATTGAAATACAGTGTAAAATTTGGGATTTTTTTAGCTGCCTCTGCATCCAGCCTTGTAAAAGACACCTTACAAAGCAGCCTTTAAAGATTTATGAAGACTTGCATGGTACAGAGGCTGAAAGGAAGTTTAATTACATTCAGCTTTTGGTCATTCCTGTGTCTGAGGATGTGCCCATATACTGTCATCTCAAAGACCATCTAAGAAAATAAAATTGATCAGTGAGCCTTCTGGCTAAAACTGAGTGCTTTGTCATCTGGCCATGGAGCATGTGTGCTCAATCACTGCCATCTCCTGCATGCTTGCCCTGAACTCTCCATCACAGATTTGTCCAAAACTTTAATCAAACATTATTTTACACTGAAGCTTTCTCTGTAAATAATCAAAATCTTCTCTTGACGTACTCACATGGATTTCTTTGGACTATAAAGAAATAATTTCATCTAGTCCATGTAGCTATTTTGCTTTGGAGACAGTTAAATGTACATCTTGTTTTATATTAGCTTGCATAGAGAACAAAGTATAAAGATAAAAACTTGGCAAGTGCAATTTCTGTCACCTTGTGAATGACATTTCTGCTCATAAAGCTCCGATTGAAGAGAGCAAATAATATGGGAACATCCTATTTACTTACATAGGAAACTTGGTTCTATGAGTGGGAATGTAGAGGTGTCTTCAAGTACAGTAATTCACAGGCTAATAATGCCAGAAGCCATAAAATCTCTCAGTTGGAGGTTACTGTGAATAGCAGTGCTGAACAATTGGGAAGTACTGCTGAGATGATAGTCTGAATGATGATTGAGTTTTCCTGGAGAGCCCTTATCTGTGTTTAAAATTGTAGGTAATGTTTTTAAATTTAACTGTGATGGAAGTTCATTGAGCCTTCAGAGTGGTTTCTGTTTCTCTCTTTTAAATGGTTTATAATCTTCTGTACAAATACTCTTGATCTTTGCATTCAAGACAAATGTTTGCATTGCTGTCAAAATGGGGCATTTTACCTTTTTCTGTGCAGAAGAACCAAGAGGGCTGAAGCATCAGTGGGATAGGAGGAAGATTCTCTCTCTAGGGCCTTGTGCTGGGAGGCTCACATGTTCCCTGATGGCACTCTTGGGCAAGAGTAGCTCATAGGAAGAGGCAGGATTCTTAGCAGGAGGAGGTTTAAGAGAGTCAAGGTTTTATATACTTGTACCTTGGCAACATCACTTTGTCAATACAGTAGACCCTAACAGGATTCACTTGTCGAGAACTCCAGAACACATCTTGCAGACTTTTTAGGACTTTCCCTATCAGTTGATAACAGGAGAATTTGCATTCAAGTTGTACTCATTTACATATGCATATACCAAGGCTTTGTATCAGGTCCAATACAGAAAAGAGGTACTTATTTCCCATAAAATTTGTCATGCTTTTTAAGATTGTAATCCACTCCCATAAACAGATTGCACTTCACTACATCAATAATTTTTTTTTCAGATGCTAGGAACTAACTTTTATTGAAATAGTGTGAAATCTAAAATATATCTTCATTTAAAAGACGGCAATGATTGATGTTATGAGCAGATCTTGCTGCAAATGTACTCTGATCACTTGAGATGAATTACAGATCTTGAAATTAAACCCTCAAGTAACTCTCTTGCTAAAAAAATAAAAGTTTAAAAAATGTCTGATTGCAAGAAGCTCATTTGAGAGGTAGTGTTGAGGAAGAGAATGCTAGTGAGAACACCAGACATTAGAGTGTGTGCACTGTGTTTTCTTTTTGTATAGTGTTACGATAAAATAGAGAAAAGGTTTTCCTTTTTTTGTGTCAGGTCTCTAGATGCAGCACACTGAGTCTGGACAGTTGTGCTCCCAAAGATAGTGATGAATACACAACATGAAAACTTGAGGTTTTCTACCTCTAGCAGAAAAGTTAAAAAATTAGATTAACAAAGAGTGGGAGGATCTGAGAATGTGTGAGGTTTGGGGTTTTTTTTTTCTGTTTCATATAAAATCACAAATGCTGCACTGAATTTTTTTATGCCTATAAAGAAAGAATTATGTTCCCAAGGTGCTGCAATCTGGTATCAAGATCCATCCTGTTCTGTGATGAATAGTTTGGAGCTCTCTTTATAGGGCTTGTTGTTCTGTGAAGCCGTTGAGAAAATTGTGCCATTAACAAGAATAATCTTTGAGCTTTGAGCTTTTCCCGATTCCTTCCTGAATTGCTGTTTAGTTGCTGCTGTACTGAAAGGTACATATAATAATGTATGAGTATTTTCTCTTTTGCACCTGTTTATGGACTTTTTTTTTTCCTAGGGAAATCTATAGTTGATTAAAATTACTGTGAATTTTCTTCATCTAATTGATCCCAAATGAAGCTGTGCACCACGTGCTTATGCATATGTGCAAATACATAACATTATGGATGCATATATACGTGGTCATAGAGGTGTATATACACACAGTTAAGGGGAATTATCTTTCACCTAGCAATTAATTCAGTAGTCTTCAGTGTGTGCAGCTTCTTAGAGGTCATACTGCACAGCAGTGTTTTGTATTTTCCACTGTGCTGGGGCTATAAAAATGCTAATTGTCCCCATGATGTAGGCTGTTTATAAGTGCGGATGTGATTGTTTTTCAGCCCTGCGAGATATAAGGAGGTGTTATTTCAGGTTTATAATTTGAATGTGTGATAGATACAACTTTGACAGTTTATTAGTTAGGAAAAAAAGAAAGCCCCACCACCCTAACCCAACAAACCAGTGGTGTGTCGTTCTTCAGCGAATTGACTGCCAGGAGCGTGTTATTTGTGTATTGACTTTGGTGATAGTATCATTATATATTTTACAGTTGTAAAATCAAGAAATCCAGATTATGCCCTGAGGGCTTCACACATTTAAATAAAGGATATAGCCATTTCCAGGGCTATTGGTTCAGATTAGCGGCTGCTGTGAAGAATAGTGTGTTATAAGAACATACAGAGAAAGCAACAGTGTGCTTATTGCAGTGATGCTTTCGTTTATTTTCTTTTTCTATTTATGAAATACGCTCACTTACAGATCCCCTGGGAGAACAAACAGCATTTGCTCTACATGTTAGCATATTAATACAGTGTTAGCTTGGTGCTCTGTTGAGCTAAGAGCTGAAATCAAGTGTAGCCCTTGATGCGTATGAAGAGTGAGTCTTCTTGAAATACTTACCAAAATATACAGTGCCTGGGAAGAAAAACTTGGGTGAGCTACAGTCTGCAAAATTAAGTGTTACATGGAGCCAGATAACCTAATGCAAACACAGCTTTCCCTCTTGATGTCCGAGTCAGGGCTGAATGGCCATTGGTGTGCTGCTGTGATGGTAACTGTCCCTGAACAGCTTCAGTGAGTGCTGCAGATGGGAACAGCCCCCAGGGAGAACCCACCTTCAGCACTTGACTTGGACTGCTCTGACCTGAATGGCTTATGTTCCCATTGGGCTACTTCCCAGTCACAACTTGGACTGAAGGTACTTGAGGTACTTGGGTTGAGTGTTTGAGGTTTTGGGTTCAGGCTTGTCTCTAGTTTGCTTGAGGGAATTTTAGTTTATTTAAGGTATATTGCCTCAAATAAAAATGATTGACTATGTTTAAAACCTTATTTATTACTTCCATGGTAGCATAAGTGAGATGGATAAAGCACCTTAGTACTGATAGTGATGATAAGCCTCTTTCTACTTTAGATGCAGGCTCAGAAGCACATTGCATCACCCAGCTCTGGGGATTTATTGTTCTCTTAAAAGACCACGCAAGTCCAAGTGCAATGTCACAACTCGGCAGCAAAGGTCATGTTTTCCTCCTCACACAGGAGCGGTGGGTCCAGCTGGAACACATATGGCTTAAAGGTGAACAGTGACATCTGCAGAAGTAAATAAAATAATTACTCCTACATTTAGGTTTTAGAGGCCTCGAAGGATTATAAATCTATATGCTGCAAACCAAACATTCCTTTGCCTGTGTCAACAGCAGCACATTGACTAATTAAAAGCAATCACCTTTCTGAACTGCATCTGTGTGATGTTGTTAGTGGATTTTAGCTTTTTCTCAGTTTGAGACTTGAGAATCAAGCTGGGTTTAATTTTACTGATAACCTTGTTCCATTTTGAATTGTGAAGTGCTTGTATTGAGTTGTAAACAAATGCTTGGGATATTTCTTTGCTTATGAGAAGCAATTTATGTAAGCATTATTAGAGCAAACCACTGGAAAATACTCATTGGTCTTGAATTTGAGCAAGTTTAAATACAAAAATTGAATTTAGGATCATTTTAGAATGGCATGGTGGTGGCTAGTCCTCTGAAGAAGAATGCTGGGCAGATCCCTACCTGTGATGGGTGTGGTGGACAACTGGGATGGGTATCAGCTGCTCACCCAGCATGGCTTTGGCAGCTGTGGTGTCCTCTAGTCAAGAAATCCTAAAATGAGGTCTCGGGAATTGTGTTGTGGAAAGAAGTGGTTGTCATTAAACATGTGCTTATAATTCTGCTGTTGAGGTCTAGTAATGGTCTAGCATGACAGCAGGTCTCCACTGACGAAGGCAGGAGCTGTGGAAAAGAAAAGATTGACTTCACATGTTACGTGGAAAGAAAGAGGCGGCACTTTTCTGGGTGGGTTTCTGGCAAAGGCACAACTCTCTGGTTTAGTGGTTTAATGTTACTGCCCGCTCTCCTCCAAAGCTTAAGAAAAATTACAGCCTCATAATTCAGGCATCTCTTATTTATGCAGTTTCAAAGACAGAAAGAACCTTGCTCAAGAGCTGTCATTGAAAAAGAAAAACTTTTTTGTTTTAATGATGTTTATGAGGGTCTGGATTATCTGCCTTTTAAGTGTCCAGTGTGTAAATGAAGCACCACCTTGCATAAATCTCACATGTCATGAGCACTATGAAGTCAACTGTGTTGGTGATGTTTGTCATGTGATAATTTTCTGAGCAGATAGAAAGTTAGGGGTTTTTTGTGCTGATTACAGCCCCAAAATTTGGAAATACAGTATGAGCATAAATCAGGGCAAATCTGGATGTGTGCTGAGAAATGGTGGCTGTTGCAGATGGCTGATATAGGGCAACATGTGTGTGAATTCCATGTGCTTTTTCATGGGACATATGCTCTAGGGTTTTACAGATGAATTTATAGTCTCTAGTAATTTCCAGTTTCCGCCACAGTTTAAAATATCTGAATCATTTTCAGGTTGATGATTTTTCCCAGTCATTTATCCTAGAAGCACCTTATTCTAATTACTCTGGGTCATAATTGACATAAGACTTGTGTGTAAGCAAACATAGCCATAAGTTGTGTTTGAATGGGCTATTAATGTCAGGGATTTAGTTACATGCAGCAAAATAGATCAGAGGTTAGAGTACATATAAATGTTCAAATAACTGATGGATGCAAGGTCACTGTCATGACTTGTACCCAGGAAACACTCTTGAACACTTACTTGCACGTGCTATTAGCTAACAGCTGCCTTGGGCTGTAATGAAGATGAAAGGTTAAAAATGGAATTGGAATTGGATTTTATTTACTGCAAATCAACAGGATATCTTTGCAAGTATAAAAGACATATGGAAAAGTCCACTGTTATTGTTGTACTTCATTGTGTCTCCAGATGTTATTCCTCCTGCCCCACTCTGGAGGCTGAAAGTGGAAAGTGGTTTCTCATTGGCTGATGATGCCAACATCTGCCTCGGCATTTGCCTAGAGAAAGATGCTAGCACCATTTTGAGTTTCTGATTTTTCATTTGTGTCTCATTAGATTTTCTTTTTTTAATAAAATGTAACATAAGAGCATGTAGTTTAACCCCTGTTTAATTCATTTGAGGGAGCAGGAGTGAAAACAAATCAAGGGAAACAGTTGGGTGGCTGCTGAACTATTACAGCAACACTTATCAGCTGCCTTATTTTTCAAAGACTATAAATGAGGCATTAAAACATTGCTCTAAGCTGGTATTTTTCATTGAAAAAAATGGTATTTATGTGCTCAAACACACTCAGAGATCTCAATGTGCTCCAAATAGCTCTCTTTTTTAACATGCATTTAGTCCGCCATTAGTTCACAGCATGGACTGTGCTGTACTCTGGGGTAAAGAGAACCAAATTAGTATCTTCCTTTGGAAGGACTCTTCATTGGTCATATATGCTTCCAATTTTTCCCATACTGGTACTGTAAAAATTTCAGTTCCATAGTTTTGAACTTAGTTTATTCTTTCACTTGGTTGATATGTAACACGAGCAAAGTTGACCCGAGTGCTGAAAAAGGTAGCTTTGAAGAGAAATGCAAAACACAACAGCCTTTTCCCTTCAAAGATCCTGTATTTTTGCTTATCAAAGGCCAGCTATACAGAAACTGGTTTTATTGACTTTTTTTTTTCAATGCTTAAATCTGAACTTTCAAAGAGGAATTAATTTTGGTGAAAAAATTGAGCCACAATTCTCAGATATAGATGTCTAAGACTAGATTCTTGTCTGTGGTTCATCTATGGCTGAAGGTAGCTCTTTGTTAATTTTTTACTATAGCTGGAAGGATTGGGACAAAATCTGTGACTAAAGCTCCTGGGTGGTAGTAGTATAAATTTTAGTATTGTTAGTGCATGTTTAGGCAAGTTTTGTGGACAAATCTGTTTGGTCCAAGAAACTTTTGAGTTCTTTAAGATCATTTTTACTTGCTTCTTGGTGCCTTGAATGTGCTTTTTTTCATTGTAATTATTTACAGTTCACTGCTGGTTTTTTGAGATCCTAGCAAGAAATTCTACAGACAGCTGCAAAATACATCTTTAATCAATTTTAGGAAGACTGATTCCCTAACTAGCATGTTTCTTCCAGCCAAAACACAATATAAACACTTCTGCACATACTTGTGGGGGGAGCAGGTAAAGTCTTCCTTGACAAAGATATCCCTTGGATTGCTTTAGCATCATCCTTATGTGGTTCAGGCTAGTCTGAGCTTTGTAATTATGTACATTGGCCTTATCAGTACTGTGCTATCTTACCCTTTGATTGCTTTTTTTATTAAGAAACATCTAGAGCCTTTTTTCTAAGCTCCTCACAGTGAGCCTTAGAGAGGAGACACTGCTTATTTTTTTTGTTTCTGTAAATGTCTGTAAGCAGAAAGAATACAACAAGGAGGCAGAATTTCTTGTGGGAGTTTGAGTGGCAATATTGTATAAGCAAATAATTTGTTCTTCCATCATTCAGATGTTAATAATGTAAATATTGGTGATACAGGTAGATAAGTTGGTATACAAGGAAATAGCAGCATGTTTCTATTAGAGATTTGTCTGCCAAATGAAGAATCCTCGAGTGTATCAGGATTAAAACAACCATACAGATCAGAAGTTTTCAGATCCATGAGGTCTGATTCAGGCTTATCTCTTATTACTGGAGACCTAATTTGTGTGCAAATTTCGTGCAGGAGGTTTTGTATGGCAACAATTCCACCGTGAATTCATTGGAGGTAGTAAGGCCATAATGTTTTATTGAACCAGTAGTTTTCTTCTAATTCTATTGAAACATTTGCCTGTTTAGGTGTTGAAGTAGGAGTTAGATCTAATTTGCCACTTAATTGTGCCACTTAATTTTCCTTTGTGTAAATGTACCTGTTTCCCTTATGTCTTTTCAGGTCAGGATCGTAGTGAAGCCACTTTAATAAAGAGGTTTAAAGGTGACGGTGTCCGATACAAAGCAAAACTGATTGGGATAGACGAGGTTTCTGCCGCACGAGGAGACAAGTTATGCCAAGACTCCATGATGAAGCTCAAGGTGCAGTGAAACTTCTAGTATTATGGAGTCAAGGGGACCAAATTTCAGCTTGAATTTAATTCATTCTCCCTTTGTAATTATATTTTGAGATCAGTCAATTTTACGTGAACTCCTGTCTGGTGTTTAATTTTAATACATTAACTCTGAGTTTAGTAGTTATTTATGATTGACACCACTGCAATTTGTCCACAAATTATAAACACATCTGCAAATTGAATAATTTTATGAGGCAAAAGGGAGGTAAATCACTATGAAGAAAAAAGGTGTATCAGAACATTTAATATGTACAGCACTGCCTGTGATCATTCTCTCCTGTCAGGATGGACAGAAAGGGATGCAGTGAGAGGACAGAGCATGACAAAAGGAGTCCTCAGAGTTTTCTGAAAGAAGTGGAACAATGAAAGAAGTAGATTTTGAATAGACTGCAGACTTACAGAGTGGTAGTAGAGTCTGAAAGCACTAGTGGTGTAGGAGAGTGGATATTATGGAATGTACTAGACATCTCTCTCTGGCTAAGTTTTTACTTACAACCCTCAAAGAGCATAAGAGGTGTCTATGGGAAGCACCCTTTATGTGGTCCTGGGAACTGTGGAAGAGCTAAGGTGGGTGAGGAGGAAGGATAGGTTGTATTTTTCTTGAGTGCAGTGTTGACTGTTGATTTCCCACCTGCGCTGCACAGTTACAAGCTAAGTCTAGGAGTAAACTCTCTGAATGATATTTTTCCCCCCTTTTTTCCTTCCAGTGCTCTCCCCAGCACTCTGCCAAGACAACTGGTGGATTTCCGGTTACTACTTTTTTATTTTTCAGGAGGAGAAATCATTAAATAGTATCTTTTACACTACTACCTAGCAGGATTCCAGTCCCAAGGAGTTGGGAGGAATAGCTGGTTATTTATTCGTAAATAGAGAAGGATGACATGCATCTTGTGCTTCAACAATCTAAAAGCAAGATCTGGTAGATAATTTACAAATTGGTTATGAATATTTTATGACAAGCAAAAACTGATCTGTTTTAAAAGGTGCACTGTTGATTTACCACATCTGCCACAATATTCCTATCTGGTTTAATTGCACACTGGATATTTCTCATCACTTCATAGTTCCTAGAAGCAATTTGGGAGAGTTGTCACTCTTCTGCCTCTCATCCCTTTTTGTCTCTCTTCTCCTCGCATTATCATTTCCATATCTCACAGGTGTCTGATGATACTGTTGCAAAGTGGCAAGATTGATCTAAACAATGTTGTGAGATGACTAAAACTATTAAGGGGAGAGAGCGTTAGAAATTCATATTTGTATGTAAGGCAGCATACCATGAAGTTGTGGGCTCTAGAAGCCTAGTATCTAACAACGTGAGTTTTAAGGCCAGGCATGAAGCTTTGGTGTGACTTCTGATAAACCACTCAATTCTTTTCTCTTTCATTTTCATGCCTGTGTAATGAGAACAGGAACTTCATAAAGGTCTCAAAACAGAAGTTAATGATTGTTAAAACACATTGAGCATCAGAGAAAGGCTAAATATTTTCATTTATTTACTAGTGCAATTGATAACATTTGATCTTAGCACAGTTTTGCTGGTCAGAGCAGGGGCCTGCTGTGGGAGAATAATACATGAGATGAGTATTAGTAAGTGCAGTTAGAAAGTAAAAGCTTGAGATCAGGAAAAAACGCTCAACACTCAATGTTGGTTTTTTTTACAGCAGAGGTGTAGTTTGATTTTAAGAGTACTCCTGTATAAAAAGCTCAATTTGCTTAGGCCAGATGAGGGTGCCCATGAAATCAGCTGAAGTTTTTGATAATTTTTTTCCTCCACTACTTTTCCAGAAAAAAAAACCCAAAACAACAGAAAACAGAACAGCTTATAGCTGGGAAAAGTATCCTAGAAATGACCTTCAGCTTGCATGAAAACAAATTTCATGGAGGATTAGGGTAGTGCAAGGCTTGGAAGTGGGAGCACAATTTAAATGATGTCTGTGTAGCGTAAAGAGGTGTAGTACCTTGAGAAAAAGAGAGGAAGCAATAACTAAGAGGGAGGAGACTGTTCTTGGAAAGCCCTTAAGATTTCCTAGAGAAAGTGGTGAATTGTCCACAGGGAAATCTTTGTGCTTGACTGTGGCACCTAGAAGAGTAATGAAACCAGCCAAACTGTTCTTTCTTTCCATAGGGAATTGTTGCTGCGGCTCGTTCGAAAGGAGAACATAAACAAAAAATCTTCTTAACAGTCTCCTTTGGGGGAATCAAAATCTTCGATGAAAAGACGGGGGTAAGTAAACTGATCATGTGATGGAACAAAATTGAATCTTTTCATGGATGTTTCTTTAAAAGCATTTCCTGTCTGGGCAGCAATATCTCACCAGTGTAAACACACATCTGACAAGCTTGATAAAAGAGTTATCATATATCAGAGCAAGCCATTAGATGACTCAGGTGTAAAGTGTAGCATGGGGACATGGGTTATTGCAAAGCCTTGTCCTGAATACTTCTGCAGAACCACTTATTGGAGTATACAGTGCCTAAGCACTTACATCTCTGAGTCCAGAAAGTGGCAAGAAAGGATTTGTTTTCATTCTGCCAGATAAAGAATTGCTTGTTGGAAATACGAGGCCAACGTTTGTGGAAGGGTTTAGTGATCCCACAGTACAGACTGGTATTTCTGTCCTTTTGTGTTCTCTCATCCAGCTTGCGTCCATCCATCCTCTGGATGCTGCTTGAGACTGCTTGGCAAGTACTGGTCAAGTGACTTTTGAGAGTCTAATGACAAGGGATTAGGAATGCCTTGGATTGGGCTTCTAGTGTCATGAGAAGCCCAACGAGCATCATGAGAGGAAGAAAACAAGCTGACATGAGGAGCTGCAGACAGCTCCAAGAGGGTGAAGCTTGTTTCCCCAACTGATGCCTGGGAAGGGCAATGGGATATGGAAGGCTCCTGAGATCAACACACACTTAGCTGGGTTTGTCCTGAAGATGTCCCAGAGGAACTGTAAGAATTTGTCAGGTGTGTAATTCCACACGAGTGCAGTTGCAGTCACCACGACGTGATCTATCTCCTGCTAACAGCAATGAGGTGTTACTCATGCTGTGAGGTACACACTGACCTTAACAACCAGAGCTTCTGTGTTGGCAGTGGTAGAAATAGTGTATACTGTATGGGATTGGATGTAAAAGGTATTAGAAAGTTAGAGGTATTGCTGTTTGAGGCTGCCAAGCAGCGATTCATCGAGTAGCATCTGGTTGAGGAAGTTTCAGGACACTTCTGTGCCTTTTGCAGCTTTTGCCACAGCAATGCCATGTTTGATTTTTTTTTTTTTTAAATTGCCCTGAAAGAAGAAACCTAAGCAAAACATTATGCTACTTAGATATAAAGCAACAACACACAAACTGTTTTAATCCTAATTAAGAAGATTTTTATAGCAGTTAAAGCTCTGCTTTGAATTTTAAAAAGCTCTTGATTTAATCTTTTGAAAGATTAACTATTTAACATGATGCCAGAAATAAAACCCTACTGATGATAGATGAAATTATCTTTGCCAGTTAATTTATATTATTAGAAAATCAATGTCATTGAGCTCACTGATACATAATACAAGTAGTTAGTAATGAAGAGCTCATTTGGAATGTGTTGTGTACAGAGTGTGTAAAGTATTCATAGAAAAGCAGTGTTTAAGAGCACATTGCTGAGGTTACAGCCTTTGCTCAGGAGAAAGTCTAATCTCAGGATTAGGGCTGCCAGTGCAGTCATGGTTGAGTCTTCTAATGAATAGGCATTAGGGTAGTAGGTAACTGAGAGATGACACATCTTTTTGAGGGCCAGAGAAAACAAGTTTCATTCTGTGTTCAGAACAGAGTGTAATACCCTGAACAATATGGTAGTATTTTGTTTTCTTTTATCTTCAACGTGCAGCCTATTGCTTTGCCCTGTACTTTGCAGGTTGCACTGAGGCCACAGTTACTTTCCTAAGACTACAGCCTTTTCTTGTAAAAAGAAAAGAAAAAAAAAGAGTTATCCTTCCACATTTGTCTCTGAATATTTTGCAGTCATCATATTTTTTTTCATAAAATAAAGAGGGAAAAGGGTATGTGTTTTAGAAACAAATAGCTGGTTTAGCCGTATTGCCTTTCCTGCAGCATCCTGTACACTGCTACTGGTGAGGTGGGGGCATGAGAATAAATCTCCTTCATTTCATAACTTTTGACACCCTGTACTCTGAATCTGACATAACTAAATCATCCTTATGGTAACCTTGTCACTCATTCATTGAGGCTTAGACGGAAACCTTTAAATCCGCCTTCCAGATGTCTGCCCCTGAGCTGCTGGAGTATTGAGTTGTCTTTCTTGAAACAGGACTGTGACATAGGGATGTGGGGAGGTTTCAACATGAGTTTTTATGTGGTGTTCTGAAAGCAAGAAAATCATGCTTTCCATGACAAGCTCTTGAAGCAGGGGTGCATGAACTCCTCTGCCTGTTCTTTACAGCCACTATTACTTTGGCTTTCTCCTCAGCTTGGGTCTTTCCATGTCCCCATGTTTCACATCTTTATCTCACTCTTCTCATGTCTCTCATCCAGCCTGTCTCTGCTTTGCCAACCTACAGTTGTCATCTCATTCCTGATCTTGCTGGTAGTGGTATACAATCTCAATCTCTGAAATACACTGGGTAACGCCAGCAACTCCTCATGAACAGACCCAGACAGTGTCTCTGGGCTCTCTGAGCTACAGCAGCACTACTGAGACAAGTGCTTTCCACAGCACAAGAGACAAAAAGTTAGGGGTGATGCGCTGTGGCTCATCCACACAACTGTGTGGTCTCGTGCTACTGTCTGTGTGCTAAAGTCACCCCCAAAGAAAGCTGCATGACTACTATAATGTGAAGCCTCCTATAAGGCAAAATAAGGATGATGCAATATATCCAGGATGCTGGTAATCCCATTCCTGATTTAGAAACAACAAGGAAAATGGCACAAGCTGGCGAAACTGAGGATGTACAATTGCTCAGCCTGGCTGAGGAAGCAAAAGCGATTGCAAAATGGTTATAATTTGCTCACAGTCTTCTGATATCTATGTTAAGAGTTTATGAAGTTCGGAGACTGATGTTCACATTTGTGTAAGAGGGAAAAAATATGCCTTTAAATAGGGAACAGCCTGAATGATCTTGTGTTGGCTTTCTCCTCATTTAACAGACATCCCTGTCCCCTACAATGCTTTCTCCCTTCTTTGTGTTTCTGTGATATTGGAATTCCCAGAAGGTTATTTTGGGCTACAGTTTTCATTTATTGTTGACTTGGGAAAGGTTATGTACCTCTCTAGAGGGGTGATTTCTATCCCTGGCTGCTGCTATCATGTGTGTCACAATGGCAGTCTGACATGATAGAAAAGAGAAGAAACATTCTGAAAAAGGTAGACTTCTCTATGTTTAGTGTCTTGTAGGCTACAATTGGATTTTAATTTATCACAATAAAAAATCAATTTGTACCTCAAAACTAGCGAATTTTTTTTTTAAATTGGCAATGTCATCTCTGACTTCATAGAGATGATTTGGAGGAATTGTTCCATAATTCATTACAGATGAAAGACTGTAGTTAGGCTACTATTGAAAATGATAAGCACGAGATTTCTTCCCCTGTACTTTATAGCTCTCTTCTATGTATTCCAGACCTAATATTTATAATAAAATATTGATTTTCATAATGCTATTATTCCAGCCATCAGGAGTTCTGCCCTTTGAGTAAATTTATCCATGAAGGAAATTAGGTTGAAGGTGGAATATTTTCTAGGAAGAATTAGTCTCTACAAGAAAAACACATGATGGATTTGCTGTGAGTTTGCACTGTAGAGGCAATACACTTCAGTTCATCCAAAGCACTGCAATAGAAATAATAACACTCCTCTCTTACATTTCAGCTTTTTAGTCCATGGGTTACTGTAAACATAATAGAAGGACCCTGCTTGACAGAGTTCACCCTGCAGGCCTGTAGTTTGCCTACACTGTTGTATAGCCTCATCTGCTGGATGAGCCTGCTCATGTAGGCAGAACAGCACTAATTGTTCTGCTGTTGAAGTCCCAATGTTAGCTGTGGAGTTCAAATTTGTATTTAATTTGCCTAACAGGATGTTCTGTTGTAATCCAAACTTTTTTTGTTATACATGTGTTTTGACTCTGCTTTTTCCTTGTAGATGTACCTTTGTTGTTTAGTATCATGTGTTGGACATCCATCCCACTTGCTTTGTCCAGATTATGCTTGCCAAATAGACATTTCACCAGAAGGAAATAAAGCATTTCATTTTTTAAACATAAAAAAATCTACCACAATTACTACTAAACCCAGACTTTTTCTGCTGAATGTCACTTCAGAGATTTCATGGCTGCATATTGTATGAAAATAATTTCTCACCTATTTATTCTGTCTCATTCTCCTTGGTTCAATCTCATGCTGAAATGTATTCTTCATTAATAGACATTCATGAGAGTTCTTTTATATTTTCAAAAGCACAGTCTGTAGAAGGCAAAAATGCAAATAGTTGCATTACACCGGTTAGAGGGTCTCTTAGAAAGTGACAAAACCCCCATAGCTCTGCATATAGAAAGATATGCAAAATTTTTAAAGGCCCATCATTGTTGGTTAGCTATTTATGAGTATGATTTTGTTAATCACACACATCAGGCTATCTCCCTGTGATAGCTTAGTAACGCTTCATTAGACATGCATGACTAATATGGTCTCCATAAAGAGGCTGTAATTGGCTCATTGTTTATTTATGTAACAATACATCTTTGTTTACTGTGGGTTACTTTCCAAAAAATGTATTTAAAAATAGTAATTAAATTCTATAAAAATACTTGGGAAAACATTTTCTTCTGCATTCATGTAATGAGGTAGACTTTTATATTCTTTCTAATTGCAAAATCCTGTTGGCTTTAATGGAAAATCCAGACACTGTGAAAGGGGAATGAGATGAAAGCAAAAAATTACTTTTTGGCTTTAAGTGAAGAATTATTTCTTTTAAAGTAAAATTTTGTATCAGCTTATGGATATGCAAATATACTGCAATATATAGCTGTCTGTGACCTATTGTTATGGATGAATTATTTATCTAGATTCCACAGTCGTTCAAAATGCATGGTAGGCCTATATCACTATCTTATTTATTTGTGAGAAATACCCTGAACAGATGGATTGTAACCCAGCTAATGACAATGACAGCCATTTCGCCAGCTCTTCTTATTTTGTCCTATGCAACATCCTTAAAGTGAGCTTCATTTGCATCATCTGGAGGGATTGGCTAGTCTTGCAGAGACCTTGATTCATATCTTTATCAAAATACAAGGCTTGGGCACAGCCTATGGGATTGTAAAATTTCTAGGAATACTGTGTCTCATTGGGTGGTAATATTGCAGAGAAGTATTGCAGATGTCTTACTCATGTTTTATGAATTTAATCTGTTGCCATTTTCTTCAAGCTGTCAGTATGAAACCCAGGAAGGAAAACTTTATGTATAAATACATATATTTCATGTTGACTGCCTATTCTCGTTCTTGCTATCTATCCCTTACACAGACCTTTATTATCTTTGAGGGGGATTATGTTACTCTCATGCAGAATAGCATTTACCTACCTGAGAAGGTGTTACTTGGTGAATAATACCTTCCTGTTCTGTGGAAGGGGAACCACACCTTGCCTGTAACATTTTTGTACCCCAAAAATATTAATTTACCTTTTCATGCTGGTCGCAAAACTAGTGCTGTGCTTTTGCTTTAACTCTTAAATACATGCACTGGGTGGTTATAATCCTGCTGACCTCAGATTGTTCCCTTCTATGGCTCTGATGTGATCCAGCCACTGTTTTCGATGCCTACATCTTGCCCATCTCCCTGATGTTTTAAGCTCTCTTGACCTTATAATGTACAGATTTTTCAAGTTGTTGCTAAAGCTTCTGTAAAGCATTTTGCATCTTACTCTGAGACTTTATCAGGTTTGTGCTTCTAACCCCTGGATTTCTTGCTCTCCTCCATTTGATGTGAATGATAGTGTTAATTATGCTGATAGATTGCTAACAAGACAGCTGAAAGAAAATTTTAGCAAGATTAAAATTCTCACTCTTGGCAAAAGATACTTCATTTTAAATGTGCCAAAGGTGCTTCTTGACTGGAAATCTGTTGGTTCTGGCATCTTTGACCAGAAATCGAGGTACGATTATGGATCTCTAGTTATTCCTTGAAGCACATGTGCTGGAGCATGTCAAATGTCAAACTGTCAAGTCTCCATCACTGAGAATCTCTGAATATTTAAAAATAGAAATAAGAGAAGGAATTCATTTTATCTGCTTTCTGCAGTGAGCAGGAGAGATGGTGTGCTAAGTTCAGTGAATTTTTATGTTTGCTAGAGCTTGTTATTGGCCAGGAGATTGTTAGCAGTCCCTTCCTGGGGCTCCTTCAGACTCTAGGCCAGTGCTTTTGTCCTTTTTGTGTCTTTGAAACTGATCTTCCCAAAGTTCCTCTTCCTCTTGGATCTCAGGTGAAGCATTTTATCAACATTGTTATTCAAAATCAGCTGATAAATTGAATCTTTCTGGCCTCCCTGACTCTCTTCTCTGGATTTTACTGCTGCATTTCTAATTTCTCTTTCTCTCTCCTGCAGTTTTCACCTGGGATTTCCTGGGTACTCTCTGACCTTGATCTCTTTTTCTTCCTGCTATGCGCTTTATCTGTGTTATTGTTATTGTGAAACCAAATGATGCCAGCCCTGTTTCCTGTTCAAATCTTGACCTGTCTCTCCATCCCTGTCCTTACAAGTTCAGCCAACAGTTGAAGCTTAACAAGTCAAAACCAGACCTTTTAATCATGACTCCCAAAGGTCTTTCTCTGACCTCCTTTTCAGAGTGCTTATGAAAATATCGGCATCATCTATTATTGAGCCTTGTAAATTCAGCAGCCTTTTTGACTTAATGTTGTTTTCCATTGTCGCATCCAGGGTAACTCCAAATCAGATTCTTCTGAATCGCTATGAAATACAACATTTATTGTCATGCTTGCAGTTAAAACCCAGTCCTGCCTCTCTTCATCTAGTGCCTCAATTGTTATGCTTTTCTTTGTCCTTGACAAACTTGACTTATTTCTGAAATCCATCGTGGCTGCCAAGACTGCTGTCTAAGCTTATTCTTTCGATCATGCCAAACTTCTCTTTGCATTCCTGCATTGAATCTGCCTTCTGTATTTTATCAACCTACTACCTAACTATGTTTTACCCAGACTCTCCATGGCTGCCTTTACTCTTCATCTGCTTTCAAGAAGTCATTCCACGGTACCAGCTTTCATCATTCATTTACTCAGTTTTCAAATAACCAGCCCAGAACCTCTTCTCATCCTGCTCATCATACTTTGGAGGAATTTTTGCACATATTCATGCAATCCTCTCTTATTTTTTTCAACAAATCTTAAAACCACTCTTGCACGAGAAGCTTGTTAAATTCAGTGGTGCTTGAGACTGACAGTACCCTGCCTTCACAGCCTGTCATGCAGATCTGTGCTTCCTCTTGCTGTCACCCTCTCATCATTTGCTTGGGATGAGGACAGCCCGTCCAGAAGTTTGTAGATCCAGCCATGAAATCATTCCATTACTTCTAGTGTCAGTTGGCATTTCAGGGATGAGTCACCCAAAGCATGCTCTCCCAGTAGGAAGGAGCAATGGAGGAAACCTCATGGCTAGGGCTTACAAGGAAGGACTACTGTGGTTATATATCTCAGAGATGTTCCAAGGGGCATCTTGCCCTTAGCTTTCAGTGGTTGGAATTAAAGTATCAGCTCCCTGAGACTACCTTTTAATTCAGTTTTTCTTAACTGGAATTACTCTGTTTATAGAAACTTTTTATAAGAAATGTTGAGTCTTGGAGCATGCTGAGGATTTGTAAGCACCATGGTGATAAAAATATTAGCTAATAACGATAAACAGCATATTGAAATTTAGCAAAGTCAAATTTTGCATGTACATTTGTAAATGGTGACATCTGGGACTTTTCTTATGTGTTACAGCAATTGTATGCACTGTCTGCAGCTTTTGCCTGCAAAAGATCCCCCTGGCTGACTGGGACTTTTGCTCTGTTGCTTGACAGTTTCCCATCTTTTTACTTGTAAATATGAATAGTAATACATGGCATCTACTGCTCTACTTAAAATAAATAGATGTAGCTAGAATGTGGCAGAGTAGGGGACTTAAAAGCCTGCATATTATTCTTACCAGGTATTTATAGTCCTCTGATACTTCAAAATGGAAACAGTAATGCATTTCCTAAATAACATTTGACAGCAAAATGTAAATGTCAGAAGGACCAACTTCCTTAATTCCATCCCTTATTGACTATTGTAATTAATTTCTTACTGGCCTTCCAAATTGTGCCCTAGACAGTTTGGATGGTTTGAAGTGCTCCTCTGGGATTTTTTAATAGCCACAAGCTCATAGAGACACAGTTTGCTGTATGAAGATTGTAAAAGTCTTATGTATTGTGACAGTTTTGTCACCATGGAGGGAAAAAAAAACAAAGGGTTCCCAAAAGGCATAACTCTGGTGTGATTTTGCACATTGTGAAGCCTGAATGTTTTGAGATCAGGAGCTTTAGTCTGAACCGTATGTCTTTCCTCCAAACTCTTGGTGTATAGCGGAAAGCTGAAATTTCTCTCCTTCCTCTCATCTGGAAATGCTCTCTGATCTACAGCTGAGTTCGTCCTTCTTGCAGTGAGTATCTGCAGGAGCTGACTTGTAGTATTTCCTACACTAATTGGCATGAAGATAAAATAAAGCTATTGCAGACATTTTATCCAAACTGAAATAATTTGTCAGAATTAACTGCAGTTGTGGTTTTCAGCGTGAAAAGGGTAAAAACTGGGTTGCTTTCAAAGAGGCAGAAAACAAGATTTTATTACTTTAGTTATGGTCTTATTTGGCCCTATATGGCCTCCTGCTGTTTAAGCCAAAGCCCTCAGGATGGATTTAACAAAGGGAGGTACTGCTACATGCATTGTCTGTTATGGTATGGGGAACCTCCCAGTCACGGTTTGGCTCCCTTTGAGTTGGAGTGGTGGCAGCTATCTGTGCGTAGAGCTGTTCTACTAAAAATTGCAATGTAAACACTTCCAAGATCATTTAGCTTTAACTTTTGGAGCGCTTAAGCAGAATTTGGAGTGAATTTTACTAAGACATAAAAGTCAACTTGTCTTTGTGAAAATGTTTGTTGTTATGGAGCCTGTTAAATACTGGAGCTACACTCCATCCCTCCAGTGAGGTCCCACAGCAGAAAAGTATAGAGTTATTTTGGGGTTTTTTGGCCTATAATCACTAACTTTTTGTGTTTCAGAGAAATAAATTAGAATATGAAAGCCACGTTGTAGTTCCACTGTCTCCAGCTGTGATTTTTGCCTTATAGACCGTTCAAAATACAGACTAGCTGGGGGCAGGGGACTTGTCTGCAAGAACTGATATTTCTAAGCCAGGTTAATATATTAATTAGGAAAATGAAGGGAAAAAAAAAACACTAGAAAAAAATTCAGGCCCATTTCCAGCACAAGCAGAATTGTAATGTGGGGATTTCAAACTGCTCAGGAAAGGATTTAGCAAGAGAAATGCTGACATAACTGCAGCACAGGGGCTGAAATGCACTGAAACCTCCCTGGAGAGTGGTGATGGACCTTCAGCAAGGGCCATGACAGAAAGTTACATATGCCTTTGAAATCTATTCTCTTGGAAATGGTTGGAAAGCATTATACCGTAAGTATGCTGGTGGTTTTCGTTCCCATTCAGTGCATTTTATCTGGTGGAGCTGCCCTGCAATTTTGTGTTTGCCCTAGTAATAGCAATACTGCCAAATGATGTTTCTGAATTTCAGTGCTAACTTGTAGGCTGTTAAACCTTTCTTATTGCTGGGGTTAGATGCAAGGGTGACAGATGACCTTCATTGCCAGTGTAATGGGAGAGGGACACTACAGGGAAGTTACCTGGAGTTTGTGAGATGATAGTAATAGATCTCTATTGAGGCTAAAATCAGGGGATGATGTTCTGCACTCAGGAACAAGTTTATGTTTACAGGGATGTCAGCAAGAGCTTTGTTCAGTCTAATAATCCAGAGGGATGAGTAGGTGTTTTGTCTTCCACTTAATGTGTGTAATAAGTGGCCCTATGGAAGAGCAAGAGGAGGAAAGACAGTGTTTACCCTTATTTGTCAACAGTTACCAAACACAAATACCAACTTTGATCTGAGTCTTTCAATTGAATAAGTAATATCTTTCACATACCAATGGATCTTTGCTTAATATAGAAGTGACTGTTCATAAAAGTTGTCTTCCTAAATGAGATAATTGTAGTCATAACCTTTCTGGTTTATGCACCATGTGCTCAACATGCAGGCAACCATGTGTCACAGAGCCTAAGGGCTGGAACAGCATCACCCGTTGTGCTACCTGGCACATGGTGGTAATCATGGAATTATTAGCAGTGCCTAATGTGTCCCTAAATTGTAGCAATCCTCTAGAAAAAGCAGCATTTAAGGGATTCCACCTATCTCTACTGTTTCTGATTCATATCATAATTATGTATCCCTATTTTCCCAGAAAAGCAAGCAGCAACATTCCTGCCAATGTTGAAGGGAGCGTTGTGAAATAGGTGAGGCAGAGCACTAATTAATTTGAGCGCCTTCACTTTTAACTTTTACATCAAGTGATAAGTCAGAGTATTTGAAAATATTACACAAGGCAACTAGTCCCTGCTCTGCTTAACTCTGAGGGTTGTTTTTTTCTTTTTAGGTAATCTAAACATGGATCTGAATCCTTTTTTTTTAATTATTGTGTCTTTGCTTTCAAAAAGACTGAGTTGGTTTGTAGAGGATTTTATAGCTTTTTGGGATCTTTAATTAGCCAAATACACTTCTGTGAATGATACAGGAATTTGGAAGTATTTTGAAGTGTAAAGAATGTGAGAGGGTAACCTGCACACATATAAGACCGAACAGTCCCAAGAGTAAGGTAATCAGGAGGTTAGTTTTGATTAGGAGAGAAGACACGCTGTGTACAGAAGTTGTAAGGAGTGGGAGAGGACTAAAGGAATAAGTAGCAGAAAACAAGCCAGCATTTGTGCATCAAAGCTATGAAAGGCTCTGCTGCATGCATTTGAGTAAAAGATGAGCACAACACTGCCTGTTAGCTTTTCTGAAAGGCAGACCCTGTGTGACACCCACTGCCAGGACAGAAAAGCAAGTCAAGGAGAGAGAAAAGCAAATGCAATTTGAGCAGTGGTCTCTGCTGGGACATGTCTGCATGTGGACTGTTTAATCAAAGTTTGCTTTTGGACATTTCAATTAGTAGCTGAAGACTAAAACTAAACATTCAGCATGCTTTACATGAAAATGAGCAGGGAAAAATGAACTCTGGGCATTAAAATGTGCAAATGAGAGCTTTAAGGTTTCCTTTTGGAGGGATACAGGGCTGAACTTGGAAATATTCTCCATAGCCTGAGCTGAGCACAATAATATACCAAGGACCTATTTAAGTGCATCTTCAGAAATTCCTACCTCAGGGTAATGCATAATTCTGTTATTCTTTTACATTTTATTCTATTCTTATCCCAGGGCTCAAGTGCTGCACACACTTGTGTTGCTACAGATGCTTTATATCCTACATTGTATCTATTGTGGGACCCAAAAGGAGTGATGCATTTATGGGGTTATCTGAAGTTTGTTTATACATGCAACTGTAACTCACTCAAAGGGAAAGGTTTCCTCTCTTCTTCTGTAGGAATACTGAGAATAGAATGGCATGTGTGGTCTTTATGACCAGGCTAGGTAGTTAATAATACCCCTACTGAGTTGTAAAGCTCGTGGCTCCAGAGCCATCTTTTGCTAACCTACAGGTGCAGATTCTGTTGACAGCTTTCAGACCTTCAACACAGATGTCATCATAATGCTGTGTGATTGCATACCTCCAGTTATGGAAGCATCTGAGCTCTTACAGTATTGGTAGAGATCATTTCTTAATCTTTTCAAAAAGTCTGACAAAGCTTCTCAGGTCAATCCTGTGTTGGAAAGAATATCCAACAGCTCAGACATCTTTGCTGGGAGCCAGGAGGATTTCTCATGATAATGATTTTTGGCAAAAGTAGTAATAGAGAAGGGGATCCTAGTATGAAAAGCTTAACAGTTTGTGGGATGGAAGGGTGAACCAAGTGTTTTTAATAAGCAAACTGGTGTCTGTGCTAAGAAACATTTCAGGATGCCTCCTTTACATGGTAGTGTATATTTATATGTTGGCCACTAGAGATGAAGAGTTGGGCTGAGTGGATTTTGTCCAATTCTTTACTGTGCCACTTGAAACCAATCTGTTGTTGTGGAACACAACACTTTTTGCTTGTATGCTTTGGTTTATTTCTGATTATGAAATCACTATAGTATCTGAAAGATATAAAACATTATGTTGTGTGAACTTCTCAACTTTTATGCTTTCATTTTCAGTTGGCTCACGAAATACTGGCTGCACACACTTTGTGAACTCATAGAGTCCTTTTCTATTCTTATTTTCTTTTCTACTCCTATTCTCTGTACATATGCTTTCTCTCAGGTCCCTTTAAAGTCTTATTAAATTGGTGTGTGTATCTGTGAGACAGATAAATACAAAATAAATCTCTCTTTTCCTTTTTCCGTTTTTCAGGAGAGGTTTGTAACATTATGAAAGTAGATTTATGGTTACAGAAAGTTACTGTTTGATGACTATCCAGTGCAACTTAAATTTTAGTGTTGCCAATATGAGTGGGGCTTTCATGATCTTTGCAAGCTCTGCTTTAATAGATCATGCATGGCAAATCAAGAGAATCAGAGGCTGTTTTTCACTAATGAGCTTTTCAAATCACAGGCTACAAGAAGAGAGTGGGTCATAATGCTTGCTGAATCTGAAACAGTTAAGATCCAAGATAGGTAAAGCCAAAAAAAAATTACCTCCAAAGCTCATAGGAGTTGTATGAAGGAATTTCTCATGCTATTCATGTAAATCAAAAGCATTTCAGGAGGTGAGAAATATTGGTGTAAAGGAGCAAAAGAAGCTTGTAAAAGTAAAGGCTTCGCAAAAGCGGTTCACAGGCTGTAAAGCTGAATGCCATAAAAATATGGAGAGGTTCAGTGATACTGAAACTGACTGTCTCATTACTGAATATTGTGCTCACTCAAATTCAAGATTTAATCAATAAAGTGTCTTAGAAACTTCAGAGGCTATCAGGAAAATATACAAGGCACGGTCAGAGGTGCTTCACTTAGGCTGTGTGTAGGCTGATGGCTTGAGACTAGAGGGCAATAGTGGCATATTTATGGCTATTTTGATATACTGACCATTTTGTAGAAGGTGATGAGGTGGAGGCTAAGAAGGCGTGCACTTGGTCAGATGTGTTACAGCCCTGGAAACCCAGCATTGGCCACTGGGCAGCTGCCATCCCAAAGAGTAAAATAATATCCCTATAGGTAAGTATTGTTACTTGTACATGACTTTGAAATGATAAAGTGATGTAAAACGATGTGGTGTAGTCTGTAGGAGGTCCCACGGAGTTGCAGTGTAGGGCCATACTGCATTACTGACCTGATTATGGCCTAGTAGGGCCATTAACTTCAGTATCAAAGGTCAGGTTTGCTGCTTTTGGTATGGCTGTGCAAATCTTTCTTTGTTTTAACCATCCTGATAAAACAATGATTCAAAACCCGTAAGAAAATAGTACGAGACTCATGGGAGATCCAGCATCACAGCTTTAGTGAAGCACATCTGTTTTTCCAAAGCTCTGTGAAAATGTTTCCTTGACCTTTAGGATTTTCTTTGTCCTAGAACAATATTTACAAGTACATGTTTAAAATATAACTTGGGATTAATAGTAATTGAACAAAGGTTTTGGATTTAGCTAGCTACTTTCACTTCTGGTACAATAAAATTTGAAAAGCCTTTGAAGAGAAGATGTGAAATTGGCCATGTGCGTTCCAGTTTTGTTTTGTTCCTTTCTAAATTCATATATCTAATAAATGGATCTTCTGCATGAGCAACTTAGCATTTGCTTCCTAAGACAATGAACAATAACTAAATTCATATCTGGTCTTTGTCAGACATTATTACAAATTATGAGAGCCAGACAGAAGTTTATTACCTTAGTGGTGTTCTCTTTCACAAATTAGGTTCTTGGAACATCCAGCTAGCTTAGTACTGTAGACCTATTCATCACAATTAGACTGCTGGGCTGGAAAAGTTAAGTCCCTCTAACTTAATTGACTGTCAGGGTCTCAGATGAGGACAACTCCAGGCCAGTCGAGAGGACTACTTGTGCCTCTCACAGGAGGCACAAACGAGGACACTCATTTTTTTTCTCCCTTAAGAACTTGCTGCTCTTGCTCCCTAGGTAGGGTACAGGCAGTAGCAGGGTATGTTTTTCATCAAGCAAAATAAATGGTAAGGATTCATTCAGATTTTTAGCTGGGGCTCAAGTACCCTTTTAAGCTCTCTTCCTGAGTCTAACCAAACAGGCTCCTACTTGGGGTACTTGTGCTAAGTGCTTGCCTTTATGCAGGATGAATTGGAGTGTGACTATTGAGCTTAGTCTAGCACTTCACTTGAAGATGTGCTTATCCTTACACATACAATTATGCTCACTGACTTTCGTCCTTCCTGACTCAGCTGCACGTTTGCTGTGAAGCTTGGGAAGCCACATAATCTATTTTTTGCTTCAGTCTCCTTGGTTGCAAGAAGAATGTGGCTCTTGGTTGTTATTAAGAGGTGGATGTTGTTATTATTGTCATTATTTATTATTATTATTATTGTTATTATTATTGTTATTATGAGGAAATTAAATTTACACATCTTTTGGGTGCTTTGCTGTGTCACAAAAGACTGCTGACTCTCTGAAGGGACTGTCTGCGATAACTGGGGCTAAATCTGTCTTGATTCTTTTCTTTATCAGTACTATATTTTATGTGTCCCTTTGTGATATATAGACCAAGCTTTGATCTACATATCTGAAAGCATGCTTTTTGTGCCAAATGTTTTTACTGCAAAGCTGTGCACTGAAATACCTTTCAGACGTTGGCACTTGGAAAAGTCTTTCTTTAGGTTATTGTCTGCAAAATCAGTGTGTGTAGAAGCAGCACGGGGATTAGACAGATTTATTTTCTTCTCATTGTGAAGATGTACTTAAAGGCTGCCATCTGCGAAGTCCCTTCAGGCTTGGAAGACACTCCAGAGGTTACACTTCCCTGTTCTGCTCCTATTCTTGCTCTTTTTTTTGCAGATTTAGAGTCTCTGGGTCAAAAAGATTCAAGGCTGGACCATTCATTTTGACTCTATAGTATGTAGCACATGTTCAGTCTCCTTCAGCAGAAGGGTTTAGTCCTTACTCCGTAGTGGTATGTTCAGATTATACTCTTTTATAACCAAAACTGATTGTCTTGGCCAGTGCTTGGAAATGGATCCCAATAGTGAAATCTTCACAGCGACAAGAGGTTTCTAGTGGATTTTGCTTTTCCCATGTTCATATGTGATGTTTATTTTTTGAAAGCTGAATTGAAATAGTACTTTGTTCAAAGACTGCTTGTTGTTCTAATAAGAGTTCGGTGTTTTGATAATTTGCTAAGCTTAAAATGTACTGATCTCTTTCTAGACCAAACTAGACAAAATTATGTTGTAGTAAGTGTTATTTGCTGGCCTAGCAACTCTTTACTCCACAATTAATCCAAATTAGCGTGATCTATCATACATTGTTTATTCCGCTATCCTCACTGCCTGGATGTGGAACTAGTGTACTCATCACCGTAGGAAAAGTCTGTCAGATTCGAAATGTGTTGCTTCCTATTTGCCTGTTGTTTAGACACATTTTCTAAATCTCTCGTGGCCACTTTTTCCTCCTTTCCTGTAACATCCCCTTTTGTATTATATGGCTTAGATGAACTGCTTCTTTCTTGTCTTTCTGACCATTTGAAACAAAATCCAAAGAATTTGTTGTATTCGTCTTCGGAAAATGAGCCAAAATAATAGGAAGGAGAAAGGATAATGAGAATAAGTAAAAGCTTTTGCCCAGTGGAGGCAGAGGACGCTACAGCAGTTACCACCACAGCCTGTCACTAATAGAGTGGCGAATAGAGAAGGTATGTTGCAAAACCTTATCAGATTGGATTTAGTTGCATCTGACAGCAACCTGCAAGTTCTGTCTTTTCATTGACACTTTAGCAAAACCCACAACACTAGTGAAATATTTTTTATGCCCAGGGACCACAAGGGAGGCAGGGAAAGGCTGTGGGTGAATGCACTGATGGTGGCAGAGGAGCAATTGGCTTTTCGGGTGAATGAGCTCTGTCACCACCCTTGATCTTGGTCACTCTGTGCTGCATCCAGTAATAATTTGCAGGGAGTTTGGAGTTGTTGGTAACTGTAGCTCTGAAACACAGGGTATTTCACATGAAACTGAAAATTTTTGCATGGGTTAGGGGAAAGCTTGTTTCCTTTTCCCCATCTGCTTGTCCCTTGCACATCTCAAGTAGGCTGATGCCTTGCCACCCCATCTGCCACCCAAATACAGAAAACACCATGGTAAAGTTTGTGGTACAAATACAATTTACTGATTTGTTTTCCATTTTACTGACATTTGAGATTGTTGACTTTTCCCCCTGATTGTCTGCATGCAGTCCCAACAAAATGCAGTTGTCTCTAAGTGGAAAGGAACTTGAGCAGTTTGCAACTGCTTAACAGGTATCTGTGAACCTTCAATGGGTACCAGGGAAAACTCCATGCCAGCAAGGATTTTTGAGGAGTCTGAGTGGGTTATTTTTGAGTTACCTGCATGCAAGCGTCTGCTTCACATCCTTACCTGAAAGTTATAAAATTGGACAGGTCTGGGATTTGAATCTGCAGCTGTAGAAAATGTAGGTGTTTTGCATCTGCTCCCAAAGTGTGGATTTGGACTGTGGGGTGTTTATGATGGAGATGAGCAACTCCAGACCACTGCATTTGAATGAAACAGCTGAGAAGCATTGCAGCAGAACAGGCAATTAAAGAAACACCTGTGACTAGTTGTTGACCCCATAATCTCTGCAAATGTCAGGTACAACATTGTCATAGAATCATAGAACAGTAGGGGTTGCATGGGATCTTTAGAGATCATAGAATCCAACTTCCCCTGCTAAAGCAGGTCCCACCTAGATCAAGTCATTGTAAGGAAATTGTAAGAACTGAAAAGAAATGACCAAGAAGTACAATTGACAAAGGGCCACAGTGCACACATCTTTAGGAACACAGCAGCCTCTGAGGTTTGATGGGAGAGTGGACCACACATCTGTACTGCTCTGGTGGTTCCTGTGAAATGACATAAAATTAATCTCAGAATCCCTCACGTGTTTTACAAGTCATTGTTTTCACTTGTGTTGTAGTAGACAAACATCAATGTGCTATTGCACTTCTGTGGCTTGCTAAGCTTGTTGTTAAGACATTGCTGTAGTTTTCCATGTTAGATTCAGTTCCTGTGATTTGTTCAGTGGTCTTAAACATATAGGGCCTGATTTCCTGATGTGTTGCTGAGCAATCAAAATATCAGTTGGAATACAGGAGACTTGCAGGTTGACAGCCTCATGACTGAAACTATAATGCATGAAGTTATTTTCTTATGGATCCATTAAGGACCTTGCAGAGGAACTTTGTGACACATAGAATATATTATTGCTTATTCAAAAGTGATAGAAGTGATTAGCCAGGAATAGACATGCAGAGGATGCTTGGGCCATGTCTGTCACCCACATCACAGTACAGGTAGCATGGAAATTGTTAACAGCAGAGCTGTCAGTCGGTACCACCTATCTGAAAACAGGCTCACTGTTTAGTAATGCAAGGTGAAAGGCTGTGCAACTTCAATCCCTGTGAAGCTTGTCCTTGTAGATATAATACTGTATGGTACATGCATCCTGCATTTCAGTGGGGCAGCTTTTATAGGAGACTTTGCAGCTTGCAGGTTATTTTTTGTTGTGGCTCTTAACACTGTGCCCCAGGCTCCACTAAATAGACAACCTCATTAAAAGAGAAATAGCGATAGTAAAGCAGTGACTTTCTCATGCCATCTAACTCACATATTTGACATGATTGCTGGACCCTCCAAGTACTTAATTGATTGACTTAATTGATTTAGTGGCACTGGAGGCTACAGCATGGAAATAAAGGGCCAAGATGAGGATAAGGGGCGAAAAAATTTATGATAGGTTCCAAGCAGCCTGAGGGAAATTAGAAATGCCACAGATCTCAGAGGCAGCTAAATCAATTCAGTGTGATGTACAAGGAGCAACCTGGAGGAAGAGAAGAAGTGGGGGATAGAATGGAGAAAAGGAGAGAAAATAATGGCTAGTGGGAGAGACTGGAGTAAACTTAACAGGAAAGGGGGAGGTAGCAGCCTTAGTGGAAGTGGATATTTTGGATCTCTTTAAAAACTTTCTAGTGTGTGAATAAAATATAACAATGACATCATGTTTAGCCCCAAAAGGACTTGTCCATCATGAGGCTGCCTTAGTTAACCTGGTTTGAGATTTTATCTGTGCTTCCATTTAAAATCCTCGACATTTGCAACACTGACCAAAGTCACCAGAGACTTAAAATAATTTGGAGGCTCTGTACAGTGGATTTTTTTAACAACTGAAGCTTAAATGTTAAATTACTTTCTAATCTGTGCAATATTTAATTGACTGTATTGAACCATAATACAAATTAAGTCTTCTCTATAATTTGTTCTGTCGTATTGCAGCCCTCCAAAACAATTTGATACCTCACTTATGAATTGCTAAATGACTCGTAGCGGTGCTCAGCAAAGACAGTAAAGTAAAAACATCAAATAGTATGTGATGGAATCCATCAGCATGGCCATACAGGGGTGTCATAAATATCCCGAAGTTATGAAATAATTATTTTCTGTGCTTCTGACCCACTAGAGACATGACATGGTAAAACCTTGCAGGTATTAAAAAACCAAAAGACTAGGGAGAAAGAAGGGCAGATCAGCTTGTGAATATTAACCATTGAGTGCTGACCAGCACTTCTGCTATAAGCAATTTTGTATGGCTTTAGTTTCATTTCCTTTTGGGACTGTTTGTATCAAGTATCGAGGGAGTGGCCAAAATGTGAACAGTTATAAACTGAGGGATAAAGACGACATTTCTATTGTTGGGACAGATTAATCTGTGTGAATGCACCAGAAGCAAATCTAATCAAAACATGCAAAGACAGTGTATTTATAGATAGCCTCATTTCTAAGTCTCCATTGGGTGTCTGAATGAGACTATGATTCTCCAACTGCTGCCCTTTCTGCTGTCCTTTTTTCTTGTGCATGTTTTGCTGCAGTGAAAGGCTAAAAGAGGTACCAGTCAGGCAAGACGTAGAGATTTCCTGGTCAGGCTGCATCCTTACAACAAAGTTTCAGAGCAAGCATGCAGTTCTGATCTTGCATTTTATGATGGTAAATCTCTACTGAACTGCAACACAAGTCTTATTTCTGCTTTGTAAGAGCAAAGAGTCAGGCATTTGTTAAATAATATTTGGAATGAAGTGTTGAGGTATGTAGAAGGAGACATGATAGATAAATCAAGGGCTGTGAAAATGCAGGTTTGAAGGAGTGATTATATCTGTGTTTGAGTACAGTTGTGTGTATGCAACATTTCATGTGCATGTTCCAGCTCAGTGTCCCTCAAACAAATGAAAAACTCTTGCTAAACACTCCATACAGTAAAACATGTAAAAGGATAATGCTGCAGTCACCTTTACTTAATTTCTACTTCTGCTGCTACAAGAGGTAAAATATCATCACCATTAAAAATGTAATGATTTTCAAATGGTTAATGAGGGTTCCCAAACAAATTGGAGTGTCTCCATCTGCTGTCTTACATTGTGGGTGATATTTTCCATGGTCGAGTGATCTTCAAATTTAGTTCCACAAGGAAGGAATCTGATCACAGTTTAATTTCGGTGTAAATCGCTGCCTGGCAATCAATAAAGCAGCGTCAAAGAACTTGGATTCAACAGGAGCCGGAGATAACGTTCCCTGTCATATGCAGAATAGAGAGACGGGAATGTTTCATTTCATTGTAACAGATAGCATGCAACTTGGTTTTCAGGAAAACCTAATAAATCAATATCTCTGTATTATCTAAGTAAGATCCCATCATTAATTTTAAACGCTTAACACGTTGGGAGAGTCTGAAGTACCTCCAGCTTAGCCACGTTCAGCTTGAAGTCAATGGCAGCACTTCCATTTTCCTACGAGCAAGCAATCTTGATCTTGGGGAGTTAGGAGTCATTGACTGTGAAATGAAAATGAAACATGTCCAGTCGTCTATTTTATAAGTAGTCATCTGTCTCTTGCACGCTGCTTCCCCTTTTAAATTTCAGCCTGTGTTCTAGGGAAGGCTCATCCCTTGTCACTTGCCCTGCACGTCTCTCTCTCTCTCTCACACACACACACACACACACATCCTCTCCTGTTTTGAATGTTATTTTTTTTTATTTATTGGGTTTTTTTTAAAAAAAAAAAAAAAAACACTCTAAAAATAACTGGTTGTTTAGAGATTGCCTGGATGCCATGCTGATTTTCAAAATGTGCTTTTCTCAAAACCAGCAGGAATCTGGACCTCAAAAGAATTCTTTGTGAGGCTTTGCCTGCTCTCAGAAATAGCATTATCCTCAGATGATGATATAAGAGTAGGTCAATATATCAGAAGGTAGAAATTAAAACTAATAGATTGTTTTGGATAAACTTTTCAAGAACATTATTGTAAGCAGAAATCCTGAAGTATTACTTTGGCAGTAAAATACTGTTTAGGCCAAAGCAAGAAAGATTCTGGTACTCCAAGACAGGCTTACAGCAGTCTCAGATTCATGTCCTGACTCTGAGGAGAGTTTAGCTCATACATTTAAACCAAAATTGAGTCTTTTTATTATTACAGTTAACCAAAGTGAGGTAGAACTTTTGCATTTAGCATTGATTTCAAATTGAATACTAGCATTTCCATTAATTTCCTAGGGAAAAGAAATTTTTGGAGTTCTGTTACTGCTTTAAGTGAAATACTACTTGCTGGCTGCTGCTAAGCATTGCAGAGATGAATCAAATCTGATGCTGATTCTAAGAGAGGTTTAATAACACTAGCTCTGCAGCCTCTGCAGATCAGTCTGTCCTCAGAGTCGCCTTGTATAAAGCTACAGGTGCTTCTTTTATATACCTAGAAATACTGATTCTGTACCTGGGATGCTGTGTTGGTAGACATTAGGTAACACAATATTTTTTTACTAATATCTCACAAAATACCAAGAAGGATCTCCAACTAAACCTTTTAGACACATTGTTAAAGCAAGTAAAGTTAGGGTAGGTTTTGAAAAGAGAACAAGCTTAAAGAGTTAAGATATTAATTGATTTTGATACCAGGATATGTTTGCTTGTTTCAATTCCATAGATGTACTGAAATCCAGGTAAATCACTGATGAAGGTTATGTCTATTCCATTATGCTGCTTTTAAGGGAACACTTTGATGACTTCTTACTGGTTTTTTTGGTTAATAGCTACTACAGCACCATCATGCAGTTCATGAAATCTCATACATCGCAAAGGATATCACAGACCATCGAGCGTTTGGATATGTATGTGGAAAGGAGGGAAATCACAGATTTGTGGCAATAAAAACAGCCCAGGCAGTAAGTATCCACTGTCGTTTTCTGCAGTGTAACTCGGTAAAAAAGCTGTGTTTGTAAGAAACCATTCATGAGGCCAATCTTGTCTTGTTTATGATTGTGCTAGAGTTGTCACAGGGGTCTGCTTAGATGTTCTTAAATAGTGAATTAATGAAACCAGCTGGGGGAAAAGAAAATGTATTCCACTGTATCTGATTTTTCATGATGTATTTTTTTAATAATTAATTATTGTTTTCCTTTCTTGCTAGACTGGTTACAGATGACTTTGGTTGTTTTACTATTCTAATTTAAATAGAAAATGATAGATACCAAATAGCTACTTTGCATAGAGTCTATTGTAATTCCATTGTATGAGAAAGCATGAATAAATATGCCTTTATAATCATATATATGCCTTTTATATTCATAATGCCGTTTATATTCATAATGCCTTTTATATTCATAATTACCATTAATTTCCAAATACAGTTAGTTCAATAGAAATTAACCCCAGCCTGGATGCCAAGGTAGAAATTAATTCAGTATGAAGATTTCTGCAGTTGTGGAGATGCCACAACTGCTCTACCAGCAGGGTGAAATAAGAGATGTATGTTTTCTCATATAGAAACTTTCCTCCTATTTTTATTTCCATAGGCCGAACCTGTAATCCTGGACTTGCGAGACCTGTTTCAGCTCATCTATGAACTGAAACAAAGGGAAGAAATGGAAAAAAAGGCACAAAAGGATAAACAGTGTGAACAAGCGGTATACCAGGTACACGCATAAGCTTAGACTACTGCCAAGAAAAGTATGGTTTGAAGTACCCCCAAAGTTACTCCAAAGAGGCACTGAGCATCCTCTGCATTTCCTAACAACAATGGGTTTGAACGGTGCTAGCTTCAAATGGACAAAAATGAACCCAGCAGCCATCGTGAGCTCAGAAGTAGGATTAAAGAGTGATGAAAGCTATCACTCGGGATATGATGAACATGTTTAGCAACTGGAAATGATCTATCCATTTCCTAGATAGTGTTTCTTCTAATTCTGAAGGAAAACTTTCAAGAAGGTCAGCATGTCGTAAGTCAGGTTTTTAACAGTGTCTAATGCTGTAGGGAGGATTCAGTATACTTCTGAATGTGTGTATTTGAGTCAAATGAGGTGCAGATTGTTAAACTTGGATGAAACTTGAATAAAGTTACTTTGTACATTATTATGACTTTATCGCTATGCTAAAGAAAGAAAACTATATATTCACCTGCTCATTTTGCTTATTTCTTTGCTATCCTTTAATTTCCGAATGCAGTTCTTTTATCTCTACTGTTTATGTTCTTTGCTTTTACTGCCTGTCCTCTTACTTTGCTGTAGACAATTTTGGAAGAAGATGTAGAAGATCCTGTATACCAGGTAATTTCTGAAGCTGTATGGTCTTGGAGTTTCAGAAATGACTAGATATGTGTTCTCTTCAAACACAAACAAAACCCTTAAGATGTTTTGAAATTTGCTGAGATAGGTCTTCTGAGAAAGTTTTAAGGTTTTATCAGAAAGTAGCGTATTTAGAGATTAATCTGTAAGTAGTAGCACAGAGAATCTTTAAATAATAGAATAGAGTATTTCAGTTGGAGTACAGAAATACTACATGAAATATGTAACAAATACCTCCTAAAATGTGGCTTGTGAGTCCAGATTTTATGTTGCCAAATGAGATTTGTGATTGTTTTTAAATACAAACGCTAACTGAAAATGGAGTTACTTTGAGACTAAGGAAGGTGACATCTTGTTCTGAGTAATAAATTGACTGTTTTGGGGTTTTTTTTGTCTTCTGTGAGGCCAGAATTTAATTCAGAGGGTGAATACTTGGGAAAAAAAAGAAAAACAAAAACCAAAAACCCACCAGTGGGATCAATGTTTTAACACACTACATTTTTAAGTTTGGGCTATGATTTAACCACAGATCTGAAATTTAAGTCTTGATTCATCTAAGACAAAATGTCTGAGAGCACAGATGATTATCAGAAATATGTCAATATATTCATGTCTGATATCCTACTGAGTGTGAAGAAGAAAAAGATGTAATTTCATTCTCATATTTTTATGCTGAAACAAAATACATGATAGTTTACCTTTTTGGGTTTCTTTTTTCCCCTGGAGATTTTGTGTTCTTCCACTTAGGTATGTCAGTGGGAGGCACACTGAAAGAAACTGATTCAGACATTAGTGAATATTGAACAGCACCTAAGATGCAGCAAGAAAGATGATAAGAATTAGGATTCCCTAATTTACTATTCAGCTTTTATAATGACAGGAGTTTTACTTTGTGCTCTTCACAATAAAGCAAGAACCTGAAAATGGAAAGTGTTGTGACAGCCTTTTGCAACGTGGCCTGTTACATCTCCCACTTTGGATTTAGCTTTTTTTGTTCGTAGATAATAAATATATGTGGAAATAATTGCCATTATGTAAAAGAGGCAAAATTCACGTTGACTTCAGAAAATTAATATTGGGCCACAGGCGGTCTCCCTAGTGAGAAAGAATTAGGAAGCTGCTCTAATGATCATTAGAGGAGATTTAGGTCTATTCATTGCTAGTTTATGAAATATGAAACAACCTTACTCTGTGTGCTTTCCAACAAGCCAGTTGCCCTGCTGCCACCCTGTACTTTGAACTTGTTTCTTTAATGCCTGCCTGTGTTTTTACTTGGAATTCCAAATCGCCTTTTTCCCTTCTGTTTCATCTTTGACTTTTCCTCTCTGGCGGCTGGTGTCATAGTACATTGTGTTTGAGGCTGGACACGAGCCAATCCGTGAGCCTGAAACGGAAGAAAACATTTATCAGGTACACAATCGCTAACTTCGGGGTTTCCATTGCAACGGCTGCAAGCATCTAGTAGAGCACATTTCAAACCTGCTTCACTGCTCTTAGTTTTCATTCATCACAAATACATCTGGCATTTCATTCTGGTGGCATGACATGAATAATCTGCCCGGAATCAATGTGATTATTCTGTTGTCATTTCGGCTTCTGCAAATTTTATTAATTTTGGCAACTCATGAAGGGTCTTAAACTTTTGAGTGCACCATATATAAGGTGATGAATAGTGGATTCTTTTTGTTTTCTGCTGATTTTTACATCTGTTCTAATAAACAGATGCTAAAATCTCATGGAGGGCAGACCATCCGAGAAGTTCGTAGAAAGACATTTTGATGGTACTGATCTTTCTGGATAACCAAGGAAATAACTGAGCAAGACCTCAGAGCTCTCTATAGGTATTCCCTAGATTGAGGAAATTGTTTTTCAGAGTGCGTATGTTATGTTGGAGCCCAAGCTTACATTCTTCACACTGACAAAAATTGCATTGAAAGCAATATAAACCAGTCTTTTGTCGTTCATTCTATCCTCAAGGGATTAGCACAGGTTTTATTAAAATATAATGTAATTCATTTTGTATCACATACTAGAGGCAAATGAGATTGAAACAGTGGTTAAGCGTTTTGTCTGGCTGTGCTAGAGGTTGATCTGCTAATAGGAAAAGCATTTTTAAGGGGTTTAAGTAATGAGAAAAGGTAGGAAAATAATAGAAAAGAATAAGGGACAGAGTTAACTGTAAGCTCTAACAGAAAGAAGCTGACTGTAAAAGTCAAATGCAAGATGAACAGTGGAGAATGCTTATCAGTCATCAATTTGAGTTTCATTCAACCTGTCTCTGATTTCCTGGCATCCCTCATCACACAAAGTGGAATATGCATCTTTCTGAACCTTTAGTCCAAGATATGCAGAGCTCTCAATGTGACAGTGTGCCTAAGGTTGAGATTTTCTGCTGCGTAGTGTTGAAAGTTAGACTGTTTTCTGGAAAGCACTCTGGTAAATAATAATAATTTTAAAAAAGCTGCTTTAGTTGTCAGTTTTATGCTAGAAACAAAAATCCTAGGCCAAAAAGAAATTATCTGATTGTTGTTCATTGAGGTTCAGAGCTTTTAGTGACATCTTAGAGAAGCAGTGGTAGAAACAAGCAAAACGGGGTCGTCACTCCCAATGTTTGGTGATCTTAGAGCAGCCATTGGTGGGTAGGGAAGTGGGAACTGTGTTCTGAAGAATGGCCTAAAAAAAGTCTCTGGACAGTTTCTTTTTCTTAAAATGGAAATAGAAGGTGAGAAGCAGGTAGTGAGGACTTGCCATTACTGTCCTGTAAGTCACTTGAGAATTGCTCAAGGATTCATTTGAAAGTATCTGGACATAATAAAGTGCTTCCTCTCACAGTGATGCACAGAAAACCCATGTGATTAATAGACCATACACTCAGTATATGCAGCCTAGCAATGTTCTTCTCTGTATTTACTACAGGCAATACCCTGAATACAGCAAATGCTGAGATTAGGGAACTAGGAGTCTTTTTTTGCGTTCTCTGTTGTAACTGACAGATGCTGAAGTATCACTACCATGGACTTGCCCAGAGCCACATGCTTCCTAATTCCCATGGGCATCAGGAGCTCTTGGCTTGCTATAAATCTGGGTTCCAACAGCCCACACCTTACACTCAGATCACAGGCAAAATTGTTTCTCTTACAAGATCTTGAAGAGAACCAGAACTATTCAGGCTACTATTAAAAGTGAAATTAGTAAAGTCCTTCTATTTTTGTTTGTTTGTTTGGTGATTTCTTTGTTGCAGTTTGATTTTACTGTTACTACAAAGCCTTCTCCACACTACTCTCTGGTAAAAATGCATCTGCTCAGTAACCTCATACATCCTTGCTTTAGCCTCACTAAATCTTTCTTCCTGTGCTGCTCTTGCTTTTCAGCTAAGAGGTGGTATGCAAGGAATTTTCTTTTCCCTTGGTGGGAAAGATTCCTGCCCAGTGGGTAACTGGCGATGGAAGATATGTGCCGAAAATGACAATATCTCTTTCTTTTTAACATAGTAGTGGTCACAATTTTAAGCATTCTTTCTGTGTCACCTTTCTTTCATACATGACTCCAAAGACTATCTGTGTCTGTCTGATCTTTTAATATTGTCTGTGTGAGTTACTCTGAAGTTTAAGTTGCTCTGAAGTGTTAGTCAAGATCAAGATCGAGTGTTAGTCAAGTCAAGCTCAGTAAGTGTGTAGCTATCCTCTCTCCTAGTGTTGGATTTCCTAATAGCATCTCTCTTCCTGCCTGTTGTTTTAGTGAGGTGAGGATGGGTTTTTGTAGGGGATTTGCATTGTGTGCATAGCAGTGCTGGTCTCCGTGGAGAGGCAAGTTCTGCTTCATGAGGACTTCACAAGCTGAGATGGGCATTTCTGAGTTGCAGTGCTTCTATGGCTAGTGGGATGCAAGTACATCAAAACAGTTCCTCACCTGTCACAGAGATGGAGATGTCAGCTGCAGTAGTGCTGGTACCTCCTTGCTGATACTGTTCATCAAAGAAAAAACAGGAGAAATCCCTTGCAGACCCCCAGTCTAAATAATGATACAAAAAGGTGTGATGACACATGGCAAGTAAGGACAACGAGACCACAGGCAATATCAAGTTGGGATAGAAAAGTACCTTTTAGAAAACTTTTTCTCTCATGGTATTACAAGTTTTTTTTTCTCTACTCTATGTATAATCTAGAGTGAAAAAGGAAGGATCAATAGTGCAGGGAAAAGTTCATTCCAAAATAAGCTGTGGATAGGAGTGTGCAAATTGGGATGACTTCATGGAAAAGTTGGAAGGAGGAAGAGAAGTATTTCTGAAGGTGAAACTTTCCAGAATGAAAAGAAAAATGCACCCTGATGACAGTGCATAAATGGTTTGCCCTACAGCATTTTCCTTCTTTTTATGAAGCTTAAGTTTTCCAGTGACTTACTAAATAGGCCATTCGTGGTTTCTGCTCTTACACAGTCACTTAAAGCTCTCTCTTTAGAGACTGTCCATTCCATGAAATTGAGTAATTGTCACTGTTACCAGTTTCACATCTCTAATGTTATAGGTGGTTTTAGTGGAAATGGACAGCACTTTGACAAAACCAGGGCAAGCAAGTCATTCCAGGAATAGGAATAGAAGAGATCTTTTAAAAAGCTTGTTGAGTTTCTGTGAGGGTTCTGCACTCATGCTCTTGACAAACTTCTGCAGTGCGCACCAAGTTAGAGAGATGTGGTTTCTCATGAAGACTTTGAGGTTTAAATGTGGGCAAGAGAATGTTTGAGTGGTAGAGAGAGTTTTTGATATACAGAACAAGAAATGATAGCACATCTCAATGAATAAGTAACATTCCTTCAGCTTCTCCTAAACCAGTCATACTCCAATATCAGAAGTCTAAGATATTTATTGTCTTAGAAAACAAAAGGTAATCATTTTGTCGTATCTGCAGTATTATTTCTCCTATTGACCTGTGAGATTTCACTAGTGTCTAAAATGTAACATTCTTCTGCTGAATGCCCTTCTTCAGTGGAAAAGTAGCACTGATTTATTTGGAGCATTCGTGCCAGTTTAGATCATGTTCTTACTGTTCTTTTTGCTTGTGTCATTTACAATAGACCTTCAGTGCTTCTAGGAAGGAAAAGAAATATAATCACAAATTATAAATACGTCCTTAGGCAAGCAAAGCAGCTGAATTTACATGAGCAGGTTATAAATGCCCAAGTTGTAAATCATGACTGTTGACTCAACTAAAGACTTGCCCAGAGTTTTTGTCCCCTGTCTATGTGAAGCTGTTACCTTCAGCTCCCTGGCTGTGTCAAGTTCTGACAGGCCTGTAATTCCTTAGCAAAATTACAGCATTGTAACCAAACATCACTTAAGAGCAGCCGCAGGGCCCCATCACTGCAAGGGTACGTGTTATGACTTTATTTGACTTAGATTATTAAATGAATTGGAAGGAAGAAATCTGATGCCATAGGCCAAACATCTCTTTCCCTCAGATCAGTAGCTCTACTCTGGATCTCTGCCATGGAGGAAGGTGACGTACTGACCTGATCCTGTCTTCCATGTGCATTTTCTAACCTCAAAGTAAAATGAACAAAGCAACCAAAACAAGTAGGAAGGCTATAAGTGCACCTGGGCTTAATACACCCAAAGTTAACTGAGAATGAAAATCTCATATTTGTACACAACTGGGCTTTAGGATTTTAAAAAAGCAGATAAATATTTTACATCTTCCATATCTTCTCCACTAATGGTACTGCTTGGATGAAAAGGGAACCATCCTTGTTTTCATTAGTATCAAATGACTACCCAGTACATAGATATCAGTTGCAGTTTTGAATTTGTCATCAAACCTGCTTGGGTAATGACCTTAGTTTTCATTTCCTGTTGCAGGTTCCTACCAGCCAAAAGAAAGAAGGTGTTTATGATGTGCCAAAAAGTCAACCTGTAAGTGTAAGTATCTTCTTTATTTCTCTGCAGTAAAGAAGGTGTGTTTCTTAGCTTCTGTGACTTTCATTATCGTATGTACGTAACATTTTGTACGTTTCTCCCATTGTGAATTTTATCAATGGTGTGTTATGAGTTGATTGGGTTGGTTCAGAGTAACCAAGATTGCGAACATCACTTATATCCATCTCATTCTTTACTTAAATCACCTTTCTGTCTTTTCTGACTCATTCTTATGAAAGTCACCATTTATAAATGTGTTGTCTATGGTTAAGAGTCAACAGTGAGCCTCCTGCATGTTAATGCACGAATCGTTGCTGCCTGGATTAGAAGGGTCTCTCTATTACTCAACAAGGTGTGAAGCTTGTCGATCAGAGTGAGCATGGACTGTGTTTTTCCCCTGTGTGCTCTGATAGAGTCGTACTTTATCTGTTGTGCTCCTTACATCTTGATCAGTAGGGCAGCAGGGGAGGCAAGGTCTGAACAGAGTGGAGGTCGAGAGAAGCAGCATTAGGAAAAGGTGTGTCAGAACATTGTGACCTCTTTGGTGATTTTCTGTGGCTATAATGTCTATAACTCAGAAGAATTCCTGGTGAGTGTGCTGATGGCTAAAGGTTTCATAAGGAGCTCTAAACCAAATGTTACCCCCAAACAGGAGAATTTGCATTTTAATTACTTTTCTGTTCTTTGGGGGAAAAAAAAAAAAAAAAAAAATTATGTCAAAATGCAATGTAACATACACCATAGAAAAGCAGTTCTTTTTCCAGTACAACCAACTTCTATGGTAGCTTAGTAAAAGCTGTAGAGTAGATATAGATGGCAGATATAGATGCCGTTGCTATTATTTTAAACAGCTGTGGGGAACTCTGAAAGGAACCACATCAAGATGAAGTGTGCAAAAAGACCTCAGTCAGCAAATTCCTGAGCAGCAGATTGGTTTTTTTCCTCTGTGTACTGCATTGCTTTCCTGGTTATTCTGGGCTGTAATCAGCACAAGATCTCCTCCTAATATCACTACGTATTATTTCTGTAGTGCTCTAAGTATACCAGAGGTTAAGGGGTCAATATAGACTGTCAACTCAATTCTTTCTGTCCTGTGCCTTGCATGGACAGGAGACTACTAAAAAATAGAAGCAATAGGCCATTATATCCAAAAGGCACCCTTCCCTTTCTGTTTACTAGCATTTAGAAGAGGTGAAGCATTTATCCCCAGAATGTATAAGGAACGGTAACCAGATTGAGAGAAGAGGAATAACAGATGCCTTAGCAACGAGGCAGGTTTACTGTTTAATATAAATGTGTGCTATAAATACCTTAAGAAATTGTTTGATTGCACTGGTTGCACAGAAACTAAGTGTTTCTGAGGATTTGTGTGAGAATGGAGAAAGATAAAGGAAAGATAGGAATTTCAGTATACTGTAAGCATGGGGAAAATGCCTGTATGAGAGAGAGAGAGACTCCTTTCACGTGAGATTGTGGTAACTTGCACAGCTTGGGCTGAGCACAGAGACTGAGATGTCAAATAAAAAAGATAAATGCTGGGGAGAAGCTGTATGGGGGCCTGAATTGTGACACTTCTGTGGTTTGCACAAACAAACAAAACTTGCCATAAATATTTCATAAGCCTAGGAAGAGGAAGGCATCATTGCCTTGCCTGAGAAAAGATCTAGTAAAATAACTCATGTTGCATAACTAATTAAGGTATTTGTGGGCATGGAATATCTGTAGATTTTTCCCTCATTTCTCATGTAGCTCAGTATTACAGTTTTTCAGCTGTATAGGCTTTTTTATTATTCCATCAGTGATGTTTCAAATTTACTCTGGGTACAGTCTGTAATTTAGGTAGTTGCACTATGACTGGAGATACACTACACTTGCAATCATGTCTGCAGACACTTTGGTATTAGACTGTCCTGGTAAAGAGCATGACTGTGAGAGATAGAACATATGGAACCCACTCTGTAATCTTCAAATATATTCAATCTGTCATCTCAATGATGCTGGTTGCATACTGAATTTTTTTTCTTGCTGTTTCATGGTTAAATTTAAATTGATTAGAGGTTTTTCTCCTAACAACTTATGTATGTTAATTTGTGAAGAAAAAGAGAAGAGAGACAACAGGAAGAAATGAGTAGCTGAGATTTTGTTTCACCCTTTTATATTAGTATGTATTAAAGGACAAAAAAAAAAGAGAAAGAAAAGCAGCAATAGCTCTTAAAATTATCAATTTAATATTCCACTGCCCATCTGATTTATTGCTCACCCTTCTGCATGTGAGACTCTCTGTCATTGAGACGCTTGCCATAATTTTTTTTGTTTCAATTTATAGCTGTCATTATTATAAAAACCTCTAAAATTCAATCTGAGGGCAAATAATCTAGATCATCTACCTGGTTTAAATATATAAGAACACTTTATTAGGAGATCTTGCTTTAAGTAATTTCATAGTGGATTAATAAAGTGAGAAGCTTTTCGTAGCTCCTGATAGGTTTCAGGCACCATGAATTCCCTGTCCTGACAATAAATATAACACCTAATAAAAATGCAGCAAGTTTTGCTTGAGTTCTGACTGAATTGACCATGTTCCCTGGAAAGAGAGCAGCTTTCCATCTTGAGATTGTGTTCCTCTGGTGTGTTCCAAAGCAAGTTATCTCTGATCTCTGCACATAGAAGTGAGGGATACTGAAATAGTCATGTAAGTGCCCTCCACCCTTGACTCTCTGTATATACCAGTAGAGAGAAATAGCTGCTTCGTGGCAAAATTCCTTGTGTCTGCAGGAGGCATCTCTCTCAAGTGGAAATAAATGAATGTCTGAACATTGTTCTCTCATGGCTGCAGAGGAGCTTTAAATGACTTGCAGGTATGATAACTTCTTAATAGGTAGGTTTAGATGAGGTGAGATCTATCACAGTGTAAAACTAAAAGCCAGAATCCCTCTTTCAAAGGCTACTTTGAAAATGAGAAGTGTAGTTCATACTGATTTTCAATGAGATATAGCTTCATAAGAGACCAGAACCTTTAGGGCAAATATTTCTCTGAGCATATGGGATCCCATTGTGGCTGAAGGTATGAAGCATCTTTCTGATAGTGTCATGAAGCAGAAGGATTTAACATTTTGTATGCATCGAGATGGCCAATATACTTACACAATACTGGGCTGTTGTGCGAGACCATTTGTTAGAAGGTGTCAAAGTACTTTATAGTGTGACTCCTCATGATCTCTGACATCCAGCAATGTAAATACTCTGCAAATGAAGCAGAAGGGAATGAGTCTGGGATCTCAGAATTTGAACGTACCCGCTGAACTCAATTAAAAGTGGTGGCTGGTTGCCAAATCACTTCTCTGACATTGGGATGAAAAGATTGCTTGCTCAGTATAATTATTGTATTTCTCCATCTCTGTACTGCATCCCTTCCCAGCAAATCCTACTCTCCTAGAGATTTCCTCTGCCAGATATGCATCTAAGCTCCAAACACAAGCGTTTTATGCTCTCCAGTTTCCTCTCAATATCTCTCACTTTCTCTGTATCAACTCACACTTCTCCTACTCATTCCTAGTTTTACTGTGCTCCCTCTTTACACCAGTTCTTCTGTTCTCCAGAGGGCAGACAGCAGCAAGCCAGACAAGGAAAGCAAGCTTACCTCAGAAGCTTGTGTTAAGTGATACGTTCCACTTGGAAATTGTAGTTCTGTATGTGAAATTAACCATTCTATAAAAGTGAAATGCTTAATGAGTTCTTTTTGTCATAATTTCCCATCGTCTCCCCATTATACATCCACTTCAAGTTCTACCTGTCATGGTGTTTTTAGTAATAAGAGTCAGACTGTAAATACCCTTCACGGAGACTGTCAGTCACGTCACAATAAAACATTCTCTTATCATCAAAATGTCTAAACTATCTGCTTACAATTTTATGAAGGCTTTCAAACAACTCATCTTACTGCTGTATAAAGATTCTAGGCATCATAGCTAATGCCTTACAATGCAGACAGTCGCTTGGCTAGTACCAGCTCTGTGGAATATATTAAACCAGGATGGAGTGGCCAGGGAATAATTTGTCTGCATTAGAGGTGAGGCGCAGGAGGAGCAGATGAAGCTGGGCTGTACCTGAGCATATTCAGGTCTAGAAGCCATAAGAGCTGCTTGATCCTTCTGCCTGAACTAGAAAACTGCATTCAGGAAAGCTCAGTTTTAATTCTGGCTGGGATTACAGTGCCATTTGCAGGGCTGATTTGTTCAGGTCTTGTGTCAGAGGAAGTGTGCCTGGGGTCGTCTGGAAGGCATGGAGAGCCCTGAGCTCCACCAGCTCACATGGAAAGTCAGTCAGTCCCTGGAGAACTGGCATACCAAACATCTGGCAATAAAATAGTTCAGACCAGCTTTTCAGATAATTCTCATCATCTTCTGTGAAGTGAATCCATTCTGGGGCATTTGGTCTAGAGAAGAGCTTTGTAATTCTGGCTTTTCTCTAAATTTGCATCAGTGGCTTTACAGAAGCAACTTGAAGGCTGGTGGCATTGACTTCAGCATCCACAGTCAGGCTTTCAGGATCAAATTTTCAAACATGAGCAGGAAGAGAGTGCAGAGCCCCAGACTTTGACCATCTGTGCTGGCAAAGCTGTCCAGTTTATTTATGTTTGCTAAAAGATACACCTGTGTTCAGCTACCCTGATTCAGTTACACTCAATTAAACTCCGTGTTCAAGGTTTAACATTGTGGTGTGGGATGTGCCTTTTTAACAGGCATAGCTACTCATTGCAGGGTTTGAAAATATATTAGTTTGTTATGATAGTGGCTCATGACATGAGATTATTTGATGTTTTGGTGGGCCTTTGCAATTATTTTAGATATTAAGCAGATGACCATAGCAGTATCTGCAGCATAGACCTTGAACTAACTGTTCTGAGAAGATTTTCCACAGCGCTGGAAACACCTCTGTTCCATGTGCTTCTCCTCTCAGCTTGCCTTTTGATTTAATACCAATATTAACTCTGATACTACTGCTGGCTTATAATGGAAACATTTAGCACCATGCCAAAGGTAACATCTGAGCCCTGGAGGTGAGATGTTGTTGTCATATACATTTCTTCAATAGTGAGACTTGTGCTGTAGCAGGAGGCCCTTATTATAGCAGCCTTTCCACACAACAGCCATTTGATTCCATCTGCTGTGTGGGTACCGTCCCTGTGGTGACCTCCATCACCTGCCCTGTGTTATTCTCTGGGCAATCCCCATGGATGCTGCTCACATTACACTGTCATATCTTAAGATTCTTGTATCTGGAGTTATTTTTTTCCTTCCTTAGAGGAGCTGCTGGCATTGCAGGAGAGCCCAGCATTCAGTCACGTCCAACTGGTATGTTGGGCAGTTAGCTGACACATCTATTCAGTTTGGATTGAATATGTGTGTCCTCAGTTGAGATCTGTGATTTGATTACTTCTGCATTGTAAGAGGTCACTAAGATTTGTCAGGGTGCTTTTTCCATCCTTTTAGCAAGACCCATGTGCCCTATATTCTGTTTTATATGTTCTGCTTCTGTTTATACCTGTGTGTAATGCAACTGAAAACTGAGTAAAAGCCTTTCATCGGCACTCAGTACTGGCATAAACAGCCGTGCAACTGATAGTTTGGAGTCGATCCACAGCAAAAAAAAATCCCACTTAAATGCCTGAATTTCACTAGCAGACTCTGTCCAGCTTCAGAGCTTGATTCCCAACAATCTGGAGAGTTAGATGTTAGAATTACTCCGTTGTTAACATATAGATGGCATAAGGTTATGAATCTTAAACTGGATAGTTTTTGAATGCTGAACATATACCCATGCAAATTTCTGGTTTCAATCTATTCATCATTTTGTTAGATAAAAAAATGATGACAAATAGCAGGTTTTAATAGTGTAGGAATACTGTTTCACAGACAAGACTAAAATGTCCTGATGTAATTGTTTGTTTATGTCCTCCTGATTTTGTGGGCCACATCCTGAGCTCTCATTAATCCACAGAAGTTGTCCTGCTAGCAAGGCTGTCTGTTCCTGCTTTGGTAAACACTATTCCCTAAATGTGCTCCTAAATCCTGCACTGCCAGCAGGATAATTGCATGCTGAATAGATCTTCAGGGCAGAAATGCCACTGATGTCAACAAATGTGTCTGACAATAACTCTGCATGGAAACCTGGCTGAGGCTGACCGTGATGAGGAAGCAGTCAACAGCTTGTTGTCGCTCCCCGATTTTCCTACTCAAACACGTTTCCTCATGCTGAAATTAAATGTGGTATGGGCTGCCCCTTTTGCCACTGCATCCCCTGAAATGTTTTGCCCTTCCCCTTTGTTTCCAGAATTATTTTTTTGTTTCAATATCTTTGCATCAGCCTCATGCAATGCATTGCACATATTGTAAAGATTTGTAAATCTAAAGATTGCAAATCTAAAGCCAGGCTTATATTTCTAGAGGACAGAAGTCAGGGCCTGTTAGTAGTAAATGTAAATTACAATAGCTTTTGTAGCTGACGGCAACATTTTGAAAGCCTCAGTGTTCTGGGCTTGCAGCATTCCTTTTAAATACACGTGATGTGACCAAGGTATTGTATGGTGTATAATTTGGTATCTCAACCCATTGCATGGGTTCTGGAGAAGATATGTAGATGAAGACCACATGGCTGGGACCTTTGCACCAACATCCCCTGGACTGTGGCAAGTTTAATTATCTTGAGTGTTGTGTTGCTGGGGATGCAGTGTGGATCTGGCTCTAAGAAAGAGTCTTTTGGGCTCTTGATTTATTAGAGTCTGTCAAAGAAAAGTGGCAATCAAAGTGTTATAAATACCATTTTCTATAAGAGTAAAAACCTAAAGTACACAGGGAAGTCAGAATTAAGTTCCCTTCAAGAGAAAATAAACAAATGAGTAAATGTGTATTTTGATCCTATGAAGAGGTCCTTAATTTAAAGGGAGCTATTGAGCAACAGTGAAGCAATTCACTCAAACACTCCTCAATAATCTGTTATGTCAATTATCCTTAACCAGCCCATCACTTTTGCTGTGCAGGGTTGACTAACAGCACTTTTAACTAGCACATCCAGCACCTCCCAGTGAACATACAAAGCAAACTGGACAGTTGGTGAATGCAGTGAAGCTCAAAGCTACCCTGTAGCTTGGTACATCCTACCAAAGTCAGTACTTGGGTTTATTACCCAAAATGGAAATGCAAAGGAAAGTAATCACCTGAAGAAGAGTGCACCTGCCAAGTAAGAGTTACCTTGTGAAACTGAAAATAGAAACTTTTAACAGGAGGGTTTTCACGTCCCATGGGATTTTGAACCCTGTGTTAAGTGACAGATGCCTGAATGCATGGATTTTGGATAAAAAAAAAACAAACGGGTACTTCATGTTGCTGATGTGACTTGTAGAGATTGGGAATCGCTCTAAATGTTCACAGTAGCCTTACAATGAAAAGATTATGCTCAACTGTAGGTGTGTAAATCTCGGTTGACGGTGGCATGGTTGTAGTAGTAGTCTTGGCTGCTGTTACCTGGGTCACTGGGTAAGGTTACAGCATTTGAGCATCTCTAGGATCTATAAGAGAATGAAGATTGCAAAGGTATGGACAATTTTTTTTCTTCAGACATATTCTTCAGTGTGTTCTCTTTAATTAGCAAGTAATTGAGCAATTCTTGTTAAGTTACCATGCTACTTCATTAATCGAACATTAGTTTTACAGGAAAACAATGTGTCTGTGAGATGTTTTCAACATGTCTCAACCTACTAGATGTCGTTTGACTGATGATAGGTTTAGTCACAACTCTGACATGCTCCTTCGTTAGGGTTCTAATTGTTTTTTTAGAATGAATTGTAGATAATTAAGAAGCTGCTTGTATCTCAACACTTGTTGTATAAGATTGTGCAAATAAGTGGAGCTTTGTTTAACTAAAATAATGATTCAGACTATCAGAAAAAAAATATTTGACATAGCCAAAATATTTACATTTTTTACTAAAAGAATAAAAATCTTTAGTTTGACTAGGGAATTAGAAATGCTAAGGGGGAGCATGATCCCTCTTTTGTCTGCTGGGCCAAGTGGTACGGCACTTACTCTGAATGCAGGAAGTGGAGTTTAAATCCCTCTGCTGTCTTAAAAGATTTGAATAGCTAATACCCAGCTCAAAGGTTAATTACTAATTGCTAGTTATTTGCTATATTTAGTATCCTTTGTATCTTTTTTTTTACTTGCTGAGCTCTGTATCAGAGTGCAAGTTAATTATTGCAGGGGAAGGGTTTCATGCTTTTTAAGCACCATCTTTACTTAGTTCTCTGAGATTTCAGAACCATGTTTTGTAAAAACGCTACTTTTATCATCTTGTTTGCAGGGGTATAGCAGTATTAAGCAGGTTTTTCACGCTCTAAGTCAATGTAGATCCCTTGCCGTTAGTAAAAACAGACATTGAGTAAGAGAATTTTAATATCCCAGGTGGTTATGCATGTAGGAGTGATAGAAGTGAGGTGCTCCACACTCCTGTGAGTACAACAGGCTTGTCTTAGATTTCCCTTTTAGAATCTAAATTTTTGAATTGCTTAGAAAACATGTTTTTCAGACTACTTGGTGGTCAGAGGGAACACTGTAGTAGAGATGGATCATTTTTGGTTTAGGTTTATGAAAGCTGTAGATTACTTCTCCTTATCACTGCCCCTGTACTCTTGATTTTTCTCTAGCTCTTGGAGAATATGTTTTTCTTTAGCGAGTAGTGAGAAGTGTCATGAGGAATTTCATTACTGGCTGGAGGGGTTTAAAAAGTTTGCTGCTGCTTTAAGAAGGCAGATTTACATATTTCATGTTTAAAAGATTTACAGTATGTCTCACATGCCTCTATAGAAAGCTGGAGCTTTCATTATAGGCTTAACGTCACCACCATACAAGGATTAATACTCTTTCCTCCACCTCAGTCTTGCTGGTTGCAAGTGGCTGATGTGTTCCTGATTGACTAAGCTGTAGAGGTGTTTTCATATTCAAGGAGAAGCATTTTTGAATAATTAAAGCAAGCTTTTACATCACTCTATGGAGGAATCCACAAACAGCAATCCTAGAGAAAGTTCAAGGACTGGAGCATCTTTCCAGGCTTCTTATTTTCTATCATGCACCGGGGAAGGAGAGAGAAGATTGCTGTCTTTAATTGCAAAGGTTAAATGCTTTGTATCAAAAAGCTGGAGGAAGGCTCCAAGGGCCAAATTCCACCCTCAGTAGCCGTGCTGCAGCCTGAGCCCAGTCACCATTGCAGGTTGTTCCATACTCTAATAGACAGGGATATTTCACACTTAGGAAGTGTCTCCTCACCAATGTGTGATGCAGAACATGAGCTAATGGAAGATGCAGCTCAAGTGCTACATGATAATTGAGCACTTGGGGATATGCCATGATATGTTTGGCAAATGTTTAGTGCAAGGTCCTGCCATAACACAGGTGTGGGAATTGCTAACAGCCTGTTGAATGCTGTGCATATGTTTCCTCTGTGCTGAGATGGAGGTATTTCTCAGCTGGCTTCACAGAAGTATCGGGGTGGCTGGGGGCAGGATCTGCTGCAGAGTGACATGAGTTGAAGCCCTGAGGACAGAGGATTAAACAAGGGGGCTATCAGAACAAAAAATGATTACCTGCTGCCCAAAACTGGTCCTTGCTGAAGGCTTAAACCCTTCTGGTTTCATTTTAAGAATATTTTTAAAGTCTGTGGATTTCTCTGAAGAAATGGACACAGCTTTTTTTTCCCCACACTTTCCTTACCTGGTGCTGAGGAACACGCTGTCATCTCCAGAAAGGTTCAGGACTGTGTCGTTTCATGATCGTGCACAATGGCAATTTCTTCCTTTAGCTTTGCTTTTTGCCAGGTTTTTTTTTCTTCTTCTTCAGGTCTGGGATGAGACGAAGAGAGTAGAAAAAGCATTCTAGTCTCTTTCTGAGATTTTTAAGCTGTGTTTTAGGATGGCATGGGATTATTGGCTTGTGACTTGTATGAAGCTTTGTGGTCATCTAAGATTGGATTTTCAGTAACTGAATGTTACGTGTGTTTCCTAAGAAGTCGAGTCTCCAATGCTACAATAAATGTTGCCTGAAATTTAGCATTCTGAGAGCAATGAAGTGATAATTTGTGATCAGTATGCAGATAGATATAGATATATGTGCATGTGTGGGCAGTGTACTCCCACATATATTTACACAAAATATGGATTTAAACTTGAATTGGCTTATGAAAGTAGTTTTTTAATTACTATGGAAAGAAAATATTAGTCTTAAATATGTTTACATTTATCTTCTCTTTCTCCTAGTTAAGAAGAAGCTGTGTTTTTCTGCAAATATTTGCTTTAAAGCTTTCATCGTCCAAAATTCTTTTTATTTTCCTCTTAAGGATGTGAAGTCCTTTCTTTCACCAAGCCAGTGAAAAGTTACTATAAGCAGGATCAGAGCTCACCGGATATGCTTATTGCTGAATTAATATGTACCTGGGAAAATAGTTGTGATGCAAGTGGTAAAATTGCCTTATACACCAGAAGATGAGATTTAGCACAAATAAAGTGTCTGTTTGACTCATGTCCCAGGAGCATTCTGATTCACTATTTTGACTGTGTGATTTCATATCTATGCTCACTGAAAGATGGAAAGGATTTTCATTTCAATGCTGAACTCAGTAATTATGGAGGTTATCATTTTCATGCTCAGAATTTCATGTCATTTTCATAAATCATTCAGTTCATTTCATAAATCATGCTTTACAGCTGCAGAATGGAAACTTATTGCTGGACATTGATGAAAGTCTTGTTTCAGTCACCCAGGTAAGGTTGTGACACTAAAAATGTTTTAAGGAAATATAAATGAAATCATCTATAGGAATAGTGCAACTTGAAAATGTTCATCTTGGGATTAACTTCACTGAAACATAGCTAATATCAGATGTGAATAATTTAAAAAAGCATAATGAGTGAAATCAGTTCTGTAGTGACAGTGAAATCACAAAACCGAAAGATAACTGTTTGGTGTCCAGAATCTCATGTGCTACAGGTGGATAAAATTATGTCTATGTCAGAGAAGATGCACTCATTTATTTAGACTGAGAATTGGGTTGTGGCGGAGAAAAAAAAAAAAGCTAGATCCAGAATCCAGATTTGATCCACTTGAGACTTGAAAAATTCCACTTCCAAGCATTGCTGTTCAAAGTTTTCTCTAGTAAATAAATGTGTTCCCACTAAATTTCTGTTTAGTCTCTCTGACATGGTTCTGTAGCTCCTGTTGCATATAAGATTGCTATTCTGTAAGAAATAATTACCTTGTAAATACATTCCTTTTTCTTGGGGAATATTGTGAATGGGGATTTATACAAGAAATAATGAAGTCAGCTTTCCTATCACTCTCTCCAGCTGCCTGTTTAGAAATCCAGCCACAGAGTCTCTCTTAAGAGCTTTAACAGAATTATATCTGTGAAGAGTTTCCAAAGATCCATCACCTTGAAGCACTCTGAAAAGTATTATTATTCCCATTTTACAGAGGTATTGAGGCATAGAGATTTGAGTTGCCACCTTTCAAATACATGCCGTATAATCCTGAGTTCAAAAGTATACTCACTGTCAATTTTCAGTATTGATATGAAACGTATAATATATTTTCCACCAAACAAACCCGTCTAACTACAGACACCTTGTGCTTCCTAACCTGTTATGAAAGCACCAGGGGAGCTTTTGCTCATGGCCTCCTCAAAAGGACACCAGCTATTTATTAGCAAGTGAGAGAGGAGAAAACAGTGAGAAGTTCACTAGTAATGCAGGAAAAGGGCAGATTTAGGCGTGGTGTTGAACAAGCAATTTGGAGAGATGAGAAGAAAGTGGCTCTTTCAGTGATTCAGTGTCACCTGGCATCTCTTGAGTCAGGAGGCTTGAAGTGATTTCCAAACAAGTGCTGCTGTTGTTATTATTCCACTTTCTCTGGGCACTGTATTATGTTTGCACTGCAGAAGTGACTAACGGGTTGTGTTTTGTAGAGTCTAGTTCTAGCAGCATTTTAGTAATGTGCACTACAATTGGTGTACCCTGAAGAAAATGTGGATTTTCTTCTTTTTTTCCTTCTTCCATATCCACACAGATACTTAAAGGGATATATAAGCCCATAAGAAGAAAATATATTGTCATAGCAGTAAAGCAATATGATCTATTTAATATAAGACATGATGTGAGGAAATGTGAAATAATTCATCTCCAGGTACATCATTAGACATAAAGCTGAGAATCATCCAAGCTGCTAGACAAATTCCAGGTCTAAGTGATTGTAACATTGCTTTTGTGTGTAGGAATAGAGATTGGGTTGCAAAAATGTTATAAACCTTTGAAATTATTATGTGTTGAATGATTGTCTTAAGGATCATTTCTAACAGAAGGTTGAGAGTGGGGGAAAAAAAAATCTTCGAGTGATCTTGCTCCTTTGACAGGTTTTGAAGACTGACAAGCAAATGTAGTTAATATCCACAGCACTGAGTGGCTGCCTTAACAGGTCAAGACTCAACTGAATTTCATGTGATAGGAGGCTGCAAGGTTTATGTGGAGATTTAATCAACTGAATTAAGAATTGCATTAAATCTCATTCATAACAACAATTGTGGCTTCCCACGTGAGGAGGCAGAAGAAAAGTAGTGGAGAAGGAGTAGTTCTTGATTTGCCATCAAAGCTTTCCAGAACAGCCAACCTGATAAGAAGGGTAGATGGGTTTGAGATTTCCCACAGAGATATGAGACCAATGCTTTACCATCCCTGAACTCCAGCTGAACTGATTTGCAAACGCAGATGGGATGAAAGAGAGTAATTTTACTCCAGAACATGTGAAGTGTCTTTGATTATGCAGCCACTCAAGGTGCTCCTTGTTATGGAAGTGCTTTTCCTTTTCTGGTCCAGTTGAGTGAGGCCTGTATGGGTGACCTGTTTTGAGATCAAACTCAAGGATGCCCTGAGAAAACATTTCTTGCATGAATGATGTGGAGCTACAAACTTAAAATAACTCAGTTGTGCATCTTCCTTCAAGTCCACTTATCCAGGTCACACCCGTCCCATGGGCAAGGGGAAATCAGGCAGTACTTTAAAAGCCCTTCCCTCCTGTATTCTTCTGTCACTTCCACAGTTTGCTGCTGTGTTTTAAATCTTGAAATGGGGATTTAAAAAAGGAGACAGAGAAAAGGCCATAAATCACACTTGGTGCTCACTAATGTTAAGGGCCAGCAGTAATGTATCTAGTTGCATTGCAGATGTGTTTTTAATGCTTTATTCATTTTGTTTTTATGGCAGTGAATTACCTACAGAATCATTTTATAGGGTCAGCTGCTGATTATTTGGGTCCATCAGCAATGTCAAAGTCCCCCAGTTTGAACCCATGTGTTTCCTCCATATGGGACTTAACATTTGAAGCCTACATGGCTTTGGGGGGATTTATATTGCTAGCTGTTATCAGTTAATTTTACAAGTTGTAACTAGTTAACTCACAACTTCTTCTTCTCAAAAGAGTAAAATGGAAACATTATGGTTTTTTTTCTCTTTACAGGCTGTTACCCAACTAGAGCTTTTTGGGGACATGTCCACTCCTCCTGATGTAACCTCTCCCCCAGTGAGTACCCAGGGAAACAGAACTGTGCATTTTCTACATTGGATTTTCAGCACATTTGTTAAGTACATTTACAATTCAGGTCATCAGCCATTCCAGTAGGGAGGATTTCAAAGTAGTTTTTGTGTTGCAAGAAAACAAAAGTGAAGCAAATTGAATGTGGAGTCACTGCTTTGTGATGATGTGCAAAAATAATCTTCAGGTTTTATTTTTCTGGTATGGGGCTAGATGTCACATGAGATATAACCTGAGCTGCAGATCTCCTTCCCTGGTGTTTATCAGAGATGCATGCTTCACTGCACTCTGTCTCTCCACTGCACTGCAGGAAGATCCATTTACAGCCTTATCTATCATGTATCTCTGGTTCCACCAAGCACATGTCCCAGAACTACTGTTAAAGGAAGGAAGACAAAGCAGTAGACAGAGGGATGAATCTGTTTGGAGGGCAAAGAAAATTTTCTTAACATGTTTTCCTGCAACCTAAAATGAAAACATAATAATTTTCCTATCTCTTACATTAAGCTGTTGGGAAGTGTGAGTATACTGAGAAAATTGAGGTGCCGTGAAATCGGGAGCCTCAGATCTCAGGTATTCTGGAGCATGTCTGGGACTAGATATTCAAAGTCCTGTCTACTCGTCCTTAGCTTCCTCAATTGGATGAGATTTCTCCTTTAACAGAGACATATGTTTCTGATCCTCTTGCTTAATTGGAAGCAATATTTATTCAGTTTTCCATAAATCCTACAGATACTCCATTTGCCTTTGTTCTTTCTTTTGTTAATGCCTTGGTCACTCCTAGAATCACAAGTCTGTATTTTCTGGAAGAAGAAATTACATCAATATTTTGCATGTGATATATTCTTGGCTTATTTTTTTTTTCTCTGACACAAAGTGTCTAATTTTCTTTCTTTTTTCACATCTCCAGTAAATTCTAATACTCTTTATTTCTGTCATTTCTTTGCCTTTACATCTTTCCATTCCTTTTTTTTTTTTCCCATTCTCTTTCTTTTTTTCTCCAAATCTGTATTTTTAGTGTTAGGGATGATGTGACAGCAAAGTATGTGCTGCAGAAGCTGCCCTTGATATGCCAGCATTATATTTTATGCCTGTCTTCTTACAGACTCCTGCTACTCCAGGTGATGCCTTTATCCCATCTTCATCCCAGTCACTTCCTGCTAGTACAGACATGTTTGGTTCTGTACCTTTCAGCACTGCTGCCGTACCCTCAGGTAAGAAATGCACTGGAATCTTAGGCTTGACTCAAATTTGGTGATCAGCTCTCTGCTCTGGTTTGCATTGCAGTACTTGGGGCATCGATTTACTACAGAGGAAGTGAGGGAAGATTTTGAGGACAGTGCTGCAGGGCAAGGCAAAACAAGCCTTTAATAAGCAAGGAGCACATTATTTTGAATTTATCCACTTTTTTTTAAAAGAAAAGCCAAAAATGTCCCTGGGAGTTCAACCATAGTTCAGCCATCTGGATAACATCTTCTGGGTACAGCATTAGTAGCAGAGAGTACTGTTTCATCAGTAACAAAGCACCTGATCATATAATTCCCACACAATCAGACTCTTGGTGACTCGAAAGGAGGCTTCAGATCTGACAGGAAACAATTACAGTTTAAGTTTAAATCTTTAATTTCCTCCCCAACTGGATGGCTTTATGCTAGCATAATACCTGTGAAGCAGTTTGTTGTTATTGGGTATGTAGTACGGCAGAAGCTCAGGACACTTTTGATGTTCTCAAGTAATAATCAAATGTGAGGTTGTTAAATCTGAATTCATCTGGGCTCTGTCTTTTATTATGCAATTTGAAACAATTGTTTTGCTCTTCTGAGTCCCAATGGTTTGAACTGTAACTGCATCAGAAGAGATGGCACAGAGTCTTTCTCCTGCAAGAGGATCACACTGTCATTAGAGGGCTCTCGAGCTGTCATCTAACATGTATGAAGGTGCTTCCCTGTAACTTAGAACCAGTTTTATAGCTGTGCCATTGGCTGAGGTTGGCTCATGTAGGTGTGTCACTCTGCTAAACAAAGAATAAAAGACAAGAAGGATGTTGAACTGTGGCAAAGCTATAGAGAGGGGAGGGAGTCCTGGGTGTCCTCTTCTCTTGTCCTCTGCTTGCTCTGGCTGCTCATTTTTTAGCAGATGGGCTGCTCTGAAAAGATAAACTCCAGTCCAGCCTGACCCAATTCAGTCTCTGCCCCAATTCATGTTCAGTCCCAGAAATCATTCAGGCAGAAGTGAAAGGTAGAGAATGGGACAGTCAGGGTAGCACAAAGGGCCTGCAGAACTCAATGGTGAAGAGCAGAGTTGTGGTGTAAGAGAAGTGAGTTTAGAAAATGGTTTGGGAGCTGCTGTGGTTCTGGTAAGTCATCCTGGCTGTGCTTTGACAGAGCACCAGGGAAGGGAGCTGCTGAGTGAGGACCATGAGGATACTCACTGCGGAAGAACAGAAGTGCTTTTTTGTTCAGATAAGGGGAAGAATTATGCCTAATATCCACCAACCTGTGTTTTTGTATGTAACTGTCTGTTCAGTGATGTATATTCAACCATATCTTTTCTTTTGAAGTTTGCTGAAGCTCTGGGGTCTCTCATGAAGCCTGGATGTTTCTGATTTACTGTGTAGCTTTTTCTGCTGCTCTTGACAGTAGTGTTAAAATCTTTCTGTTTATTTATTTGTCCCTTCTCTTTATTCTTTGAAGGTTATGTTGCCATGGGAGCTGTTCTGCCCTCATTCTGGGGACAGCAACCACTTGTTCAACAGCAGTTGGCCATGGGTGCTCAGCCTCCAGTTGCTCAGGTGATGCAGGGAGGACAGCCGATAGCATGGGGCCAACCCGGGATTTTTCCTCCTACTCAGCAACCATGGCCATCTGTAGCTGGTCAGTTCCAACCAACTGCCTTCATGCCAACACAAACTGTTTTGCCTTTACAAGCAGCCATGTTTCAAGGTACCATTGCTCCTATAGCTACTGTTCCGCCCACAAGTGATTCCAACAGATCGAGTCCACAGACAGACAGGCCCAAACAGAAAATGGGAAAAGAAATGTTTAAAGATTTTCAGATGGCTCAGCCTCCACCAGTGCCATCAAGAAAACCAGATCAGCCTTCCCTCAGTTGTACCTCAGAGGCCTTCTCAAGTTACTTTAACAAAGTTGGGATGGCACAGGAAGCAGATGATTGTGATGACTTTGACATCTCTCAGTTAAATTTGACTCCTGTGACTTCCACGACACCATCTACAAATTCACGTGAGTACTCATGTGCTTTCAGCCACACCTTTCCCCAAACATGTCTGTTCCTCAAAGCATTTGTTTCAATTTTTTTCCCCCCGTACAGTAAAGTGCAACACAGATATAGACTGAGAACCTTCGTGCATGGTGTGGCTTATTAAATGTGTTCCAGCCATAAAGAAAAGTATCAGAAAGGAATTTCAGAGACCATTTAAATCAACAGCCCTGATAGCTGCAGTCTGAAATTTAATTTCTAAGATAGTAGTATATGTTCTGTGCTAGGGACATGCAAGCTGCTTGGAGAATGCCCATGAAATTCAAACTTAAAAATGTCTTGAAGTCTCATTCAAGCCATAATTTGCAGAAATTAGGGGGTGGGTATTTATTATAATAGCTTGATGTTTTAAACACAGTGAAATTCATTCAAGAACTGTAAAATAAGCTTCTCATGTTCGTAGCATGGTGATGGGGGATTTTGGAGGTTGCTGGAAAGAGGAATTCATGAGACACAGGTTTGCCAGGGGCAGGCGACTCATGAATTTAGTGCACTGGTTGTCTCATTGGTTCCTAAAGACATAGACCAGGTGCAGGCAAACTTAATTTGAAAACTGCTGAATGAAATCAAGTATATGGAATTGGTAATGACTCCTGTCTTCAAATTTTACCTCCAACAGCTCCTTGTCAGAAAATAATTTTCAAGGTTAATAAAAGTTGAGGGCTCTGGAGCATGAACAAATTTTGTGCTGTGATGTCTTTCTGAACAAATTATCAGATATATATTCTGTTGCTGTTACTTTAATCTTTGTTTAGCTCCAACCCCTGCACCCAGACAGAGTTCTCCATCAAAATCATCAGCATCTCATACCAGCGATCCTGCTGCAGATGACCTCTTTGAAGAGGGGTTTGAAAGCCCAAGCAAAAGTGAGGAACAAGAGGCTGTGAGTAGCAACAAGGTTTCTAAATATTTATGAGCTCTTTTTAGCTAGACAAGCTAGAAGTTACTGAAAGGTTGTTTGGTAGTGTCAGACATAAGTATTCTAATAAGGCTGGGTGGTATTTAAGGGGGAACCACAGACAGAATTCATTTCCTGCTTTGGTTTTGATAGCTAAGAGTGTGACATTTCTGTTGGTGTACACTAATATTGCATACAAGGAACCAACCTGAGTCTGTATGTAAGGTTATACATGTTAGTTGTACTCAGTGTTGTACATAGTAGCATTCACTTCTGATGGGAAGGAAATCTGAGGTAAAACAACATACATGCTGAGGCTAAAGAAAGAGATGAGTGTGCGCGTGTTAAAGGATGGTGATTAATGTTGTCTTGCACATTCTTGCATCCCAGTTGCTTGCCTAATTATGTTCCTCAATGTTCTGGCCCTCAGTATGTGATTTCTTTGCCTTAGACTCACTGGACCAAAGCAAAAAACGTTATCCAAGCCATGACTTTAAATCACAAGGTATCTTGGGCAGATAAGAGCCTAAGTGAGCCAAAGGCAAGAGGGAGTCTGCACAAAAAAAAAAAAGCACCCAAAGGTACAAAATAATGCAAGGTTGGACTCATGTTTGATTCACGTAATTTCAGTGACTCTGAGGGCCTTTGGCACTTCTGGTTTGTCTGATGCAGTACCTTCTGGAATCTGTGGCAAGTCCTGTATGGGCTCCAGCAGGTACTGGTGAAGTCTTTTCCTGCCTGCATCAGCTCTAGGAAACCCTTATGGCTTTTGAGAACATACCAGCGGTGAGGTCTCACTTTCTGATTTTCATGAGATAGGATGTACTGTTATGCCCACAGCATGAAAATAACCTGGTGTTGACTTTTCACTTTCTACTGTTGAGAAAAAAAGGTGTTATGTTCTTGTATTCTAGCCTGATGGGTCTCAGGCCTCATCCAACAGTGATCCATTTGGTGAGCCAACTGGTGATACTATAAGTCCACAGATCGGTAGCTAGATAGCGCAGGTTGGGGTAGGTATCTGTCCTTTTTTTCTCTCTACACCTCGAGGTGCTCACTTATTCTTCCACCAGTGCCTACCATTGCTTTCATGGATGCATGGTTTTTATTTTTCCCTTTCCATCTCTTCTGTTTTTTCCTCTCCATTATCCACAGTGTATTCCTCGTGCTTGGTGGTTTGCATGGCTTTCGCCATTCACTAAGTGTTGCAGCTTATGCAAATATGTGTGTTTCAGCTGCCTGCATGCTTTAAAGAAACGTGGACTTAATTTACTTTGTGTTCAAGTTCTAAGGGGAAATAGGGAAACTGAGCCGTTACTAACAATGCATTAAGCAGAACATTTTGTTTTTATCAAATCCACTCTGGCCCTTAGTCAGATGTAACATATTAAGTGGAACAAGACATCTTACCCACAGACATAGCAAATATTAAAATTATCTAATGATACATGAGCACTTCTGCCCTAAATCAGTGTGATGATCAGTAGAGGCAGCACATTTATTATCTGCATGTAAAACAAATAATGAAATGGGTTTGTGTATTTTTATCTCCAACTGCAAATTAAAAACATCTGAAAATGATGATCATTCATATAACCATTGGCATACTGATGTTTCAAAGCTTATTCATCAAGTGTAAGTCTTTTAAATCCAAACAGACGGCCAAGATGATCTTTTCATCTTTTGTGCTGCAGAACACATTAGAAAGTGTAGCTGCCAGTGATTTGTTTCAACACAGTATATATGTTTTACCAAAAAGACAGTAAAGCTGCAAAGTTTTCAAACACTCTCTAGTGTTACTATTTGAAGGGTATATTTCATTATCTTCTCCTTCTCTGTCATTCATGTCGTGTCACCCAAATGTGTGATCTGACACGGCCTCTGTGCTTCAGCACAGAGCTCCTGGAGCAAATCTCTCACAGTGGTACAACCCTTTTTATTGTTGTACAGAAATTGCACTGTGTTTACCGGTGACTTACCCAACCTGAGCCAAATTAATTTGGTTTCAACTCAATATTAATAGTTTAGTTAGGAGTCAGTTTACTCTGTATGTTAAATATGGTTAAAATATCTTAGAGTGATTTAGCTTTGATCCACTTGGGAGTACTGATGTTATCTCTTATTAACATGGGATACTCTGAGAAGGCATCTCCCCCTTCTTTAGTATTACCAACATAATGCTCAGCTCTTGGGAGCTAAAGCAAAATTAGAATTAAGCTTTGTGTCTCATTGAGTCAAAAAATGACAGTGTAAGGATAGAGTCGAACTGACATCAGCTGCTCTATCAAGAGCATCCATTGGTTATTGTACTCCAGCAAGAGCTGCTTCTGCAAATGGATGATGCTACGTAGTAATTTGCCTTTGCCTGACCTTGGCCAGCACTGACAGAGCTGGCTATCCCAGCTTCAGGCCATTTCAAGAGTTCTTTCCTAGAGCGAGGAAGAGAATTAAACCTTTTTCTGAGCCCCACACTCTGCAAACCCACATGTGTTACCTAGTCAGGGTAACTGAAATTCATCATGGAGAGAATAATGATAAAATCTCTTTGTAGTTTTCTGACTGTCACAAAGATAGTTAGCATCATTTGTAAACTAACATCACACACGTTTACCTACCAGGAGCTCTGGAGATAACTTGAAACAGTAGTCCAAGTCTGTTAATGAATATTGCAGTGTAAGGCAGTCCAGTGAGGGACTCCTTTTGTTCTGCTTTCATGTAATGCATAGTAAAATACATTCTTCACCTGACAAGGATCTCTGAGAGCAACAAGGACTGTATAGTACCAATGATTCCATCTTCTTTTTTCCCCTGTATTTTTTGTTATGCCTGGAGTGTTTTGCATAGAATATGTATAATTCTCAGAGATATATGCTGGGAAATGTTAAATAATGTTACTGATTATCATATTATAGTAATTCCTAAAAGCTGTAGGCAGGAACAGGAAGCTGAAGAAAAAGAAAGCCTCTATCCGGTGAAGTTACACTTAATATCATTGTGCCTCTGTGCAGTGCCATTCAGCTGCAGCCTGTAGGAAATCCACTTGTTTAAACCAACCCATCTAATTCGAAAGCCTGGTATCATCAGAGCAACGGAAAGTCTAATCTCCATGGAAAATTATCCATTCAGGACTTACCATTGTGTTATATATTGAGCTCCACATTTGGAGAGAAACTTAATGGGGAGAAACATGTACTACAAAAGAATCACAGTCTGCATAAAAGCCTCTTTTGTGTGTTAGATGGGAGATTACTTTGCTCTTCAGAACGTGGTTCTTCACACCAAGAACAGCACAGTATACAACTTGGATGAATGGACCTCTCTGGAGCATGACATAGTATTGCATTTAGAAATTTCCAATAAGTCTGTTCCTTGCATCTCTATGAAATCGCGTGGGCCCATGTAATATCTTTACCTACTTTGTCTTGATAGATTCAGAATGCTCACCTTCCTAGTGTTTTGTGTCTTTCAGGGTACCTTAGAAATTTGGTAGCATATTCTCATGTAGAAATAATTCAGCATCTTTCAGTTACGATCTTCATTTTTCTGGTTTTCCTCTCTTCCATTTGCAATCCAACTCTCACAGTCCTCATCCCACCAATAGCTGTTCCTGTAAGTTACTCTTCTGCAAGTAACTTTGAGTTCTTAGTAGTTAAATGTGACATTTTATGAATGTTTTACATTTTCCTCCCTTTATGGTTGGATATAAGAAGCAGACAGGCCTAACGTTCAGAGGTAAAATAAAATCAACTATTTGCAGAGCTATTCATGGCAAAATTTGTATTCAGTTGTCTTCCCTTTGTTCATGAGCAGAGCTGAGTCTGGATAGTGATTTTTCAGGACTGAGGAGAACACTGAGTAATAAGACTGCCATCTTCAGCTGATATACATTTAATCCCTGCTGCTTGTCTTCTAAGTTTGTGTGTGGAATAACTACAGTGAGAGGAGAGAGAGAAAGAATTGTATTTAGCTAAAATTCAGCCAGATATGTTAAATATCTCTCATTATTGACATCTTGGATCAAAGCAAGAAGTTTCACCTGGTCATCCTTTTTGCACCAGAGCATCCCATCAGCCCAATTTACAGGGTGTTGGGGTCAGACCCTGCCAGTGCAGACACTGCTTTTCTTGGGAGTATTTCAGCCAGAGCAATGGGTCTGGCATGCCCTGACTCCAGGGAGCCCTGAAGCTGTACAATTGAAAGCTCAGCAAATGCTATAGACGGAGGACCCTTCAAACATGAGAAAAGGGAAGATGAGCAAACCTTGATTCTTTGATGGCAGGCTTCTTCAGATACCTGTGATTATGTTGGCTGTCATCTCCTAACAAAACATCCTGACTAGGACTGGATGTCACAAATGTGATCTCACTCCATGTGGACCACCCAAGCTGGTTCTTGAAGGCAATTTAGCAACAGAGTGAAACTTCTGATAGAGAATTAGAGAATATTTGATGCCACATTTATTGCAATAAAAGTTATTTTAAGTACTGAAACAAATGCAGCTCTATTGATATGCTGCTCAGTTCAAGACTTGCACTGGCAGTTGTTCATGAGAGATTCTCAGGAAGACTTCAAAACATTTGTGGCTAGAGCATATCTTCTTCAAAAAATTGTTTAGTTGTTCTGTGAAATGTATGCAGACAATTACAAGCCCTCAAAATATGTCACACCCTTCATGATGCTATCAGCACTGTCAGGAGAGCAACAGTTCATTAGAATATTTGTCTATCAGCTTTTGGTGGTGCTTCAGTGGCCCTCTGCCATCATCCATCTTTAAGCAAGTGCCATTCTTAGTGATAAATGTTCCTAGTAATTTTAGTCAGCTCCAGGATGGACTACTGTAGCTCTTTATTGAGGCTGCTATTAGGAAAATAGCAACTTACGGACGAAGTGTTGGCTTATCTGGGAGCTTAGTGAGCCTCAGATGGGCATATTAAGCTAATTTTGCATCATCCTCTTCTTTCTGCCTCCTTTCTATTGCACTAGGACTCTAACGGGCTCGAAGACTATATTTGCAGGATCCGTTGCTATCTGGCTCAAAAGGAACTGAATAAAGTCCAGACAAGTTCATTATGATTCTTGCTGTAGGCTCTAGAGTTACCATTCTCAAACTAAAGACACGGCATCAGGCAGGGCTGTGAACGTGAGAGAGAAGTAGTGTTGTCTGTTTGAGCTCACCGTTTGGGAAGTACTACTAGTGAGATCCTATAATTGTCATTTCAGGCCTCATGCTTGTTTGTTCATCATCATGTTTCCCAGGAAATCTGAAGGGACAAGACCATAGAAATTCAGGCTGCTCTGTGAACAGAGACATGCACATTTGCCTTCATCTCTGCTGCTGCAATCCCCTTCAAGCTCTGCATTTTAATGTCACCAGCTTGTACACAGGTTTCTCACCTCTTCCAATGTCTCCAAGCCCACTTGAAGTAGCCAGGTACCCTTCCACTTCTCCAACTTCTTCCTCTAAATAAGAGACAACACACTGTGTAGCTTTGTTTAGATCTGTGTATTTGCTGATTGGCAATCCAATGATTCATTTCAATTAAGGGATGAGCTCTCCTCACCTTCTGTGCAACGAGGTCATTTAAAAGCTCCCTATCTTCTGCAGAACTGATTATTAAAAAGGCATTTGTGATAATTTAATATCTTTGAGACTCCTGAACAATTGGCTTCAAATTTGCCATAGAGTTCAAAAGTTATGAAGAAGAATTGAGAGATACATAAACAGCAAGTATAATTTACATAGATAGCAAGTATAATTGTATGGCTACTGATTAGTAGGGTTCATCCTTCTGAGTAGCTCTCAGTGCTTTTTGATTTTATGAATATATGGCATCTTGATACTAAAATGACAGAAATTTTTAAAATGCTAATGATTAAACTGGGTATTTGAGACTAGGAAATATTCCTCAGTAGGTTTGTAGGGAGAGAAGAAATCTCCAGTCATAATCCTGAACTAGAAAGTTGCTACGTTTATGCTGCTAATAGTTAACAGTAATAAAAAATAACCAAAGATAAGCCACTGGCTTTTAATGAGCTGATAGGAATTACCTGTCTTATCACTGGAGATATTTAATTTGAGTCACGCTTGCCAAGTTTACTATGTCCTATTTTACTGAGTCAGCATGCAATAAATAAAGACGACTCATTGCACTCCTGTTCCCTTCACTTGCATCCCCAGCACAGGATTCTCATTTTGGCTGGTGCTCCACCACACTTATTTCATGAAACTCTATCCTTTGAGCCTGCCCTTTCTCATCAGTCAGCCAGGAGTAAAACCAATGCTGAGAATCTGTTGTAAAAGGGCAAAGAAATCTATGCGGGCCTCACCTCTACAATTCAGTACATCTTGCCTGGAGCCTTGCACATAGCAGGGTGCCTCACAATAATGAAAGGACTGACATTATAAAAATAGTTTCCTCCTAACCAAGTCCTGTGTTATGTTTTGTGAGCGAGCTGACCTAAACAAACCCAAGTAGGTGCTGCATCTTTGAAGAGATATTCTCCAAAGATTAGTTCTGCTGGGGAGCAGATGTTAATATCTTGAAATGGGATGCAAATTTACTTCTAGTATTTACATAATGTTATTCAAAACGATTAGCAACCTTGTTACCTCATGCAGTAGTATAGTATACCAGAAATAGTTACTGTTTTCTGCAGTCTTGTTTATTGTGCAAAATGTTCTTTAAAATGGTAAGAAGAAACTGATTTTAAGCAGGAAGTATCTCCGGAATGTGTAAATGTAGCATACACAGGGAAAACTTAGGCAGTCTTTGTAAATAATTCCACAAGACTTCATAACTCAACATTTACACAACGTACTTGTAACTTTCCAAATATTGAGATATCTAACTTAAAGTACATATATTTAGACATTTCTGGTCTCCTACTGCAACCTCTCACTTCAGTCAGAGACCTGACCTGTAAATTGTTATCTTCTCGCTGCACTATCTCATTATTTAAAGATTACTGTTCAATATAAAAAGCCTCATCAGTATGTAAGAATAGAGCTAAACACTACTTTGACAGCAGCTTCCAAACGTAAAGGAAAACATTAAGTCTTCAAACATCTGCCAGAAACTGTGTATTCACAAAGTTAATAGAAGCCTTCAAGTAGAATTTAGCAGCAAAAAAAGGTGCTACCAGTTTTTTTCTTGGCTTCTCCCTGGGGGTTGACGAAAGCACGCAAAAATGTGTCTGGGCCGATCCTATAGAAGACAATTCACTTGAAAATTCAAGGTGTTTAAATTAATTGGAAGCTTTGTATGTTGTTTTATTTGTTCCTCCTTTTTTTTTCTGAGAAAAGACCCTTTTTTTCATTTCCTTCCCTCTGAATCTGCACCTAACAGTGGTAGAAGTAGAAAGCAGGAAACAGCAGCAAAATGACTCTGATGCTGTGAGAGGAGTTCAGCTCACCTACCTATTAATGTCATGCCCTGTGACTTGAGTAGAGCATGTAAAAAATGGGAGCTTATTTCTGTTTACAAGATCTTCCAAGATAATGCTTTTGAAAGCCTCCCTGCTTGGCATTGAGAGAGATGATATCCACGGAGTCAACAGCACTCGACCCTCCTTTTGCCTCTTATCTGTGCCCCTTCTGCTCTCTTTGCTGTCTTGAGTATCATTATCAATACTTTACAGATACCATTTGCAGTGTTGGGCTACGGACAAGATGAACTGCTTGAATTATCTCAAAATCATATTAGAAAACAAATCTCAGTCCTTGACAAAAAAAAAAAAAAAAAAAACAAAAACCCTGGCTGAGATGGTTGGGTGCAATTACAGCAATTACTCTCTCACTTAGGCATCTGAAGGGGAAAACCAACCAAAAGGAAGAAGACCACTTTCAATCATTATGCTCAGATCTACTGGTAGAGAAAACATTGAAGTTGGTTAGAAATGCAGGCCATTGCCACATGATGTGTATCTTCAGATAAATGTTGGGTACAAATGAAAGAAATTTGTAATTCTAAAGGCAGCTTCATGCCTTGTCCAAGTGCTGATGGGCAATGATGAGCTTTTACTCCTCTTCCAGGGGTGTCTGGTTCAGTGATACCTTAGGACACCTCTTCTTTAAGTGCATCTGCGTATCTTAAAGATCTTTGAGGACAACTGTAACAAGCACAACTGACATTTTGAAAATCTCTTTTTTTCCCCCTGAGGCATTTGAAAAGCTGACATCTTTTGTTCCAAAGGGACATTCTCCCTCCCTCCCTTTTTCTTCTCCTCCTTCCTTTTTGCTTCCCTCTGCAATCACCTCAGGTTCAGCAAATGCCTGAAGAATGGCCTGGTGTGTGTCAGGTTCCCACGTTAATTAGTACAGATTTTCTCTGAACTAGCTGTGATAGATCATTTTGCCAGCTCTGCATCTGCCCTACGTGAAAACAGGCACAGGTAGACGGTAACGCACAGTATGTGAAATGCAGTTGTTTACTCTCAGTCATCTCTTCTGATTTACCTTTGGTTTTTCAAGGTCACAAAATATATTTGCTTCTTGCTGAGGATAATTTCAGCAGTCTTTATTTAATCATTACAAGGGATTTCTCTCATCCCCTCAGAATGCTCCTGGGGTACTCAGGACTCCGTGTAGGTAGGAAACGCAGAAGCAGAGTCTCTGTAAGCTTCAGAAATGTACTGATTTCAAGGAATAAGTGACAGCTTTTCTTGGCATAGAGGAAACAGGTCATATTTTGGATGTGTTCCATGGCTTCTCCTTCAACATCAGACATGCAGTGATGCAGGACAGCACTCTGGGATGAGACACAGCCTGGACCACTGGCCAAGGCAACCCAGGCACAGTAAATACATCCTTACAGATCCAACTTTGAGCTATTTTTGGGGCTGTTTTTCACATAATCAGCATTTTTATAAGCAGTGATTAAAATCCAGTGCCATCCCCTGCCAGGCATTTCAGTGCTCCACAGTGCCCAGTGATTTGCCAGCCTTCAGAGGCCTTCTTGCTCAAAGTCAGCTTCTGCTGATGCTGCTGTAACATGAGTTGATTCCAACTCGGTTAAATTCAATGTCATGGCATGGTATTTGAATATTTATCAAGCTGTGGAGAGTTAATGCGGTATGGCATTAATTAGCCTTTCTGCCTGTCGTTTTCTTTTTTTTAGATGTCATTATAAGTTTAATAAATTAGTTTCTGGAATTGAAGTAGAATGGAGTCCAGGGTCCATGAACAGTTTGCTTTCCACTTCAGCCAAGATGAACTTAGCATTAAGAAAGCACAGGGTGTCAACTAAGAAGCAACACTGAACAACAATGCAGCTTTTACCCGCCCCTGCATCCAGCAAATTCCCAAGAAAGTATCTGTTAGCTAATCAACATGCTTTCCTACCAGCTTTAATGATTATACTAATGGTTACACAGACTCCTAATCAAACTGTACCGAGCTAGCTTTTCCACAGCTGTGTTCTGCTGTTGTGCTGCCAAGGGGGGGTCTCAGCCTGATATGAGTAACAGTGCTTTACACCAGCTACATTCCTGGACTGTAAACTCCAAAGCATCTAGACACACAAATATCATTTCATTTTTTCATAAGTCTTTGCCCAGCAATACCTCCTGAGGATCAGTGCACTGCTAAGACTGGAAGAGGAAATTGATAGTAAGCATTCATTTTCTGACATAACGTCACATTTTCTTCACAATTCGGCCGTAGTGCCGTGATCGCTCAAGGCTGCACAGAAAACCCTTCCTTTGGGTTTTGACTCAGGAGATATTGCTGTTCTCAAGCAGGTGTTTATAAAATATTCTAAAACACTGTCTGGAGATTATTTCTGGATTTTATTTCTGTTATCCCCAGGAAGCAGAACCTCTCTACGCCCAGATCAACAGACCTAAGAAATAGCATTGTTACAGGCTTGTGGTGCTCCAAGACTCAAACGAAACCCAACAACCTGGCAGGCCTTTGGCTTTCGTGCTTTGTTCTGATTGATTTTGTCTGACAAGGAGAGATGATTGCCCTCCTGGACTGGCTCTACGAGTGTTCCTGACATTTTTGTTTTGGCAACCAATGGCAGATTCCTATGGCAGCACAAAATAAAAATTCTCCCTGCTTACCATACCACGAATCCAGCCTCATCCCCACAAGTTATGGGTACCCAGACTACGAAATATTATTCCTCGGTCTTCTTTTAAACATGTGTTATCTTGTGTATGCCACATATAAATAATGAGCATCTGAGATTTCTTGAGTATTAGACATCCTTTTTGAGCAAAAAAAGCAGATTCTGTATGTAGCAGTGGCATTATCATTCAACAGATTTTTGGGCACAAGTCAGCACTTTTTATGTCATGGTGACATGTTTTTCATCATCATTTACATCAGGCTGATCCTGACTTTTTTTGTTTTGTTCCCTATGTAGACATATTTAAACAACAAGAAAAAAATACTGGCACTGTCTTTTCTTTTCTTCTTTTTTCTTCTTGTATTTCTTAACTCTGTAGTTTTGTATGAGTGACAGATCTCACAGCAAAATGCCTCCTGCGGAAATGATTCCTCACTTGAAACCACAGAAGGAAACTCGGTTGTTGACCCATCCTGACTGAAAGTGTTGCCAAATGGACCTTAAAGTTTCTAGCGCATCATGAGGAAGAAATGCTGCTTTCTGTTTGAATACTCGTGTTGTGGGTAGAGAAAGGATGTCGAGTCCCACTGAGGCAAGACGAGAGTGTTGGTATTTCCTAGGAAACTCTAAACAAAGTGCAGAAAAAGGAATATTTTTATTTCTTCAGTATCTTGCTGCTGTAATGCTATGCAGACAAGTGTTTTCTTCTCTGTGTGCCATTTTTGATGAAAAAGAAACAAAGTCATTTGCCAAATAATACTGTTCTGATTCTGGTTTAGGAATGTGGATGAAGCGGACTTTACCAATGGGACAAGGATGGCGTGGATTTTGGAGTAACAAACTGATTCTGTGATGAAATCCTTCATCTTTATCACTTTTTTGTACATCAGAAAAGAAAAAAAATCGAATGGGATTTTTATTTTATAACTTGAAAAAAAAATCTTACTGTTAAACTCTTTAAATGTTTAAGGGGAAATGGCTTTAAGGAGTTTGAATGAAAATTGCCATTTTTTTATGTAAATATAAATGTTATGAAAATTCTTTTACTAATGCCCTTACACAGTAGAGAAGGTAGCAATCGCAGTGCTTGGGAGGTGTGGCAAACCCAGTTTGTGGTTCTCACGTCACATACGTTTTTTGTTCATGTGCTTACGGTAATGGGCTGAAGCTCAAGTGCATTTGCCAAAAGCAAGTCAGCTCGCCAGCGACTAGTGAAATTAATGGGAACACATGATTTTATGATCTAGCGTTATCACACGGACCTTACTCCACTTACAAGAAGTCACATTTCATTGGCATTCCTTTGAACCTCTGCATAGAAGTCATCAAACTGTTTACACACAGAACAAAAGAATTTAAAACTTCCTTTTTTTACATTTATGAAGCAAAAGTGCAGTGTTTGGGTTCATATGTTTAGCACATGATTTTCATAAAGAATCTATATATTTTTGCCCTACAGAGAATTGTTATACAGGTCAAATGTGTTTTCCTGATGTTCCTATGCAGTTACAGTATATTGAATTTAGTGGTTTAACACTAAAAGAATTAAAAAAAAAAAGAAAAAAAAAAGAAGAAAAAAAAGGAAAAATAGAAAAAAGAAAAATGTGAAAGGATCAAATGATGAATCAGTTTTTAGGGTTGTTGTGCAGATTTTGTTTTTAAATTGACACATTAGGATTTACATTTTTGTCATGATTAAAATAGGCCTGGAGTTATAAATGTTTTCTTTTCTTCCATCTCTATTATAAGCTAAAAATGGTTTAGAAGACAGAATAACTGGGGTGGCGATTTTTGATACATATGACCAAATCTCACAACATGATTCCAGTCTTTTCTTTTGAATTAGAGAAATTAGAGAAATGTGCATTACAGAATGTATGTGAATGAAAAATTAGCTGTGAATAGACCTAGTGAACCTGCAGAGAGGAGAACTTTTATCCCCAGTCACAGTCATTTGATGCTTATTCCTTAGTCATGTGCTAACAGCTTTGTAACAAATCTTACCTTCCCATCAGAAGAAGGATCAAGTTTTCTAACCGGAGAAGATGAGTTAAAACTTGGTGCATTGAGTGTTTCAGGATTAAAAGCAGAGGTTAAAGCATTTCTGAAGGACGTCTCCTTAGGAGTATTTTCCTAATTTGCACAGCAGTGCTATTTTCTTCCTCAGTGGCCCTTTTAGGTTTTATCCTACATGTGAAACCACAAAGGCAATTTTGGTTCATCATGGACATTAGAGGTTTAGTATCGTCAGTGCATGTCCCCTTATGGGGTAAAACATTGTAAGAAAAAGAAGACATTTATGTCTCAGAGAGTCCATTGAAATCCTGTTTGTAGGAAGCAGATCATTTACAAATAGGTGCTGAGGGAATGAGACTGGGCTTGTAGTGTCTCATGAGAAATAGCTGGACCATCACTGTGGACCTTTCTCTTACCAATGCTCGTAAGTGAAAACAAATTCTGAATTGTCTTTTCATACAATCAGTCCTTGCCACTGTTGAAATGCTGAATTGAGCGGACTGGAAGGCCTCTGCACTGTACCAGTGTTGTAGATAACTAAAATATCCAGCTTGTGCAGTTGTTTAATCCCTCATCCTTCACTAGCACTAAATTTGTCACTTTAAATTTAAAAACCAGGGAATCCCACTAGCCATGCTGTTGTCATCCCCCGTAGGTTCTTGATCTTTTACCTGTCATGAAAAGATATTTTGATAGATCGTAGTCATCCAAGTGTCTGATGAAACCTTTCAGCTAATAACGTACTGGGCACCTTCTTTGCAAAAATGTTTACTCCATGGTTTTCATTCATTTTTATTTCTGCATTCTGACACATATTTTTTTAATAAAGATGAGAAAGATAAAATGACTGTTGCAGTACATTTCTAAACCTACTTTAACTTTACCTCAGATAATGACCATTTGTTAACACCTACGGACACATTATTTTTAACTTTATGTACGATGCATTCAGCAATGACAAAAAAAAAAAAAACCAACAAATTTTTAGAAACTTTCCATTAATTTCTGTAACTCACCATGTAATACTGTTATGAATAAAAAGGTTTTAAAAAGGTGCAATTTCAGTAAGTTTTTGCTCTTCTGTGATGATTCTGCCATTCTTGCAGTGCACTGTTGGTGTCTGTCACAACCAGTACTTCTGAGGATGCAAATATCTGAAAAACTAAAAAAAGTGCCTTGTTTTGGGGTGTACTTAAGCAATCCAAGTGTTGCTTATCTTGCAGATACTTTACTTACTGTTTCTAATTGCTGGTTCTGGTCTGATTTTGAGTGTTTTTGGATGAACATCCCAAAGCAGTAGATACATTAGTCACCTCCTGTAAAATGACACAATCCTGGGACAGACCACACTATGCGAAGCTTCCAAAGCATTCATGGTGTGAGAAGCTGTAACTAATTTTGCTCACACCTTCCTCTTCTAGTAAGATTTAAAAGAAAACGTGTGCATTTAAACATATTTTAAAGTTAAAAAAAAAAATCCAACCCAAAAAATTTCCTGTAACATGCACAGAATTGAAAGCAAAACCTTGATCCAGTAAAACATATTCACGATACCACCGTCTGTTTCAGTGGGACCGATCTGCTGGTTGGGACAATGTGTAGGGTAGGGCTGATGGTGTGAAACTCTTGATGCCACGTGCAAAATAATGTTGTTTGATATTCAGAGATACTAGGTACTGGATCTCTCAGTCAAGACAAGGAATAGTACCATTCTTTGTCAAAAGAGTAGTGCAAATCAACAGGACACCACATTGAAATTTAAGGGTAAGTACATGTCTATACGCAGGAAGAGAGAAAGGGATGGATGACATGTATATATGTATACTTTATTGTAGTCGTTCTTCTTTATGTCTCATCCCTTTCTTATCTACCAGATGTGTCCAGTAAGTCCTGCAGAAATATTCCTTGTCTTTGCCAATGAGCGTTGCTGAAGTACTTGGATCCCACCTGAGAATAAAGGTCATTCTGCTGCAATGAGAACATGAGAGCTCTCATGTCATTTGGACTTTGTACATAGCTCACTGTGTTCAGGTGTCCTTGGAAGGAGGAACATGATCTTTCTGGTTTTCAGTGAGCTATGAAACACCAACTTGAAGTGAAATTAGACACAGCTAAGCACGGTTTTAAAGGAAAAATCTGGCACTCCCGCAGTGAAGTTGATTTATGTTGAAATATCAGAAAAATTGACTGATATTGTACAGTTGTTGTGCGGACTCAGTTTAAAAATTCAGAATAAGCAGATTTGAGATCTAGTCTGGTGCTGGTTAGGAATCTTGAAGTGGGAAGGACCTCCTTGGGTGCTGGCATTGTTCAAAAGGGGAAGAAAAGTCTTGATGCTGTTTCAATGTAGTGTATCAGATTAATATCACTGTAAGTGAAGCTTACAGGAATCTCAGTTGTATATCAGAGTGTCCCACTCAAATATGAATAATTCAAGAAATGGTCCCAATTTAACAAATGCTGATTAAGGTCACCATCTCCTGCAGCAATGGAAACTTGTTTAGCAAATGATTTGCAGAATCAACCTGCGGTTTTGCAGAAGCGAGGACTCTGACAGATCTCTCTTCTCTAGTCAGAGACTTCTGGGAAAGCAATTGATTGTATAGACTGGGAATATGCAATTTTAATTTACTTACTTTGGATTAAAGGCAACGTTTTATGTGCTTTAATCACTACTTAGTGACAGTTGCTGCAAGAGATAAGAAAACCTCTTTCTTCCTATTTCTAGGTTGTGATACATATTTCCATGTACCATTTCCTTTCTTCTTTCTTTACTTTCTGAAGAACTCCTGTCCTGTCAGGTTCACATTTATTAGTTTTCTGGCAAACGCTGTTCTCAGTCAGAACGGTATTGTTTCAAAGAAATGGAAGGGAATATCTGTTGGTAGTTTTCTACAGAAGTTTGAATCTATTGTCTACAATTCTCTCTCTAAGCCAACGTGGAAAACACACAGTGGTAAAGGAACAAGGTAAAAGTCCGTATGACAACCAGAAAATGGAGGGTTTGGGTGAATGTTTGAGCCTGGATCATCTACAGAAGCATATATACTAAAACTGTTGCTATTGCTGTCCTTACTGCTGCATGCACTGCTGGCTTCTGGTTCTTCTCTTATCTGTGAAATCAGTGGGACTCACTCTCTGTTCCTGGCCGTGGCCTACCTTACTACTGCAAAAGTCATGTTTTCTAAAAATACTTATGTAAACTGCCTTGTGATGACATCTTCCATGAATTGGTCTCATACTGATTTGCTTGTTAGCCTCAGCCCTATTAAAAGCCTCCTTTTTACGTTTGTCTTTTTTTCATACCTAAGGTAAAGCAGAGAGCTGTCATAGGGAAGAAAAAAAAGGTGGTGGTTTTTTTTTTTAATGCTTTAGCTTGCTGTCTGAAAGTGCGAGGAAACAGAGTTATACATTTCAGCATGACAGTGAGGAATATGGGGAGATATCCTGATACGATTTCCTGAGTACCTGGAACATTGTCTGTCTCTTTCTAAAATTATCCTACTAGAGGCAGGAAATATCAGGTCTATTAGTGAAACGACTCTCTGGCTATTAGTTTTAAATAGTCTTATCTCAATGGACATGTTTGCCCCATGGCTCATCTATCACCCCTAAAATGTTTTATCAGCACCTGAAAAATCTCAATAAGAAGAATAGCCTCAAATGTAACCCATTCAATGGGGCTTTCAGATACAGAATGTATTTCTTTAAATAAAAGAAAGGTCTTTTAAGATCTGATATTATTTGCTGGCTTTTCAACCCCATTTCATAGCTCCCGCAGCACGACTTCTATAAATACCTCTCAGCAGCCAAGAAAGGAAATCACCATAGATTAAAAGAAAACCAGGTTAACAGGCAGCAAATCAATGTCTATTCAGCCTCAGACATTAGTGAAAATAAAGGATTATGAAGAATTATTACTGGGTACTAACCATGTGAAGACCTTTTGTGGCATCTTTGTCTTCTTTAACAAATAGTAATGAGAGGTCTAAGAAAAGCTCTCGGTGCCAGAAGCCAGTTGTATTAGAAATAAGCAGAAGTTACAATGCTATAAGATGTTGCGTTTTATGTGAATTTTGTACTATTTGACATACGCACATGGACATGTTCCTATGCAACCTGATCTAGGTGAACCTGCTTCTGCAGAGGTGTTGGACTAGGTGATCTCTAAAGGTCCCTTCTAACCCTACCATTCCATGATTCTATGATATGCACATTATGAGTGTCCTGGGATTTCTTAAAAAAAACAAAAAACCAAAAAAACTGTTTCTAGTTTGAAAATGAGTTTATGTGTGTGATCTTGAGGTCTAGTGGAGAGGAGATAGAAAGGATGGGATATGGCAGGGTTTTCTTTCTTTGTGAGAGCAGCCTCAGTCTTCCTGTCTTCACAGGACCTTAGAATTTTCAGAGTAGGTGAGCTTGTGACAAATTTGGACTGAGTTATGATAAGGTTGTTTATAGTGAATCAACAGCCAGAAACAGAGAATAAAGTTCAACAAGGTGGGGATTTTTTCTGTCTAGACCCTTTCAGAGACCAGCCTAGCCAACCAGAGAATAACTGTATTAGTAACGGAAATGGTGATGGAACAGAGTCAGTTAAATATTCCTTAGGATTTCTTACTTGTAAATTTTACCATATATTTGCCATCTTAATGGGTTGGGTTTTTTTCCATTAAAATAGATAGGTGAGCCTCCTTTTACCTTTGAATAAGCCCGTTGTGTCTTCTGCAGAAGGAAATGCATTATGAGTTATGAAACAGTGAATGAAAACATAGTCTCAGAGGAGAAGAAAAATAAACTCTTCTTGAAAAGTGCACTAACATTACACTAAAGAGCTGCTTGCTGGCTCCAGTCTAAGCTTTCCCAGGGAGGACCTTTCATCTCTGATGTGTTTCACGCTTTTTCTTTGGACGGACAAATGGTATTTAAAAAAAGAAAAAAAACATACTTGGTGAAACTGTCTAGGTTTTATTTATAGGGAGCAAGGGATCACAAACTTGTGTTGGTGTTACGAACTCTGCAAAGGATATGTTGCACTTGAAAGCACAGTGTTGATAGTGGACACTTAATGAGGCTTTGTTCTCATCTATGCTGAAACCCATGTTCAGTGATGTTGGTGCTAAGTGCTTTGGGACCTAGCTCAGCAGATAGCCACAGCTATTGCAGTCAGTGATGAAGGAGGAACAAGACTGGGGAAAGAGGGCACAGGTGGTGTTACAAGGTGGTGTTCCCACTGATTCACAGACCCACTGAGTCCCAAACTGCAAGAAAATAGAAAATGAGCTGTGGTTGTTGTCATGAATTTTTGTGTGTTAGACCTACCTCTACTTAAACCAGATCTTAGATTATGGGAAAATCTGATTTTGCTTTTCAATTCTCTCTGAAAAGCACGTTAATGCATAGGAAATTCCATTTCTTTAGTGTCTGCTCCTATTTTAACCTAGATACTTTCTGTTAATTCAGGACTAGATGTGTTGACCACTAAGGTGTACATGGTGAGAGGCAGCAAGAAGGAGCAGGTCACCTTGAGATCTTCACACACCAGTATCACTTGTGTTAAATGTAGAGGGTGCTCTCTGCCTATAATCTTAGCTTCTCTTTTGCTACTGTTGAAACACTGGATGTGTACTGCATTTCTCAGCTAGTGAAGGTCCCATGTGTGGAGAGCTCTTCCATAAGTGTCCTTTTATGCCATGGACAATGATTAACAGCTAAATCAATTGCGTCAAAGGTTGAGCAAGCTGTATCACATATCTGCATCTTGGGTTCAGTCTGGGGTGAAATAATTTTAAACAAAATAAAGCCAAAAAAAAAAAAGGCAAACAAGAAACTTTGCACAGCCTTCTTTTCCTAACAGTTTATCCTCCATGTCTACAGGGCACTTAATCACTGACTGTGTTCAGTACCTTTGGGTTAAAAAATTGTCTGCCTGAAATACAATCTTTTTCTTCAGAGCAGATTCATACAAGGACTCAGTTATGTGCTTCTCTGAGTTAAATTGTTATTATCAAGCTGCCAAACTAGAAAGATGCAGCAGGTAGTTGCTTATTTTGCAGAGACATGGCTCCACAGTCAGACTTATGTCACTTGTAAGTTAACTATGAGACATTAAGAGGTGAAGCGCTTGGCCATGTAATGAGGCTGGGGTTGTCAGGTTTGTTTTGTATTAGTGAATATGATTGCTTTTTTTTTTAATATAGCATCCATCATTTCCATAATGAGCAAATTAAAATGTATTTATTCTTTGTATCATCAAAGGACTCAGATACCTATTCCAGGGTGAGAGACTGTGCTGATAAAAGCCATAGTCACACACAGAGTGAGACTGCATCTCTTCAAAACACGTCTGCACAACCAGCAAGAGGAAGGGTAGTAAATGCAAAGATATTCTTCATTTTAGACAGAGAAACACAGATCCAGAGAACTTTTCTGTCTAAGGTGCTCATTGTAGGATAAGACTAGGTGGGAAAATGAAAGGAATGTTGTGTCTCAGAAAGTGGTGGAATGTGAAGGCTTCCTCAACAGGCAGCCAAAGAAATATTCTGCACAATTTTGAAGATCCTGATGTGCCTTGGGAAGCCCAACTGAGCTGATGGGACTCAGCCTTTGGTAAGTTCTCTGCTTAGAACCATTTAAGAGATAATGACTCAATGTCATAGCTAGAAAACACCAAGGTATTTAATTTGATAGCCTTGGCAGGTCTTGCTTCCATGGACTCAAGATTTCAAGTATATGGCACAGAGAATCTCTATGGAAAGGCCCAACCAGGATTGGGACTCGTGTCTTCCCCTGCAGCACAACCCCAAACCTGAGCCTTGATGATAGATAGCCAAGGGCACTCTGAAGATGAGGGCTTTCCCTGAGCTGTGGAAATGACTGCTTATGCCTGGCCCTCCTCGGGTAGACAGATGTGGAAAGCAGAAATAAACAAATGAGTCTGCACTCTATTCCTAGAAAGCCAACTTTAGTTTACTTATCGCTTCCCTCTTGCCAAGACTCAAGTATGTTTCATTTGTTGAAATATTCATTTTTCCCCTGTCCCCTGAAAGGAGCATTACAAATGAAAGCATAAATTGCATCTAGACAGATCTTTGCCTCCTTCCCTCTCGCCTGCAGAAAGCTGCATGCTAACAATGCAACATTTACCTTGTGATTCTGCCAGGTGGTGGGTCAGCTGCTGTTTACAGTGTGGAAAAACGACCTAGTAATTTATCTTTTCCTACTTGAACCATTTTCAAATAGCACTACACACCCACCCCCTACCCCTCCCCCACCAACCCTGGGCAGACAGAACGAGAGCAGCACTGGCTTCGAATTGCCACTGCAACCTCAGAGCCATGGGCATGGCACACACCGGGTCTGCTCCGTACCCTATCAGACTGTTGCTGCTTTATGCCCTCCTCAGCTTTCTAACTGTTCATTGCCTTGGGTAAGTGAGTGTTTCTGAAGCCACATCCACAGAGTGATACAATAAAAAGTGAAAATCAGTATAGGCTCCCTCCTTTCACATTATATGGCATGTAATTTCTGTCTGGAGAGATTTCTGTGATTCTAATGAATTGCAAAAGACATTGTTTCGAAGTTAACGTAGTGCAGCGTGTCTGCCATTAGAAAAGTGATCCTGTTTGGTGAATCCGAGATCAAAAATCGCCACAGTAGTGTTGTAATGTGGAATTCTCTTTGCAGCATGCAGCCTTCTCCCGTACTAGCTGCCCAACAGTGTGCTGGGAGATGGGAGAGATGGGAGCTGCTTTTCTTTGAGTATGTAAATAGCAAGAATCTGGCTGATAGTTCTTTCTTTATAAGCCAGCTTAATAGATTTTCCTCTTTCAGAGGACTACAGTCAATCAGTGACTGTAATCTTTCAAATCTAACTATGTTTTTCCACTGTTCTCTGAACTTTGAGCTCTGATTTCATGCCTCAGTGAGCTGATGAGTTTTTGTAATTCCTATATTCCATGCAATTTTTAATGTGCGGTAATGGGAGCCCCTTGCCAGGCACTAAACCATGCTTAAAGCTTCAGCTGATGCTATTCCTTGTCTTGATGGAAACATTGGGAGCACTGCTGTGGTAGTTTACTTGTCAAAGTGGGTAGGAAAAGAAATGAATTGTCAATATTTTACTAAAGCTTCCTACTTAGATTAGGTGCTACAAAGAAGCATTTGTCTAGGACAAGGATTTAATCAGAAATATTGAATCTGCTAAAAGAATAGGCAACATTTTAGTTGTGGCATCGTGGAAACCTTGGAGACAGTTGTCACATGAGAGAGTATGAGAGGGGCTGGAGTGAAGAGTAAAGGCTCACACTTGGGATTCAAGTTCATTGCTGGGATGAATGAGATTAATGGGTTAATGACTCTATTATGAACAGAGGACAGAGTCCAAGACTAATGAGTTTGGCCAGCTTGAGAAAAAAATAGGCTGCTGGGCAAAGGGAGGAGCTTAATCCTGTTTTTCAGAAATGCTGAGTGCACAGCAGCCCTTAGCATTGTGAGTGGTGTGTGTCTGACCTTGTAGCTGTTTCTTGTCTAAGGCAGCAAGGTAACACAGGAGTGATGGAACAAGAGCAGTAACTTATGGTATAGCTTCTACAGCTGACCACTTGGCCAGGTGGTAGTGGTACAGAGGATTGGGTCTACTCTTGGTTGTGGATCCGGTTTCATACAGATTCAATGCCAGCATGAAATAAGCACTGAAATATGTGTAGGATTTCATGAGGTCTTCAGTTCTCTTTAGCATGTAGTTTTGCACAGGTATAGTTGATCTGTCCTCACAGTTCCATGGTTTCACATCCTGAAACTCTTGTGTTGTTGAACACAGTGCTGAAAAGGAGTCCCTTAACCTCAGTGGCACGAACGAGAAGGTTGCCAAGGGCAGATGGGCCCGATCTCTCAGCAGCCCACCACAGCCCCGCGATTGTGTGCTCTCTGCCTGGTCCTCGTGGAGCAAGTGTGATCCCTGCCAAAGGAAAAGGGTGAGTTTGTGATCTAGGCACAAAATCTGAGAAACTGGGAGGAGAAACCTAGGAGAAGACCTCCTCCTAGCCTTGTCTTTTTTTTTCCATGGGGTTGGGCAAACAGCAGGGAGCATGCCAAGGAGAGCCCTGAACAAGTGAGAATTCAGGCTTTTGTTTTCAGGTAGGTTTTGGCTCTTCAGCTTGCCACCCTCAGTAACCCCAGTGCTTTCCAGGCTGTTTCAGTGTCCTGGGAAGGTACAAACCCAGGTTTGGTGAAAACACAGGTAGGAAGGCTAGGGACTTTCTCTCCAACACAGTCCTCTTCTTCCAGCATCAGTGTGAAGCACTATCCCAACTAATGGTCCCCTGTGGTACACAGAGACACTCAGTGCCTCTCAGGATTAAGATGCTGATTTTTGTCTGTCTGTAAGTATTTTCTACCCAAGAAACCCCATCAGACAAAAGTAATAATCCAAATAGCGTGAAGAGCAAAATCCCCATTGCTAGAGGGGCCTCTGCTAACAAGTTGGAGAAACCATTCTCAGGCTTAAGCAGGAATAATCAGGGATGGGAGTGGGAAAGAGTGAAGCTTTGTATCAAAGAGTTAATCTTAAAAGCTGAGGGAAAAAAAAAAAGGAGGGCTAACATATTGGACAGAGTAATTGACTGCTTCACAGCAGTGTTGTGGGCGGAAAAAAAATCCCTAATGATACAGAGGGCCAAGTAAATACACTGACAGAAAACAACAAGGGATGTCTACCCGTGCTAATTGAAAGAGAGGAGATGTAAGTGAATCATTCCTTACTCTTGCAAATGCCCGCACTTCCCTGTCAGGCTCATTTAAACAAACTGTCAAAGAAAAGCAAACTTTCTTTCATCCCTTCCAGTCCTCAGTCCTTCCTTAATATAATTAAAATTATGGAAGATCAGAAACCTTTTGAATGAGGCATGTTATTAGCATCACACTTCTTTGGCAACACTTTGGGTTTTTATATGACAGTACTCTTAGATCAGATCTCCATGACACAAAGTTTGTTTTTTAACTTCACAGTTTCTGTACACTTGAGTCAATGGCTTTTCATTTCATCACAGTACAGATTTGCCCGCCTGGAACAACCTTCTCAGTTCAATGGAGACCCCTGTGACTACTCTGACAAAGAAACTGAAGACTGTGTTACAAATAATCCTTGCAGGAATAAAGTTAGATGTGATGGTTTTGTGTGTGCAGTTACAGGTAAGGACTTATGGTGTGAGAAGTGGTGGTGCTCAGGTGGCATCTCTGACACCACAATGCTGAGCTTTCTGCTTCTACAAGAGTTTGCTCGGCCAAAGAGGTGTCAGGAGTTGATCCAGGCCCATCAGTACTTATGGTTTGTTTCCACCAGTGATTTTGAGTGAGTCTAGGAGCCAGCATCTGTCAATGTGTAAAGCATGTCTTTAAAATCTCCAAATAGGAAATTGTGCGTAAATTGTGTGTACAGTAAAATCTGTAGCACATCAACAGGAGAGCAAGCACTGAGCAACCTTGGCACACACACAAGAGCACAGGGGGTTATGACAGTGTTCCTCATGACGTTTCCCTCTGACCTCTTGTCACAGACACTGTAAGCAATGCGGGAAAGCAAGGCAGCAGTTAGCTGTATCTAAAATTTGATCAGCCTCTGGTTTGCATGTGTACTCTGGCAGCAGAGAGGGAATTGTGTGGGAAATTGGCTGCCAGGGCAGAGGGGAGCTTGACACAGGAGCTGGGGCCAGGGAAAGCAGCTCTCTGTCCCCCAGGCCAGTGTTTTGGTGAGACTGAAAAACAGCTCAGTAGTTAACAGATATGGAAAAGGGGGAGAGGAAGATAGAGGTACAAGGTCGACTGAACAGTCTCCAGCATGCTTGTTTTCTCAAAACCAAAAAACTTAGCAAAAAAAAACCAAAAAAACTGTGCTTTTAAAAGACTTTTAGTAAGAGAGGGATTTTTTTTCTGGGTTGAGCGATGAAAGTTTTGAGCAAAACTGGACAGATGAGGTTTGCTCATCCCTGCAGATAGAGGAGAAATATTTTCCAGATAGATTTGAACTGTAGGTTACTGGAGTCTTTTGTTTTATTCCTATCTTGTCAGTCAGGGAGTGTAATAATAGATTGTTTTATGAGTAATTTACACCTTGCATCCTAGGGAGGTGCATTGCACGGAGGCTGCTTTGTAATGGGGACGATGACTGTGGGGACCAGTCAGATGAAAAAAACTGCAAAAAAGTGTTTAAAAAATGTGACCAGAAGATGGAGCAATACTGGGGAATAGAGAATCTGGCAAAAGGGTAAGTCAGTGACTCTCATGAGTTGTTCTACATAAGGATAAGAACAATCTGATGTGGCTTCAGACATAAATGTTGAATGAAGAAAGGCTGTAGCAATTGCTGTGTTCTGTCAGGATCTGACAGCCTTTGTGGTCCAATCCAAAGTCTGGTAGGGAAATCCTTATTTACTCTGTGAGTCTTTCAGAGAGAGATTAGGCAAGTAACAAGTCTCAGATGTACTTAGTAGAATTGTGCAGATTGTCAGTTCAGCTTGCAAATATGCCCTGCAAGAGCTCGTGTTTGCCAAAATGAGGTGAGTGAAGAGGGATGTGTCCCTCATTCTCTAAAGTCTATGGGTACTTGCATTTAAGCAGTGGGAGAATTCTGATAATCCAATGAATGTGCACAGATGTAAGTTAGAATTTGGCGTAATTCAGGCCTTGGGGAGCAGAAGTGTCCCAGCCTTTAGGAACTGAAACACTACTTCAAACTGTGCTGTTGAAATGAAAACAAAGAAAAGTTTCTCAAAATCTGAGGATGATTTTACAGCATTCTATATAGAATAACTTAAATCAGCATCTTGGACTGCCTAAAATCTGAAGCTGACTATGGATTTGTGGTTTTGCACAGTGTGTTGGTTTGGGTGGCAAGGAGGGCTCAAAATTTCTTGGGTGGCTTCCAGGACAGTGAAAGATGGTGGAATTCACATCCTTTGCATGACTGCGATAGGATTAACCTGCATGCTAGCAAACTCCAATTTTGTGAGGATTAAAATCCAAGTCTGAATTGATCCAGCTTTTACAGGCTAAAACTGTAGTAACTTTCTGTAAGATCAGACTGTGTGAAAAGGGCTTTTTGCATTCTGTAGGGGAAAAAATGTTTTTAGCATAGAAAAAAAGAAAAGAAAAAATCATATTGCAAGGAAAAAAAGAAGTAATTTCCTCTTTATTCTCTGGAGATATGGCTGCTGCACATGTCGTTGCTAATGCTTTGTACTTCTGAGTTTAATCAAAATTAAAAATAATGTTGGACAATTATAGGAACATGCTTCTCATCTCTTTGAAGCTACAATTGCTCAGTAATTTGCTTTTAGTGGACTTCCCTTTTATTTTCAGATTGTTCTAAAATTAGAGTTAATATTTTACAGCTTCAGAGTCATTATCATGCAAATCCTTCTCCTCAAAACAAGAAGAGACAGATCTAACAGAGATCTAGAGCACTAATAAGGACCTGACGTGGACTATTAGCAATTCATCCTTTATTTGGTGAAGTTTGGTCTAATGACTCTTGTTACTATTTGCCTTTGAGTTTGTGAAGCTGAGTGCCATGTCCTCAGCTGTGTGCTATGAGGGTATCCTAACAGTCAGCAACAGAAGGATGTTTACTGCAACAGGTCCCACCAGCAGCAGTAGAAGGAGCAAATGATGGGGTTTAATCTCCTTATCTTAAAAGGTTGCAGTGCTACATCCGTTCTTGGAGGAGACAGGTTAAGATTATTGTCTATCATCCACTAAAATCAAAGGAAAACTTCCCAATGATTTCAATGATTAGTTAAACAATTACTTGAGTACCTTTATTCTCATTCCTTGACAATTTTCACTCTCACCTGCTGGCCTCTGGTTTATCCTTAACCAACCTGGCAAGATTATGACTGATAAACTAGAGCAAAGAAACATGGATTAAAAGTTAGTTCAGAAGGATGACATGTGTTGGCAAACCCATCTCTGAATATCCTGCTGCATGCTGCTGCACTACTGTGGGCACCTGGGGATGCTCAGAGTGAACGACCTGATGGGGCAGGGGTTTGGCTGATCTGATTTGTTCTGTTCTTTCCCAGAGTTCCAGTAAAGTCTCCAAAAGTTGCCAGTGCTGGTGAGAGTATTCCTCTGGTGTCACTTGTAGCTGAGCTTTCTTGCTGGTCAACTTGGCTTTTCTGGAGCAACGGTATTGGTCAGACAGTGAAAGAGGCAAAACTTTATTTTAGGATTTCAAAATAAAGAAGTAGGAAACAGCCTTCAGCCAATCTTTTGTCTTTCTAAGCCAAGACACTTGATATTTACCTCTAAAACAATGATAATCGTATTATTTTGCTGTTGTGCTTCATGTACAGGTTAAATATCTTCACAAACAACTTGGAAGGATTAGTTCTTGATCACAGGTACTATGCTGGGGGATGTTCTCCTCATTATATTGCAGACACGAGATTCAGAAAGCCATACAATGTAGAAAGTTACACACCAGAGGTACGTGTCAGATTTCTCTGCAAATATACATAAGGATATTCCAACAGATATAGTGTGCAGTACTGATACAGCTTCACTACTAAATAATTGTATTAAAAATTACAAAATCTGCGAAATCAAATGGCATGAGACTGAATTTAACCCTACTTGTAGAACACCATCATATTCCACACACTCTACGAGTCAGACACATCCCCTTACAGTATGCATATGGGCTGGAATAGATGGCAATGTCCCTTGGACCTTGTCACTGCAAAAACTGAACCTCATCTTCCTCATATTGTCCATCCAAGAGGACCTGAAAGCCACCCGCTAGGCACAGGGAGGTTAATTTTGGACAGAATTGTAGAGTGGGAAATTTGTCCTTGTACAACAGCCCAAGATTTAGCAGCATGTCATGTGCTTTGTGTGGAACCTTGTTTCTGTGTGGCATCAAAGCTAGTTTTCAACTATTATATATTTGACCTTAATGCTCGTGATGACATAGCATGTTATTTTTTGAGTGTGGCCCATTAGGAAACCTTTTCCTTTTAGAATTTGTACTTTAATTGATTCCAATCTTTAAGGTTTCACCTTCTTTGCATAAGATTGACATATTAAGGAAAAGCCTGAGGTCCTTGCAGTATGGAGGAGACAGTAGCTTTCCTGCTGCTGTAAATCAAGTATTCTTGAAGTACCAGTGTTAATAATAATAATGCTTTGCAATTATACAAGTCTTTTCATCTTCAAAGTGCAAGAGTTAATTCACAAGTATATTTGTATCTGTCTTCCTTCCCCATGCTCCAGGTATACAATCACCATGCAGGAAATTAAACGTGTTGTTTTTGCTTTCTGTTTAGACCAAAGGCAAATATGAATTTACAATGACTGAATATGACTCCTACTCAAATTATGAAAGCACTGTCCTGAAGGAAAAAACTTCGCAGTCGAGCTTCAGCTTTGGTATAAAAATACCAAAAATGTTTGAACTGGGTTACAATTCAAATGACAACAGGTTCAAGAAGTTCATCCAAAGGATGAAAATATTTTCTTCAACTGTAAGCCCTGCTCCACTTGATTCTGTGCTAACACGTTGTCTCTGTGTGTGTGTGTGTATCGATTTGATCCTCATCATCACATCAGCAGCCATGACTAGGATAAATGAAATCTTTCCTCATGATTGGATTTTGCAGTTTGCATAGCTCAAGTGTTTTACTAAGGCCACTGTGCCTTAGTAAAGCAGCTTTTGCATTCACCTATCAGCCAGAAAATGGACTTCTTAACCTTTGAAATCAGCCACAATTGAGTGAGTCTGTCCAGTGTCCTGCTGGGCAGACACATTTGGATGTTTGTAGTGAAGTCATTTAAAATAAATGAAACTAAGAAACCAGTTCAAAAGGTCTCCCCTCCATACGGTAAACTCACTAGTAAGAGACGTACAAGTGACTTCTAGCAGGTTCCCCATGTCCACCTCGTCCTGCCAGCCATTAAACAGTTCTTGACACTTGCCTGGCAGGTCAAAGGTGAATGCGTGCAGTTCACAAACTTCTCTACCAGAAGCTGTGTGTTTGCTAAATTTGCTATTGGTCAGGTTGTACCAGTTTAACGGTTTACAAATAACTACTTCTGCATTCTCTTGTGTTTCTGCATTTTCTGTAGTCCAGCAAATTCATTCATGCCCGTTGTGAGCTGGCTGTTGCTATTTATAAGCTGAAGTCCCGAGCCCTGATGCTGCATTATGAGTTCTTGCAGAGACTCCATCAACTCCCATCAGAGTATAGCTACGGGGAGTACAGAGAGCTCTACAGAGACTATGGGACCCACTACATCACAGAGGCTACTGTCGGTGGCATCTATGAATATACTTTAGTCTTAAACAGCAATGGGCTCGAAAAGGCAGGTATGTGCATCTGATGGTGAAAGAGCGTCAGGGACAGCTTTTTGGTGGGAAAACCCCTCTGCAGGCACCAGATGTGTCTGAGCTGTGAAAAGAGAGATGGTTGAAGGAGTCAACGACACTCAAAGAAAGCCTGCAGGAAATATGGGCGTAGGAGTGCTTTATGGGAGTGAATAAAGAGCCTGATTTTCAGAGTGTGCTCAGCATCAGGGGCTTCATCTAGCTCTCAAGCTGTGGGTGCTGCCAATTCACATAACAGGGCCCCAGAACAAGTGTTGTAGATAACACATTTTGGAGGCTGACAAGACATAGAGACAGATGAGAATTGTGTAGCTTAACACCTTTGTTAGCTTTGAAAACCTTCACCTAAGTTCTTTTTCTATTGCTTTTCAAATGACAGGTTTGAAACACCTTTAGCCTCGAGAGCTTTTCCAGCATGTAGGAAACAGTAAATAATTTGCTGTGTGACTCTTGTGCTTGACATTGCTCTTGCTCTTTGAGTCTGGTTTCCATTTTTTTTGTGAGAAATGATGATTGTTGTGTAGGGCAGAGTGAGCTGGGTGACGTTAATCAATAGCTGAGCTCTTTTGTTTATTCATTGACGTGGGAGTAAGCAACTGCCTTTGCTGTCTCTTTGTGAAAGCATTTAGTGGACTGTGCTGTGTGTGATACTCAGTCTGTTTGCTCTCCTGCTGTCTGGGAACTTGCTTATCCTGTAGTCACATACAGCTCCGAGGGACAGAACTTTGATTCAGTTGTCAGATATTCAGAACGTTAGCACTGCCCAATTTCTCAGCTGTTGGTGTGGGCCCATCACAAGACACATTTGTTTGAACTAATGTGTATTATTGTTTGCTGGAAATCACATCCTCTTATGCAAATCCAGTACCATTTGCTATGTCACATGGTATGTCCTTGTTCTGCTCTCACATGTAATCCAGATGTGTCTGTGATTCATGGTGTGATGCTTTCTGTGGGAAAGATGGCATGAGAGAGATCTGAATTATGCTGTACAAGGAGGTCATAGAATAGTGGCTCCTGCCTTCAGAAGCGTATGGACTATGAACATTCATAGACCTCATCCTGTGTCTTCCCAAAACTCAGAACATCTTCTTTTCTGATCCAGAAACTGGCCAATATCAGATGTATGAGAAGAGTATAAGAACAGGACAGCTGAGGGAGGAGAAGCTACTTCATCTGTTACTCTCAAAAAGCCCATTTCCTGATAATAGGGTTGGCTGGTGGGTAGTCCTTTGTCAAAAAAAAATGTTTGGCGTTTAAGACACAGGCTAGACTCCCACCCATTGCAGCTCTGCATAACCCGGTACAGCTGAGGTGGTAATTAGAAGACTCCACTTACACCATTTACCTTGCATTTGCGTTTGATTTCAGAGTTGTATAAAATGTAGCGATTTCATTTCATATAGATCTCGTAAAAGGGTTAATCTCATCTCCTTCTTTTCAAAAGGAAGAATGTTTATCAACTCCTATTTTCTGTGTATATAGACGTAAAACATCAAACAGTTGTATTAAAACACTGCACTTTTTTTTATGTTTGTTTAAGGTTATTCTTTGAGTGATGTCCAGAAATGTGCACAGCATGGCTTTAATATTGGTGCAAGAATTAAACTAGTCTATCTAAGGCTTGGAATAAATGAAGCTGCCTGTATATCCCTTTTAAAAGAGGTTGGAGGTAAGTGTGAAACACTTCTGCCATTTCATTTGTAGCCTTTGTCATAGTGAAAAGAAGATTTTGTGATCTTGCCTGCCTGAAATATTTCCCTGCTCCCTCACAGACACATTTGAGTCTGCTGGCTAATCCCAGCCAAGCTTAACAGGGGTATAGATAACAGGGGTATGGATGTCTTAAAGCTTGGATTTTTGCAATATTTTCTTTGCTGGGTAGAGAAGAAATACCTGCTCAGTGCCCTAGGGAAGAGCAGAGACAGATTAACCATTACCCAGCTGGCTGCTATGTTACCAGTCCACCCACCTCTCAGCAGACCAGCCCAGCATGCTGCATTTTGTTCTAAAAAAAAAAAAAAAAAAAAACAAAAACCCAAAGGAGGAAAGCAGGGAGATAATGGTGTTTTGGGAGCTTCAGGGAACATATGGGAAGCTGAGGATGTTGCAGTGGAAGGAGGATGCACCTGAAGATGTATGGAGAATGACAATATTCATGGTGGTGAGCTGCATCAGGCTGTGGAGGGAATAGAATCATAGAATTGTTTACGTTTGAAAAGAACTTTAAGATCATTGAGTTCAAGCCCTCCTCTCACCATGCCAAGCCTACCACTAACCCGTGTTCCTCAGCACCTCAGCTACATGGCTTTGCAATAGCTCCAGGATTCCCCCACCTCCCTGGGCAACCTGGAACAGGGGCTGACAACCCTCTCAGGAAAAAAATGTTCTGTTTTTGCAGATAGCACCTCCAAAAAGCAGTATGTGGAAGATTTCATTGTCCTCGTTCGTGGGGGAGCAAGTGAACACGTGACCACGTTGGCTTACAAAGACCTGCCCACGGCTGCACTCATGCAGGAGTGGGGAGATGCTGTACAGTACAACCCTGAAATCATCAAGCTGAAGGTACTGTCTCCTCTGTCACTTCACTCAGCCTCACTTCACTGTGCACATTGGACAGCAAGATGCTTTTAAAAGAAAGGACAATTTCTAGGGCAGATCACAGACTTGCACTGTGCAGCCTGTTTCTCTGAGACTGAGTATTCAGAAAATGAAAGGTGTGATGTGTTAAAAACAGTGTGGTTGGACGTAGGTGAAGTAAACAGCTTTAACTCTTCCAATGTGGATGTGCAGATGCAATCTTCCCATTGAGCAGATCAAGTGATCCACCTTCTCTTCTATATCTCTTACCAAAAATGTATCTGGCAGCAAATATTTTATAAAGACTTGTTTTTTCCCTTGAAATTTCTCCTGTCTTCTATGAGTACCAGTGAGTATTTAGCACCAATTCATTCTGGTTCAGAAGGTCAAGTGATTCTCCATACATGCCTGGATTGTTTCAGCACCTTAGCTAAACCTCCAAAATATGAGTCAAGGTTTTTTGATCCTGAAGAGTTTTAGAAATGCAAGGCACTGTGAAAGTAAAAAGAAGCATGAGGCAATTCTGCCCCATCATTCTTCTTGTCAACATAAGTTGTACCTGAGTGAATAGTACAAAGGTGCAAGAGAACATCCTTCTGAACAGGAGTTTGGACTGGTAGTGGTGGAAATTGTTTTTATTGTTGGATAATTGGTGTTCATTGTCAAATTTAGGCAAAAGTATTTGTAGTTGCACAAGGTGTTTGTTCCTCGTTGAAAATTCTGACTTTTCATTTAAAAACAAAAAGAAGTGAATTCAAAAAAAAAAAAAAGAAGCAAAGCAAAAATCAGTAATTTGGGAATACAGGCAGTGCCTGCTTGCTGCGCTGGGGTAGCTTTCCCAAGCCCCTGGATTGACTTTCCAGAAGTACTCTGGGAGGTCTCTGGATGGGAGACAGCAGAAATGCAACCCTCAGTGCTAGCGCCCATGGACAGAAAATTCTCCTCCAAGAAACTGTGATGTTCTTTGTCTTGCCTGGCATCAGTGACCAGGCTGTCCCGTGTCCAGATGGATGTAATTTGGATTTGGTATCTATAATTCTTCATTTCCATACCAATATCCCTGTGGGACCTGAAGATCAAAAGTAGCAGCAGAGTGTGACTAAATGTCAGCACAAGAATGCTTAGTTAGGGAAAACTGAAGCAAATCAGTTCATAAATCATGTGCTGAAGGGACTTGGCAGGTCACTCTTAGTGTGTTTCCTCATTTGTATGATCTGAATTCAAAACCCAAAGTATAGATCACAGATAATTGATGAAGAGTGGATGTACAGCAGCAGAAAATACGCATTTTTATATTGAAACATCCCATTTCTTGTAACTTGAGCCTGAGATAGCAGTAGGGTGATCTTTCATGCTTACTGTATTGCTGTGGCCTGTATGATGGCATCTCTTTAGCAAGGGTGGGAATTTGGTATGAATCCTCTGGTGACACGTGCCAGTGTCATCCCACTGGCATTAGTGGGTGACTGGTGGTATTGAAACTACACTTTAGCTTTCCCTTGTTCTCAGAAAACAATTAATGAGCAGGTCAAAGTCTCCTTGGTCCCTGCTGCACATTCATTGTGTCACGCATTCCCTTATCCTCTCCCACCAACCCCATCTGCAGGTGAAGGTCACAGTCCTCTCCTTCCCCTTATCTTGGCTTCATAAAGAGAGAAATCGGCCTTGAAAAGCAGAAGTGGTTAAGGTGAAAGTGCAGATTTGAATGCCTGTGACCATGTGCTGTGTGTCTATAGGAGGAATGAGGGAGCTTTTTCAGGTGTGTTTTGGGGGAACCTTTTGTAACTGAAAGAGCACTTGGGAAATGGAAGTTTGAGCAAATCTGGTCTGAAAATGTCACTATCAGGAAAATGAATGAGAAAGGATTTAATCAAACTTCTGTGAAACGTTGCCCATATGGCTGTTTTATTTTGTTCTGCCTTGGTGTTGTAAACCAAGGGGAGGATCCCTGGAAGTATTCCTGATATTGCTGCCTTGTTGTTCACGAGTTTTAAGGCAATACTAATGGGAAACCAGGAGCCAGTACCACGAGGACTTAATTTCTCTCTCTACCTGTGCCACTACCAAGCCCTGTGGTGTTCACACCATCTTGAACTTGGAAACAAATGGAGTTTCTTCCCTCCTTTTAGGTAGAGCCACTGTATCAGCTGGTGACTCCAACTGACTTTGCTAATGCAATCACAATAAAAGACAACCTGCGAAGGGCTCTTGATGAGTTTCAGCTGGAGACCAGTTCTTGCCACTGTGCTCCATGCCATGGCAATGGGATCCCCTTTTTGCAAGGTAGGGTGTTTTGGCACTTCTTCTTTATCCTCCTAAGGGAAATGAGCTGGGGATTTGTGGGAAGCAAGGAAGCTCAGGGAGTAATCTGCTCTTTAGTTTCTCCTGTCATCTCTTTTTCAGGTTATGAATTAATTGTTTTTTAACTTGGTCTGTTTGTAGAGTGACATGGGTAAGTAAAGACAGTGAAGTCAAGGGATGTCTGTTTTTGATGAGAGTGACCATCTGTATTCATTTTGTGGAAGATTTTTTTTTCTCTCAATTATGCATAAAAAAAAAAACCTTGACATCTTTAAGTCTCCTCCCTTGCTTTTAAGATTGCTTCCATCCTCCTAGAGAAGTGACTACTGTCTCAGCATTAATTAGTGTTTGTAAAAGTGTTTTGAAGATGAAAAGCACCATCTAAGTGCCAAGCACAGTTATCACTGTCACCTCCCTCCTTTCTAATAGAAGCTGTCCTCTTTTGTAAGCAGGCTGTGATTTTAAAATGAAGGGGAAAAATAATCAAATTGAATGAAAACCGCACTGACTAAACAGAGATCTATGATGTGATGAGAGCTTCTAACAAAGGGAAGATTTTGTCAAGTGCCTAATTCCAATCTGAATCTGCAAAAGTCCTGATGAGAATCATTATCATCTAAATACATCTAATGCAGAAACGATTATTTCAGGTACCAGCTAGCTGATTGTAGCACTTAAAAGATTTGTCTCATCATTACCCTTGTTTAAATAACTTTTTAGGAACTGGGTCAGGTTAACATTTAGAACCTTCTCCACAAGGTTTTAAATGACCATTTATTTTCCTAAGTGGGAGCAATGCCTCCAAGTCCTTGCATGGGATGCTCACAGCAGCCCTGGGCAGCCAGAGTGCAGTTACCTGGTCTTCCCATCTGCCACCAAGCTGGGCTGTGATGCTCCTCTCCCAGGTGCTTGTTCCTGATGCTGCAGTTTCCTCTCTCTCAGCTCTACCAAGAAATGTCTTTTGGAGGGGAGTAGGGGCACAGTGTGCTACCCAGGCTTGCCAAATTACTGCGCTGGTGTAGCTGAGGCTGAGCCACAGCAACAAATGGCTGAGGAGTCATGGGGTGGGGAGGGCAGCCTCAGCTTCCGTGAGTGATTGCTGCTTCATGCTTTCACCATCAGAGACAAATGCTGGGATCATTTCACCCCCTGTCCCTTCCTCACAGAAGATGACGCACTCAGAATAAATGGATGTTTGCAGGAAAATGTGACTTCAGGCCTCTAATTCCCACCCCCTCTGCTTGTTTTCAGGAAGTGAGTGTGAATGTTTATGTCCCCTTGGCTACCGTGGCACTGCCTGTGAGATCAGCAAGCGCACAGGTGAGAGGAACCTCTCCTAATTTTTTTTGCACTCACACAGGGGCAGCTTTACTTTCGCAATTCAAAGCTGCATAAACACACCTTGCAATTGTATCAAAATACAAACTCCTACCTAATTCACAATCCATAACAAGCCTCAGGTCTCTTCCAACAGCTCTATTTGCTGAATTTTTCCCTATGGTACAGCCAGTATGTTGCTAACTGGTTTCCCTCAGATATGCTACCATGCATTTTAATCTCAAATCTTATTATGTTGCTCTGAAAAATTTACTGATACTTCTTGGTCACTTTATATTGCTACTCTCTCCTGACTGGTATTCTTAACTCCTTCTGGTTTAGGATGATCTGTGAATGTAGTAACTTTGTTTTAATTCTTCCAGCTCATTAATTTAGATGCTAAATAATACCAGATCTCAGGCACTCGGAGCTCTGGTACCATCCCACAATTTGATGCACTGCATTGATCACTGCTATTTGTTTACAGTCCTTTACCCAGTTCTCATTCTTCATGACTGTGTCCTAACTAAGCCAGGCTAAAATCCATTTCAAGCCAAGATTTCACTGAGCAGAGGGTCAATTTTGTAGGTGTTTTTAAAGAGCCTTAAACTGTGGAGTCACACACCTTGTTCCAGTCTGCCTACCTCACATGTTAACATAATGTAATGGCATCAAACCCTTCCAAAGACTCACATCCATCCACTTTTTAAGATGTAACTTGGCTTCTCACTCCCCTTTTCTCCTTTTACATATTGCTTCTGTGTTCAGCTCCGTGATTCTCAAGATTTTGAATATATGTCACTCATGGTCAGGATCCAGAATAAACAGTGTAATAGGAAAAGCAATGCATAGGAAACTGAATATTCAAGCTGTTGTTCATTGAAGAAGAGCATGGTAAAATGTCCCCTAGCAACTCAAAATGTAACTGACACGAGTTTAATTGCTGCTTTTCTTACCCAGGCTTGGACTAAGTCAGAGAGAGAAACGTCCTACAAGTAAATATGAAGCTAATTAGGTGGTTTTTTTCTCTTAACATTACTGCATGAAGTGTAGGTTGAACAAACATCAGAAATACTGAACAGAGAATTAACATCTTTAGAAACAATCACTCCTCATTAATGACTCAAGTATATTGTTACGGGTGTGGACAGAGGTAGAGCTGTTTGTATTTAAATAGAGTACATGAAAGCTGACAGTTCTTCCCATGGACAAAGCTGTTTTATTCTGACAGTCCTTTCTGGCTTTGGGTTTTTTTTTTCCAGATACTGCTATTAATGGAAACTGGGATTGCTGGAGCAGCTGGTCTCCATGTTCAGGAGGCCAGCGAACACGGAGACGACGGTGCAACAACCCTGCCCCAGAAAATGGTGGTTCATCATGCTCTGGGCCAGATGCTGAGACAGCTGCATGCTAGAGGGAATCATTAGGAACTTGCACAAAACTAATGAGCAGTGTGCAAACTAAGTGAGAAGATATTACCTGACTGGCTTGAAAAGTTGGCTTCGCTCTGTTTATGGGTCTCATCCAAGTGCATTGAAGTTGAAAACATTTCAGAAGGGGTTGTGTTATGAATCACACCTTTGGCCATGCTTTTGCAATCATCCCAAGGGATTGAATGTGCTTACTGTTCTTACTCTTTTGACTTTTCTCTCTCTGTATTGCAATGGGCTAACTGAGGCAAGCTTCATCTCCCACCTTATTTGGTAGCTGCATGATTTAAAATTTTACTGTCTTGTTTTTGCAGGTTCTTTTGAGATAAGAAAAGACTGTTTGATCTCGTGTGCACCAGAATGTGTGCTAATATGCAGCTTCTGTGAAGACAGCTGTGTCATGTGGAGCAAAATACAGCATATTAAAGTCTCAAACTCAATGAGCACAATAGTATCTAATGTGACATTTAAAGCTGCTGTGCCTCGCTACCCCAGCTTGCTGATTTTCTGTATTTAACTTAAATGGTCTGCCATATTAGATATTGTCATGAAGGAGTGAAAACTGAATGGTGAAGAAGAGTCTGGTGACACCAAAGCATTGTTAGATTATATAGTAGTTGTGCTCCTACCACAGCAACAAGCTTCCTCCTGTGAGTTTCTGAAGTAGAACAGATACACTGAGAGTACCAGAGACACCCCAGTACACTCAGATACACTGGTGCTTTGGTTCCTTGTGGAGGAGAGGGAAGGACAGAAGGATGCTGCTGTTTGAGGATGGGGAATTGGAAAGAAGCTGCTGCTTCTTCTGCTGCTTGGGGGTATTGGAAGACAGCAGACATGGCTACACTCACAAGAGAACCTCCTGCACCCTGAGTAGGGGCTGTCACTAGAGCAGCATGTGGAGCCAGCTGTTCTGTGACTCTTTGTTATAACCAGAAGAAATGGAACATTTTGGAAAACCATTGCCTCTGCCCCAAAGAGGCTCTGATTCATTAGGAAGCCTGTGTTACAGCAGCTGCATTGCTGTTTCACTCAGGTTAGAATATCTGAGATGGATAAAGTTTGATATGAACAAAGCCAAAGCATCGGTTTGCCCTTATCAAACTTTATCCATCTCAGGTTAGAATATCTGAGATGGATAAAGTTTGATATGAACAAAGCCAAAGCATCGGTTTGCCCTTTGTTGCCATCCCTGGAGCTGTGCAGGTCAAACAGAGGAGGAACTTGTAATACTGTGCATCGTTTCATGACTGACTCAAGTGGAATTGTTCCAGGGGCTTGTCTCTTACAGTATCATTGGTGGTGAATGGTTTTTGCAAAGATATTTGGTGGGGCATGCTGTAGAGTAACCAGCAATAGCTTTGCTTCGGGAAAACGATTCCACCAGTGCAAAGTTGTTCAAAAGTGCTGCAAGTTTTTTAACATCTGCAAGGTCAAACACTGTTACAGGGGTTTTTAGCAGTGCTGGTAGTGATGGCTTGGTATCACCAGTTTCTCCTTTCAGACTGACATTGTCTAAATGTAATTCTTGTTAGAACAGCTCAGGCTCTCTGACATCTAAACAATGGAACATGCATTTAGTTGTAGCCCTCATGCCGCCTCCACACTTATTGATGAGGTTTCTGTGACAGCTTTAAGAAAGGAAGAGCACATTGCATATGTAAAAAAAAAAAAAAAAAAAAAGAGTGCTCTGCACTCATTATGGGCTTCATAATTGAGCTGCCAAACCAAAACATTTCTGTTATCCACTTTGTAACCATGATATCTTTTGTGTGATAGAAATTTGTCAAGAGGTTAATTTTGGGTCATGGTCAAAGAGGTCACTGCAAAGTATGATGTTCTTTAAAGCTTTTTAAAGGGACACTGTAGAAGCTCTTCAGCAGAGGACCCTGATTATGGCCCATAGTTGCCTGTGAGGACACATACTGTGGTGTGGTTGCCTGCCCTTCTTGAGGAGCATCAATGTAATCTGATTAAGGAACTTTCTTCAGTGAGTGGAGTGGCTTTTGTAAATCACCTTCCCCAATGATCAAGTTGGAGTAAGCATTCTGACACGTAGCCACTGTAGTGAAAAGCAGAGCCAAATGTAGCAACCTGAATTGGGACTGTTGTTCCCAGATCAGAAAAGCTCAGTTTTTGTAGTGGCAGTATCTGAGTTTGGACATTTGGGAGGAGTTTTCTTGATGGTAGAGAGCAGAGATTTGACAATCTTCAATATCAGGAGGATAGTGGTTGCATATTAAGCCTATATATAGGCTTAGAAGCCTTCCATAAAGGACATAACTTTATCTTGTCCTTGTGATTTTGTGCTTTGATTCGACAAACTAATAATTTAGTATGACCTAGAGGGTAATAAAAAATACTATGCTGGAGTTTTTATTGTTTCATTTTGATATGCATTAAATTTTGGTGCTATCTCTTACTGGTGTTTCCACTTTCTGTGTAAGTTTAGATTAATAACCCATGTATGAAAACATGGGAAGGCTGCAGACAGGTCATGTGCATGTTCTGCACTGCTTGCACTGCTCTAGCTCATTTCTCTGGTTAAGATTCTTGTCTCAATGGGCTTTTCTACCTCCTCAGTAAACATGAGGAAACTGTATATTTCTCCGCCTTCCTCTTTTGAAGACATTGCTGCTGTCTTGTGTGCTGGATCCAGTCAACATGGCTTAGGAAGCTCCCAAAGGAGTATTTTAGGTAAGTTGTAACTGTCACATTCAGCTTTCCCTGGACAAAACCAACTTGACTTTTGCAGTCCCTAACATCTCCATCAGCAATGGGTAAATCAGAGTGGTTTCCAGCTCAGATTCATTTGCTCCTTGCCTTTTCATGTCACGTAGATAGATCTACATTTACCTATGAGGCTGGGACGTGTTCTAAGCTGTGGCTGGGGACTTGCAAACCCTGTGGTAGTCATAGTATTACTGAATTGCCCCCCATGCTCCCATTTCTCATGCTATCGTATGGATATTGTTATTCCTCCCCAGGTTATCTGCCAGATGGAGAGATTTTGTTGAAAGTGACTCAGCGAGTCCAGATTTCCAGCTCCTCGTTCTTCTGCCTTGATGGCTGAAGAGCCTAGTGAGCATCCAAGACAATTGCCTGATTTCAGGTCAAATTATGCCTGAAGATTTCTCTTCCTTTTATATCCTAATTTAACACTCCCTTTGTTCTGCAAATCATCAAAACTAGAGATGAAGACAGTAATTATAACCATCATGAACAGGGACATTTTTACCTATTTGTAATGCAACACCAAGGGTCCTGCTGTGTTGGGCATGATAGAGCAGCACAACAAATGCCAATCCCTACCCAAAGTCTCTAGAATCTGGCATTTCTTTTGTTTCAGGGTTTTTCTGGGGGTAGGGTTAAATGTTTTGTATCTTCCTGTGCCTCTTGCATTACACCATATAAAGAAAAAAAAGGCAATAATTTTTTGGCTGCTCCTGCTGAGGAATTTTTGCCTGCTCTAAAACCACATGCTCAGAGGGATAGTCGGTGTGACATTGACCCTGAGGTAGAAAACAGCTCTGGCTCAAGCACTGCCCTTATCTGCTCTTCTGTTAGCTGGTTATCTGGAGTCTGCACCTTGCAACCTCAGGTGTATTGTCATCAATCATTTGCTATTTTCTTTCACACACTGGTTCATCTCTGCCCTTCCTTTGTTAATAACCCAGTTTGCCTATATCCATAAAAATATCTGATTGTGATACCATTTATCCAAAGCACCATACATCCATCATGTACTTATGAGCGAGATAAACAAGGTCTCCTGGGAAATATGCCGCAAGAAATATATAGGATAAATAACTATATCAAATATATGTCAGTGTGCAAGAGGGGAAAATCCGTTCATTAAAAGCAGGGTGGAACTGCAGTGGTTTTGTAAAAGCTCTCTAAGCTTTTAATTTAAGTAAGAAACGTACATTTTTGCTGCTTATCTCATCTAGCACAACTCTCATGCTGGCCCCTTCAGTGTGAGATATATTAGCTTCTTTGAATGGCATTGTAAATGTGTAATTGCTCATAATCTGTGGTGGTTCTTTTTTTCCCCAGACCTTACAGGCAGCTTCTTTTGACTTTTTGATTTCAGCTTCCCTGCTCGTGAGTTTCAGCCATGCAAATGTCTGAGCCCTGGATGTGGTGAGGGACTGGAGTGAGAGGAGAGGGACTGTTACCCAGCTGCCTTTGGCATTTGAAGGAAACTCTTGGGGTTGTACTTCATTGCCCTCAGCTGAGAGGTGAAAGATGAACTCTGCCTGGCCAGTATCCTTGCTTTCATCTATGTACTCCAACACTGCTGTGTTGCACTGCTGTGTTGAAAGTGGAGAAAGAACAACTACAGGCAAATCCTAGTTTTTATGTTCTTATTTACATGTGCTTCATGATGGTATTTCACATACAGTTTCTTTAATCACTTAGATTTGTTCTTGTTTTGTGGTTTTCCAGCCAGTGAGCTATACTTCTAGAAATGTCTCTAAAAGCTGAGGATGCAGGTTGCCTTCCTGCAGGCCTTGTCCCTCCTATGCCTCCAAGGCGTCAGATCCTTCTGTTCATTAATTTCTTCCCTCTAGTCACAAAAGAAAAGCATACTTGGCTTTCTAACTAAGCTGACTTTATATTCATTTACTTTTAGGCATTTTTCTGAGTCCTAAGCAGTCAGTGTACAGGTAGGAATCACCTATGAGCTGAACTAGTTCTTGATATCAGAGCAACATCTCCTTTTTTTTCTGGAGCACCTCTCCTACAGAGACAGGCTGAGAAAGTTGAGGTTATTCAGCCTGCAGATGAGAACGCTCTGGGGACACCTTACAGCAGTCCACCCGTACCTAAGGGAGGTTTATAAGAAATATGGAGAGGGACTTTTTATAGAGTCGTGTAGTGATAGGACAAGGGATGATGGCTTCAAAATGAAAGACAGGAGATTTAGGTAAGATTTAAGGAAGACGTTCTTCCCTGTGAGGGTGATGAGGCACTGGTACAGGCTGTCCAGAAGGGCTGTGGCTGTCCCATCCCTGGAAGTGTTCAAGAGCAGGTTTAATGGGGCTTTGAGCAGCCTGGGCAAGTGGAAAGTGTCTCTGCCCATGGCAGATGGTCAGAATGAGAAGAGATTTAAGGACTCTTTCAACCTCAAACCATTCTTGAATTCTGTAACCTACTAGCCCAACAGCATTGATAAAACCATTGATGGGAAAACTTAGTTTGATTCCATGTGTCATATTCCTGTAGGATGTCTAAATCATACCAATAAACTTAATGCTGCTGCATTTTCCCAACATAGAAGACATCAGATTCAAGACCTTTGGAGCAAATTTGTCTCTGAGTGAAAGTCACCTTTACCTGGAAAAGCAAAGTTGGACAAAAGCCCACAGCTTTGCCACTCATCATAGGGATTTTTTGCAGGATAGTTAAGTCTCAATGTTTGAGACAACATGGTTTGTTGTTCTTTTATACCAAAAGAGCCTGTAGTTTCATTTTCAAGCTAAAGAGGAGAAGTGGTAAAAAAATATCCTTTGGTAAGCATGCTCACAAAAGGAAATATGGGGCCAGATCTTCAGGTAGCATAAATCAACTCCAGCCAAGGAGGAACACTGATTTACATCAGCTAAGTGTCAGACTCTAAATCACCACTGACAGGCTGTTGAAAAACAAGCATTTCCAAGAACCAGAGCTATAGCTGAGCAGTTTCCTTCACTAAACCAAGATTCCTTTCTGCTCTCTCTTTCCATTCAGATGTATATGCTCCTTTGTGCTTAGAGGTTTTGTTGCTGTTGTTGCTTTTCATAATGCCTGGTTCCCTCTCAGGGCTTCACCCCCCCCCCCCCCCCCCCCCCTCCTTTTGGAATTGTAATGAAAAGCATGGTAAAATGAAGTGCTATTTGCCTTCTGTCCACCCCAGGTTTTTGCAGCAGTTCATTAAGAAGAGGGAGTTGCGGGCTCTCACCATGTTCTCTGGATGCAGTTCAATACTTGTGTGTATTCTTTTGCTGAGATTTACGTCTTACATTCAAAAAAGCCCCTTAAATCAAACAGCCCGTTAGCATCTTCTCTGGCTCTGGGTGCCTGGGAGATAAAACGCCAGCATGCTAATAGTCAATTCATCACTGGTCTTAAAGAGGAGTAACCTTCGCATCTGTGTGAGCATCCTCTGCAGGATGATTGTGTTTGAGCACATCTGTTTATTATTTTATTTATTTATTGGAGATTTTTCATCAGCTGGAGTTTCACGTTTCACTACAATGCTTCTTCGTCGTTAGGCTTAAGCATCCTCCCATAACAGAGCAGCTTTGCTGCCAAAGCCATACATATGGCTTTGCTGCAAATGCAGCCCTGGCCAATATGCTGGACTTAAAAATCTGTCAGTGCCGATTTATAAAAGTTTCATGCTACATATGTCAATAGCAACTGCATAAAAAATGCAAGGATCATGAGCTTTTAATGTGTTTTCCAAAGGCAAATATTAACATTTCTGTGAGTCAAGCTTACCTCTGTCAACAATTTTAGTAAATATATTTCATGACATGCTGTAACCTCATGGTCACCCAGGAGCAAAGCCACCCCTGTGGATAGTCTACTGTTCTCTGTATCACAGCCCCACTGCTGTGACCTCATGGGGCTCCCATGGCATCTCGTGGTGTCAGGGGGCAGCCAGGCACATGTTGTGTCAGTAATTGTTCTGGACAGCTCTCAGGTGTCCAACAGCAAATGCAGCATGTCTCCATAGGTATGGGAATGCAATACTTCCCAATCATTTGGCACCGGGGTAATTCCGTTGCAGGATTATGCCTGTAGTATGTATAACCCAGTACAGCCCCCCAGCTGCTCTCAACTACGCTGGGCAGCAGTGCTGTGCTGTGGGTTCTCAGCAGGCTCTGCTCTGCACATCCCTCCCTGGGCAGGGCTGCCCACCACGCTGTGGGACTGGGCTGTGGCACTGCCGGCTCCGCTGCATGCTGCCTGCCTGGCACCGGCTCCATGGGGACCAGCAGCTCCAGTGCCCGTTGGTCTCACCACCTGGGAACACACCAAAGAAAGGGGACAAAGAAAAAGAGACATATTCAGGTCTGAAGCACTACACAGAGCTTGACTGCAGCATTGTACTTTGGATAAGAGGAAGATTGAGCTGAATGCACAGAATCCCAGAATGGAGAGGTTGGAAGGGGCCTCCAGAGCTCATCCAGCCCAATCCCCTGCTAAAGCAGGTTCCTCTCGATCAGGGGGCACAGGAATGTGTCCAGGTGGACTTGGAAACCCCATAAGAAGGAGCCTCCACACCCTCCGTGGGCAGCCTGAGCCAGGGCTCCCTCACCTCAACAGCGAAGAAGCTTCTCCTCCTGTTCCAGTGGAACTCCCTACATTCCAGCTTGTGCCCATTCCTCCATGTCCTGTCACTGAACAAAAATGCTGGCCCCAGCAGTTCATGACTTTGGCTCTGTGAACTCTACTGTGAACAGGACTCCCTGGTCCAATCCCAGCATCACCTTCTTCAGACATCAAGAGCTGTTTGGTTTACTCCTGTGCTCCTTTGAAAGACAGCAGCTTGCCTTTCCCTTCCCAAAGGGCAGCTGACAGCTCTCTCTGCATCAACTTTCTCACCTCTGACCAAGGCAGAGGGACAAAGGTCTCCTAATGTCATGAAGGTATTTGAGAAGTCTTCCTGTCCCTTTGGAGATGAGTGATTTCAAGGGTTTTTCATTACAGTACAGACTGAGTTGTCAGGAGTGTTCGATACTATGGATTATAGCAGTGCTCCTGAATGATGGGAATGCTTGATGGCTGTCATTTACTGTCGTTTTTTATTTACTCAACTGGCCTTCATGCCTGGCTTGGGCACTTTATAAATCCAGACAGCACAAATGGATGTGTGTGCTCTTACTTAGTGCTGGGGGAGAAGCTGGGCTTCCTGTCTGCTGAAATATTGTGCTTTGAAAAAATAAAACTGGATGAGTCTTAAATGAGTATTGGTATTAAGAATGAGAAACTAAAGATTGCCTGTGAGTTGGAAGTGTGTCTGTCCCCACTATTGCTAAAAGCTGGCCAGTTCCTTGTCTAAGGCAGGTTCTTGGATTTGGAGACGACTCAAAGAATCTGAGATTTTTAAAGAAACCCACTTTGCAGTCACTAAAGCAATGCTTTTGAGTTTAGCTTCATAAACCATCTCGCCAGCTCTGCTCTGACTCCTTATCTCACCACAGCTTTGGTTTTCCAGTGGTGAGACCCCAGTTACGAGCAGACGGTTGAAGGCCTGGAACTCTGCCTAGTGGAACTGCTCTGAAGATGGATTTTTTCTGCCAGCTTCATGTGCTGAGAATTGGATTTTTTTGTCCTCACAAATCAGGACAAAAATATCCAGAAAGAACTGCTACATTTTTTGAAGTAATAGAGCATACTCCAAAGTTGGCTTTTTTGCCAACAATTTAATTTTTTAAGATAGTATATAAAGAAATAAAACATAAATAAGAGCCTATGACTGGAAAAACACAGGTTTTCTTCCCCAAAATAGTCACTTCCCTCTATTTAAAATGTTTCCCTGTTGGTGGGGATGGAGGGAAGATCTGACAATGTGGCATTTTCTTTTACTAAAAACAGCCTTTTTTGGTGGCATATTGCTTGAGCACCACTTCCCACTCGCTTAGCCTGATCTTTCAGCCTCCCTTCCCTCCCCTCCCTATCTGGTGAAGTTTATGCTCTCAGGCTTGTAGCAGGTGTCTTTGGAGGGGTGCCACAAGGTCTCCAGAGAATCATCATCCCCAGGATGTTATGTTCCAGTCCATGAGGACCAGATGATTGTCTCATGTGGAGTGAGGAGTTGTGTGGGCAGAGCATCGAGGCAGGCGGAGCCCACCCCTCAGAGGGCAATGTGGGCAGTGGGACTTTGCCAGGGTGCTCCCACCACACCCCACCTTGGCTCTTTGCAACATGTCAGTAAGCCTCCAGCTGTTAAACACTTTCTTATTTCCATTAGTTCATTCGTAATAGCCACCTAGGCTGCTAATTCAAGTCTCCTGCAGGACTGCTTAGGATAGTGTAGAATTGTAGAAAGCTTTCAGTTGGAAAAGACATTAAAGATCATTAAGTCCACTCACTTCATGCCCATCACTAACCCATGGCCTTCAGCACCTCAGCTATGCATCTTTTCAGTATCTCCAGGGTTGAGGACTCCACCATCTCCCAGGGCAGCCTGGGACAGGGACTGACAACCCTCCCAGTGAAGTTCTTAATCTCCAATCTGAAGCTCCCCTGGTGCAACTTGCAGCCATTTCTTCTGATCCTATCACTTGTTACTTGGATGCGGAGACCGACCCTCACCTCACCACATCCTCTTGTCAGGTAGTTGTAGAGCGTGATCATGTCTCCCCTCAGCCTTCTCTTCTCCAAACTAAACACCCCAAGTTCCCTCAACTGCTCCTCATCAGACTTGTGCTCCAGAACACTAGAGACAAAGGTGATACAGAAGTGAAGGCTTGATTGATGCATGGCACCAAAGAGATATGGTTAACAATGTGAAATGGAAAAACCCTCGTCCTTAGCTATATTCCCCCTCCCCTGCTGGAGGTGCAGGCCTTACCTCGGCGCTTAGTATGCTGGCAGGCAGCACCTTCATCACCTGGCTGACACTGGCAGAAGCACGTGTCTCCCACCAAGACGGGTTCCCCGTTGTTCTGACATGGCCTGCAGCGGCAGGCATTGAACTCCAACAAGTAATCATCCAGAGCCTGTCTCAAATGCTGCCGTTTGGTTTCCATGTCCCTGAGGTTGCTTCTGCGGAGAAGTTCGTGGATGGGCTGCAGCTGCATAGGATGAAGGTGAGTAGAGACAATTTCACAGACACAATTTCAGCTGGCCATCAGCAGAGTTATTACCAACCCACAGTCAGAGAGTTACTGTGATATTGCTGGATAAACTCAGGGATCAGAAAAAAACCCTCATTTGTCTTCCTCAACAGCTCCAGGTACATCATGCATATGCATTGCCATGACTAATGTGAGAAACCACCGTTCTAAAACCTTCCTCATCTTAAGAGGTTTGTGCAGGATTGGCTTTTCTGGACATGCCTTGGAGTTTCAGTTGGGATTCAGATGATAAATTAAAGCACCCCAGTAAGTCCATTTTTTCATTAATTTCTTACTCAGATATTCTTGCATGCTTTTTGCCTTTCTAAACCAAAATGTTTTGGTAAGAGCTTTGAACAGTGGGTATCATGATCAAAACTGAATAACAACTTACTACTGATGGTGACCACACTGTAAATGCAGAGCAGGAGGAATTTTACCTTCCTCCATTTTACAATTCTCTGTAGCAAAATAATATTGAACCACCTATAACTTTAAGACCATAACGTGCTCATAATTCTATTTTCAGTAGCAAGATCCAGTTCCTGTATACCATTCAGCAAAAGTAGCCCAGTGTGAACAACTGTAATTATAGTTTGCCCAGCTGAATATTAATATTCTACTGAATATTAAAGCTAAAAGCTCAGGGCTGGTCGAAGGACACGTGTTTACATTTCAACATCCCTGTGTCTGTGCAAGCATTGCACATTCTGGCTGAATATGGATGGAAACTGGTCTCAGAGAAGAGCTGGCCATTGTCTCATTGCACAAGGCACACTGAAAGCCATTTGTGGGGAGGATCAGTCAGGCTTTGGGAAGAGCTTTTAGACAAATTTGCACAAGCCTGTTTAACAAACGAGAGGGAGATGCCGATAAGAGCTGCTGAAGTGGACATGAGCATTTATCGGCAGCTCTGGTTGCACAGCAATTGCTGAGCTCTGGAGCAGCCAAGACAGAGGTCAGGGCACAGTTTACTGGAAAATTGCAATAAATTTTGCCCAGAATTGATGGGAACTTTTGCAGAAAGGTGAATAACCTACAGCATACATTCAGTTGAAACTGAAAGCGCTTGTACTTTATCTGGTCTTTCTGCTGTCAATGTGCTGCTCAGTCCAGTTTGCAGGTTCACTCTTGCCTTGCCAATAGCACAGATAATTCCTGATTCAGTGTTCCTTTGTCCCACTGTCTGTCAGAGCCAGGAGTGGGGTTGCTTTCAAATGAATATGAGAGGGATGGAAGTGGCAGCATGTTCCTTCTGTGACCAAGGACCTTCCCTCACACCCCACAGCTGCCACCCTGGAGTAAACCAGCAATCGTAGCATCTTAAGGTAGATATGGTACTCCTGACCACAGGTGAGGAGATGTGCCCAGCTCTTCACACCTCTGCAGTCTTTGGCCCTGGATTATTTGTTTGTAGGGTTGCTCTTCTCTCTCCGTTTCAATCCCTTCCACTTGCACCCATCTCCTCCCTGTCTCTGAAGCTCTGCAGGATGCTTAAATTTATGGGGCATCTGATAAAACAAAAGGGGAGGAGTAGAGCTTGGCTGATTTCTGTGGCCACAGATCCTCTTTTTGCAGTACAGAGTAGAGCCTTTGCTGGGTGGGTAAAGCTCTTTTCCCTGTATGTCCCCTACTTACACAGGAGAGCAGACAGCGTCAGGGGAAATAATGGGAATAAATGCAACTGCAGAGAGCCATTCATCAGGAAGCTGTTTGGGGACACATAAAAAACTTAACTCGGCACTAATCCAGCATTAAGCTCATTGTCTGTCTCCCTGCAGATGCAGTCGGTGGGAGATGTACTCCCCATTGTGAAATGAATAAGAGGTTACCAGATCAGTGGCCCATTACATTTAATCTTGTTCTGTGATGGGATCACAATAAAAATACGAAATGATCTGCTCGACTACACTCTCATTCCTTATAGCAGCAGCGTTTCTTCCGCTGCAGAAAAGCCTTACCTCAAAATCAATAATGGCAGGATTATATTTTAATGACCTCCCCCAGTGACGATACATACTGCCATCCCAACTGTTTAAGAGCCCTTCGCTGTAACTGGTGTCTCCACCTCTGATCCGGAAAATGATATCTTCCACCACTGCACTCTTACTATCAGCATCTGAAAAGTTGAATTACACCCATATTATTTAGTTACTGTTTAGTAACATATTATTTAGTTACTGTTTGCATGCACTGGTAACTGCCCAGTGGAGGTGAGATCAGTTGTGCAAGGAGCTGTCAGTGAGCGGCACTACTGCTGCCTCCTGCAATCAATGGGACCTCGATGTCTCCTGCTCATGGGGTGAGCTCTGAGACATGAGCACAAGGCAGCCAGTGATGAAGTGAGTGTCCCAAATGCTCTAAGCTAAGACCTGAAGAGGCTGCATGCCTCCAGCCCAGTCTGTCATAACTATAGGCACTGCAGCTTCCCACCCACCCTACTGCCTCTATTTACACATGTTTCTGATCCAGGTATTGCCACCTAAGTTCCTGCACTTTCAAGAGTAAGCAATACACCTCCCATGATTGGGCCTGAGTCACAGCTGGGGATGGTACCAGAGCTCCCTTCTTTGCACTCTTGTGTGAGCCAGCTTGAATCTCTGTACCCAAGTGACTGAAAGAATTGAGGCAAGATGCCTTAACAGACATGTGCCCTGCTATCATACCAGTTTTCAGAAATCCCCTTTCTGTACACTTGGAGGATGACAGAGATCCTTGCAGTTTACTCCAGCCGAATGTAACGCCAATTGACCAGCCAATACAGGCACTTATCTCTTCAGCACTGACGTCTGCAAAACAGAAAGAAACCAGTGAAATCAGTTACTCATTCTGAGTGGAAGGATGTTAATTTTCCTGCTTGTGTTTTGTGTTTGGTTGGATTTTTTAATCGATGAAGAAAACACTTGGTTATTTGTATGGCCTGCTTTTCAAAGTCAAGAGCTATTCCAGGCAGAGCACAGCCTTCAGTCTTGCCATGGGAAGGCCAGCACTTTACTGAGATGTACTGGACCCTGAAACATTAAGGGTTTTTTACACTTAACTAGAGTAAAGTTGGGAACAACAGCTGAAATCAATAGATACTTGTTAATTTTCCTAAACTCAGGACCTGCCTCATGCATAAGTGGCTTACGTAGCAGCTTGCAAAAGGCCTGTCTGCTGAGAGTTGCCAAAGCCTTGCTGCAGGGCTGCTTCTACCAGCACTGCTATATACCTCGTGAAAATATGTGACTGGAGACCCATGCAGCAACTGCAGAGGGGATAAAAGAACTAATGAGGTGGTTTCACCAAGGTAAGCAACGTGCATATTTCATGCAGCCTGGTTTTAGCTACACACTTCAGTGTGCTGCAAATATAAGGCTGTCTTCTTTAATAGTTAAAGAATCCATTGATTTCAATAAATACGGGTATTGTAGGTAATCGGTAACTCTTAAATTGCTCTTTTTGTCAGAGGGCTTTAAAATGTTTTATGAAGCAGCCCCAGTGATCAATACCATGGTATTGAAAGGGAGGCACAGAGGTCAGTGAGATTTGTGCATCGTGGCTTAATAATCTAAAGACTGAACCTCTGGCTGAACCCCAGCCTGGAGCTGTGTCTGGTCTTGCTTGGCTTTAAAATGCTGGTAAGACACTCATGGCTCTAGTTTTCTCCCTTCTGCACCCCTTGCAGAGAGACTCCCAGGACATGGATCTGCTTGGTGAGTCCCAGCCAGTGGAGGTGCTTAGCATCCTGAAGAAGGAGCTACAAGTCCTGGATTCAAACTAGTGAGAGCTGAAGCATGCTCAAGACTTCAGGGGGAATTACATCCCATTGCAAAACTGGGCCCTTGAGAAAGATTAAATGTGTAGCACTCAATTACTTGTACTAAACTGTTCAACAGTTGTAAACACAGTGGGTAAAGTTCATTCACCCAAAGCAACATGAGTGATCGCTTATCTTGGTGTTGGAGTGCCATAAAATTAAACTTGAGGGACACCCTGATTAATTGATTTGCCATGGTTCCTTTTGAGTAATTATGTTCAGCGAGGGTCTGTCAATACAATTCGCTATTGGTTGCAGCAAGATCGGGTCTTGATAAATGAAAAGTGGTTATCATTGGAAAAGGGTAGTCATAGAAAATATTGGCACTTGAGTGGAGAGCCCTGATAGGGTTTGGTTGGTTTTTTTTTTACATGATGTCATTTGCAATAGTTAAATGTGCTCAAGTGATAAGATTTACTGCTGCATTTTGAATTAATCAGAATATATGAAGACTCTTTCTAATTTACTCTGTGCATATTGTTGCTCCCATAAATGTTCTTGTAATGTGTGAACACATTATGCTGTTTTCTGCTAAATAATAGAACCATAACAATCTATTTTAAAAACAAGTAATGAAAAATATTGATGGCAGAGCAATAAGGGACCTCATTCTGACATATGTATTTATGTCATTCATGGCCACATCCATACAAGCTCTTGCAGCCTGAAAGCTAGAAATGGTCTGGCAGCAAAACTGCAGTTCTAAACTCTGCAGCATGAATTGCGGTCTATTCCTGGGCATCAAAATCCAGAAGGTGACTTCATTTTCAAAATAAAGGTTTCCTAGATGCTTCCTGGGTGACCTTATCAAGGGGAATCTGCTTCAGTGGGATGAGTAGATTAGATGATCTCTAGAGGTCTCATTCAACCCCTACCATTCTATGGTTAAAGTCTAGCTCGTGTCTGTATCTGTCCAGGTGGTGAGCAACTGCCGAAGCTGTCTCTCATTTAGGGAGGACTCAGCCTTGGGATCTTTTTCCTCAGCATGCACTGTAGTTACTAGTCTATAAAAAGGGAATGTTTTCTGTTTCAGAGCGCTTAATGTGTAGGCTAGGTGGGCTCAGGATGCAGCGGTTGATCTAAAGCAGGTTGCCATACCTCTCAGCCCAGTGAGGACTCAGCAGTACATCTCCAGGCATCTGCAGAGCTTCAAACTCATCTTATGAAGCTCTAATTTAAGATATAAGCACTTATATCCTAATCCTGACCATTCCTCAGGGAAGATGAATAATCCTCTTGCAAACACAGCCTTCAAGCATGTCTGTGAATTCCATTAGAAAAAAAAAATCAAGTTTTTTACTAAATACTTATCAGCCACTGTGGGTGGGTTCTTCTGGGTCTACATTACGTGGTGGTGAGCACTGCTGACTTGGTAAGTGTGGACTTTCTAGCAGATTCTGGGGTAGATGAAAATTACAGAAGTGTGCTACATGAGAATGAAAATTACTTCTCTGTTGGGGCACCTTTTTGTCTTTTGCTGAGCTTCCACATCCTTCTTTCCTAAGATGAGGCATCTTGTAGCAGTAAATCTCCTCCTTATATACACCACGAGTACAAGATAAAGCAAAATAATAGCCTCCCTCCACATGCTCTTGATTCATTCTTCCTCTGAAATTGGCAATCTGCTTCCTGAAGGCGTGCTTGCCAAGATCTTATTCACTTCTATATCACTCACTCTTCAAAGTGAATACATGATTTGAAGAGGCATGATGTTTCCAAACATTAGTAGTTTAGGAATTTGATGAAAATTCTCTCAATCAGTAATTTCTTGTGGAAAAAATGGCATGGTTAACACTCAGTATGGAGTGCAGAGTTATCCTGGTGCTGATGATACCAAACCATTTCAGACCAGAGGTAAAATTTGGGGCAGAACCATGGAAATTAATGGAATTACAGCAGTTTGCAGTATTGTCTAAGGTGACATTTTTCTTTTGCACAAATGTCCAGCCTGGAGTTACCAAGGCAGCGTTACCCTCAGCAGAGCAGAATGACGGTCCTTAGGGAAAGTGGGATCTATTGCATTGTCGACACCTCATCAGAAGCTGACAATCTGGCTAGTGTACTAAAGTACCATATTATTGTTCTGCATCTTATGTTTCTGATTAGGAAAAATGTTATGCTTTGGCTTCCCAATAATGGCTATTCTTGCACTTTAGACATTTGCAGTGGATGTTTTATGTAACTGAGATTTAGAGGTATGGGTCTCCAGCCTTATGCACTCTAATTTGTTGGAGACTGGAACTAACAGAGCTCTGTTAGTCTTCAAACATGACACTAAACACACTAAAGTGGTGGAGATGAAAAGAAATAGAAGTTTAGGGAAGTTTAGCAAGTGACACTGAAAAAAAAAAGGCAGAAAAAGGTGCTTGGGTCCCTTTCTAAACCAGCAAAATCTCTCCCAGATTCTTCTGACATTAGATCACAAAGCACATTTTGTGATACTGAAGCTTTTCACATAGCAGATATGGCTAGTAGTGTGTTCATAAGAGGTTCCAAAGAAATACAAGGAAGAATTTATTCCCTGTGAGGGTGAGGAAACATTGGAATGGGCTTCCCAGATGGGTTGTGGAGTCTCCTTCTCTGGAGACATTCCAAACCTACATTCTGGAAGGTGACCTACTCTAGATGGTTCTACTCTGACAGGGGAGTTGGACTGGATGATCTTTCGAGGTCCCTTTCAACCCTTGAGATTCTGTGATTCTGTGACACTCCTACACTGTCCCCACAGCGCATTTTTGTGCTTGTGACAAGTATGTGTCTATGAAGTGATGAGCACCCAACCTCTCAGGGCCCAGGGAGGTGATGGGAGGTTAGCAGCCAGAGCCAGATGAATTACTCTGGTGGACTGGACCCACTCAGGTTGGAAATGCCTTGTTTAGAGCAGAAAGTCGTGAACAGACTACATCTTGTCATTTTTCTAACCTCTTCTTCTCATTTCCTCCTTGTTAATGACAAAGATGTACTCAAAGACGCCTCCCATAGTGCCAGATGTCATGAAGTGGGTGCCGTAGTCATTGATGAATTTGGCATACATGCCATAGTTGTAGGTATCTGGAAGCTCCTGCAAGGAGAGCAGCACATCTTCATCTAAAACAACATTGCTCTGTCTCATCTTGAAACGAGCTGTCTGCACCTTCGTCACACCTCTGATGAATCCTATCTCCTGCAGATAAAGAAAAGACATTCAACATTTAGTTAAGTAAAAAGTAATTTCTAGTCTTCAGGTTTGCAGAGGAAAGCCTGAACCTCTGAGTGTTGGTATATGTCAAAGGCATGGAAACAAGATCAGGTTTACATGAAATCCATGGTAATTTTTAGAGTGGTTTTCTTCTGTGCTGTGTGAGGTAGAGGGGAAAGCCATGGGTTTGGATGCTTTGGCGTTTTTTCTTGATATGCAAATAAGATCAGAATCAAGTCCTAATGGATCCCCTTCCACCTTCCATTTATGCTATTTATCTTTTTTTTTCTGGTTTCTTTTCTGTACTGTTTATCACCTTGTACTATTTTTCACAGCCTTGACCAGTGATGCAGAGCAAGGACTCAAGGCAGGTCCAGACCAGCAGTGGGGGGTACCCTACCCAAAAAGGTGCTGACTGGGGTGAGATTTCCTGATCCACTAGATGCATAACTTCTCTTCAGAATAGCCATTGCCTTGGACAAGGCTCTAATGAAACTCAAAATGCCCTTTAAATGATTCCTCCAACAACTAGTCATTGTTTAGCTGCAAGTGTCATGTGAGCCTAGACAAGGACACAGTAAACACTAAAACGATGCCTATTTCAAACAGTTTTAAGGGCACTTTAACTCAGTGCACCATCAAAATAATTCTTCTTTATTGTTTTCTGTCAGCAGTCACAAGAGAAGTGGAGACAGGGCACAGTAAATGTGGGAAATACCAGCACCTGTTAGATTGTTGTGGTTTGGCCCAGCCAGCACAGCAGCACCATGACAGTCTCTTGCTCAGTGCCCCTGTTCACCCCCACCCTCATTAGAATGGCGGAGGCCTCAGCAAAATGGGAGTAAAAAGATAAGCAAGATTGACATAGATTCAAAAGAGGTTGTCACAGTTAGTCCATGATGTAAACCCACTGTGAGAAATACACCCTATTACCAGGTACTCTTTTTCTCAGCCTGATATTTTAACCTCACGTCAAAAAGTGGCATATTTCCCCATCATAAGGCAGCTTGTATTAATTTGAGTGAGATGTATTTGCTACCAGAGATCATTCCCTGAGGACAACTGTTTTGATCAACATCTTGATATTTCCTCCTCCCTCATCGTCATTTTAAGCATTTTTTTATTTATGTGTCTAATGTAGCCATGAAACAGGATGGGGTGAGATGACATGTGTTGTGGTACTTTGTAATACAATTTTATTCCTGCTCCCTGTTTGCTGAAACATAATAAGAAGAACAAACAGGATTAGTAACGACCATACATTTGCAATTACATGAACAAATTAAGGTACAATTACTGTGTGGTAAAAAAAAAAAAATGCAATTGAGAGAATAAGCTGACATAAGTTACAGCCAGACCATGCAATGCACAGGTGACAGGACTGGGTTTAGTGGGTTCTTTCTTATACCTTTGCAGTGTATTGTGTGAAGTTCTTCAGGGATCCTTTGCCTTTTGATAAAGTGAAGCCCAGGTGTAGCAGGATATGTGGATGTGAAGGCCCAATTCCAATGGTAAAGCCTAGAGTTCTGGATTTTTCACTTTTAAGGGCATCAAGCAGATCCTTTGAATCATCATAAAACTCAAATGCAAATCCAGAATCAGCGTGAGCCTAAAATGAAAGGAGCAGACATTATTTTTCAGGTATTTCCTTTCCTTTTGAATTCCTTTTCTTTAAGGAGCTGATGGTGCCTGTGTTGAAGCCTGTGACGCTTCTGACAGCACTGACATGGACTTCAGTGAAAGTAGAATAAAGAATGAAGTCACGTGCTGTTTCATTTGGAAATATGTGAGAAAGACATATAAAGCCAAGCATTTTCCTTCACCCATCTCCAGTCAGGGGAAAGGTTTGTGTTTAGCCTCTCAAAGCAGTACCATTACAGCCGGAACTAGTAATGGTGTCTATTAAGCCAGCTTCACACTTCCTATTATAAAAACCCTCCTTCCAGATCCTTACAGCTCTGCCAAAGCCTTGTGATTTGAACTGGCTTTTTTTTTTTTTTTCTCTCCAACCTGCTTCTAGCTAAACTCAGTGGGGGGGAAAAGAAACAATCTCATATCATGGTGAGTGACTTCAGCAGGTAGACATTCTTAAATCAAGATACATATGGGTTATGCTCAAGTGTCCCTCAGTGCCTTCCTTCCACTGCTAGCAGCAGGTCAGGGAGAGAAGAAAACATGATTCATGATGTGGGTCTGTCTGGGTTCAAACTGAGGACTAAGGGGCACAGGGAACTTTGCCTGTTGGGAGGACACAAAAGCCACTTGCATTGAGGCTGTGGTTGTAGTATGCCCCAAGAATTATGTGTTCTCATTCATGTAAAAAAACATGATAAATTGTTAACAGTGTACCCAAAGCACCCATTTATGACATGGGAGACCCAGGTTGAATCCTAGCTCCATGTAGTTCAATCTCCAACATCAAATGTAACCCCAGAGAGCACTGGCATTGCAATACATGGTGGTGGCTTTCAGGATTGTATCTCACTCAGAATTTGTATTTAAGTCCCTTGTAACCATGCTAGAGGTTTAAAATGCTTTCAGAGATCGAACCAGTAGCATTGTTCCCATTTTACACATGGTCAACTTCATCCCTAGGGAGGCAAGCGGCTTGTGCAAGCTCTACAGCTCATTAATAGCAGAATTTAGAGAAAACCCATTTCTCTTGGCTCTGACTAGGCCAGAGTAAGCGATGCCTGGGTAATAAAGCACATTAGTTCCTTGATGTGCCATAAACCAGCATTTATATCATCGATTGCCTGTTTTCTTGGGGACAGCTGGAGACAGGTAACTTGAAAGACAACCTCTAGTGAACGATAAAAGGTGCTCAATGGATGTTTGGCTTTAAGCTGGGGAAACTATACTGCTATATTTGAGGACTCAAAACACTTACTAGGAACTGGTACACATGAAAGTTGTAAGGTTTGCGGAAATACTTCTCATCATCTCCGTAGTACAGCCGTTCACATGCGGCATCGTACTTCAGCTCCCGCCACTCTCCATTGTACACGTACTCACAGTGGCCTCCAAAAAATGTGTGATCATATACATACTGGCTCCCTTCCTGTGTTAGGATATTGTATCTTGGGAAGAAGCAGCATTCAGAAAGTTATTCACAGCTCCCATTTTCTTTCCCGTTTTATGTTGTATCAGACAAGAGCCTCTGTCACTGTTTCTATTCTCCTGACACCGCAAGTTATCTGTCCTCAGATCTTTAGCTTTTTAAATTTAGATAGCACCTTAAATCTGAGGGTTGAGTTTGTTACTTGCTTGCCACCTCCTTCCTAAAGCTAACAGGTCACGAACAGCTATTTGTTTCCAATACATTGATTTGATCACATATACTAGAAATGGAAGAATTCCTTCAAGTTGCCCAGTACAGTTATAGAAGTCCCAAAGTCCTGGAATTCCTCCATGTCCCCATGAGCCTAATGCATCTCACTGTCACAAAGTGTTGCCCAGCATTCCCTGTAATTGTTTTCTACCTTCATTTCATCTTCTTCCTTTTAATAACGGTCTTAGTTCTCAGGGGAATTAGCACCTTCCCTAGACTTGCAGTCTACTTGTGCTTTGCCAAGCCGCTCATTTATTCTTTCCTCTTTCTCCCTGCACTCCAGCCATCACAGCTGCTGCCCTCTGAAATCTCACCTATTAATATTCCCTATAATTCTGTGGCTCAAAATGAAAGTATTATTCAAACCAGACAGCAGCATTTCTCCTCACAACAGGGAATCATCTTTAAGACTAAGATAGTAAATGCTGTTGCTTTTGTGTGTTCTGCAGGACAAACACATCAGAGAGCAGTATTAAATGCGCTGCTCAGTGAAAATTAATATATGTCTTGAAAAGTTTGGGTAGACTAGCCCAGGGCCTGGACTGGAGAGTCATTTATCTCATGATCTTCAGAGAGTGTTTGGTCAAGATAATGAGAGAGTTATCTAATGATATTGTAGCGCATGTTCTCCAAGTGAAACTAAGCAATATCTTGGTTAAAACATAAGATTTAAACCAAGAATGTCACAACAGACAAGCTGCCTGTAAACTCATTCTGGATTAATCTTTTCCATGTATTACCTAACCAAAACTTTTTCATGGATAGGTGTACTTACCCTGCAAAGTATTCATGAAGAGCTCAGGCTCTCTCTCTTGGATCTGTGCTCTGAAGGCCCACATCCTAGAGTAAAATCTTGCCCTTAAGAATGAACACCAGCAGGATGCTGCATCTCTAAAGTCTATAGCTTGCTTTAGTATATTGGTTTTATATACTGGAGAAAGTAAAACGAGAGCTGAACTCAGAGAACTGGGATATATTTTTACATGAGCATAAACAAGACCCACTGAAGTGTCTCTAAAGTACAGATTGGGTGAGAGAGACCAAGGTCAGATAGTAAATTCGAGACAGAATTTTGAATAAAAGACAAGATGAACCCTCCTGCTTTTCTCATTGCTACCCACAGTGGAGTGGGACAGTAGCTATCCTTTGGGGTTTGTTCAGCACCCTGTCAATTCATGAAGCACTGCTCTTACTAACGAAGAGTAGTATGAAAACCTGAGTCCAGTTTTCATTGTGAAAGCAGCAGCTGTTGATCAATTGCTCACCCTTGAGCTGCTTTTTCAGACCCAGGGACTGGCAACAGATGTTCACAAGGGCTTTCAATATCTTCATCCTCACAGTTATCCTCATCAGACCCATCTCTGCAGTCTGGTTCTCCGTTGCACACAAGATGCCGTCTAACACAGCGACCTAAAGTGCACAGGTACAAGCAATCACTTATCTGCCCTTCTGAAGAACCCTTTTGGCAGCTTGCACTGATTATGCTGTTTCCCATCCATGTTTTGGGGCCACAAGAAGTCATGCTGAGTGTTGAACACAGCACTCTTCCATTGGGACTCACTTTACCCCAGTTCTTGGGGGAAATTTTCCCCTGCGACCTTGAGCAAACACAGCTCTGAGTCAAGCTGACCTCTGCCTTGGGCTTTCATGAGGTGGGAATCACTGTCCTGATTTTAGAGCTCTAGGAAGCAAGAGCTTCTCCACTTGGCTTAGGGAAGTCAGCTGTTTAGTTAAAGTGCAGTTTTGCCTCTTCCAGTTGCGGGGGGTATTGAGGGAGTTTATTGCAATAATTGTAGCTTAAGAATGGATGTTTGCAGGAAGGGCAGCTTGAAAGGTCTTTTGCTTCTGGGAGCAGGGAGAGACATCATATTCATGGCAGGAGGGAACTGGTCCTGCTGCACTTGCCTCAAGGGAACAATGATGATCTGCTCCAGCTGATGAGCTGGGCACAGAGTTGGTGTGTATTTCTCAATTTCAACAGGATTTTCGTTAAATGCTCAAGATGGGAATTTGAGCCATTTGTGTAAAAACAAAAATCTGTCAAGGCCAGTCAAACTTTCAGAGAAGAGCCATATTGTATCCCAATCCTCAGAGCTGGGGATGGCTAAAAATAAATAAATTACCCCAACAGATTGCTAGTTGGATTCATGATTGAACTATGTCTTTTACAGAGGGAGAAAGTGGTGTGTTGTGGGCGTGGTGGTGCCCGTGGAGGGGAGTGGGAGTGGGTAGCACAGCAGTTGGAGCAGAATATTTCTACTCTCTTTGCTCCACTGAAAAATTAACCTTTTCCATGGCACACAGCCTTCTTTTTCTATCCAAATCTAAACATAACATGGGTGGAAGTGGGGAAAAATACCCTGAAGATGAGGAAATTTCTTGCTTTCTCTTTTGCACAGGTTCACCATCCTGCTGACTGGTTGGCAAAGCTCTGTCCAGTATAGGTTACTGATATCACCCCAGATCTGTCCACCCAAAATCTTCTTTGGCAAGATTTTGTGCCTGGTTCACTCACCTGTTTCCTCACACTGAAAGTCCTTCCCACAGCTGGAGGATCTGGTGCAGGCCACCTGGGCCTGGCAAGCTTGCTCATCCCAGAGGTGGCCCGCACATCGCTGCCCTCCCAGCTCCGCCGGCTGCACCAGCCTCCGGAACCGGTGCTGAACCACACAGGAGAGAGAGAAAACACCACCACTACCTCAATTGTGTCACTCAGAGACACCCCTCACACAGGCTAGAAAGCAATTCAAACTATTGCTTTTATCCCTGATATTATTTTTTGTGTGCATGTGTGTGCCCCAAAAACTTTGTACATGATAAATGGAGGAGAGTCAGCAGAGAGGTGGGAGCTCAGGAGATTTTGCTGAAGGTCATACAAGTAAATTAGAGAGTGCTGGGATGACTGATTTTTAAAATCTCTTCTCTATTTTATACCTTGGAAATAAGGGTTTTTTTCCAGTTACATTCCAGGGCAAAAACATGTGTAACAAGCTCAGATGGATGCAGATACTAATTATAACATTGATAGTGCAACATTTCTGATGGATTATTAATGTAACAAGCTCAGATGGATGCAGATACTAATTATAACATTGATAGTGCAACATTTCTGATGGATTATTAATGAGAATTGCTGCTCTTTATACTAGGAAGCAGGAAAGAAAAAAAAATAAGGAAAGAGAGAAGAGACAAATCATTTCCTGATTAGAAGCACGGGTACAAAACATACAGGGATATAAACTCAGTAGAAAGCAAAATTATGTCAGGTATTGGGAAATAAATTATTGCATTATGAAGACATATGTGAAATGATATAAAAAAAATTGAAAACAGGAGCTGATGAATGAAGGCAGCTTCTACTTTTCATTGGAATATTTGCATTAAGAATCAGGGGATACTTAATTAAATCTGAGATAGGGAAGGAAGAAAGTCTTGGGCAAATATTCTGGCCTGATTCTTCCACCATTTGCCTTTATTTTTGCATTTTGCTCTTCTACTGCCTTAAACGAATTTATTTCCCAGTTTACACCGGAGTAAGTAAGAGCCTCTCTAGTAGAGGAGCATCTCCATCATATTTGGATGAGTTTACTGGATGCTTCAGGATGATGAATATGTATAATATATATAATTAATGTGTGTACATCCTCATCACAGACACATCTGAAGATAAATGAATACATTACAGGGGAGTCTTACTTTTTTCTCTTGGCAAGGAAAGCAATCTGTCCATTCTGACCACTGACTCAGCTGACAGTCGAGAGGAGCTGGAGAATTAACATCTCTGCTGCTTCTTCTAAGGAGGGGAAGAGATAACAGTCTAAGGCCTTTGAAGTTGTATTTTTAAGAAGGGCTGGAGGCTAGCAGAGGGGAAAATGATCTCTGTCTGTCTTTTTTCCAATAGGAACCTATTTTACAGGACATGGGATGTATCCCTTAGCAGAGGTGGCTGTACTATCTGAGATAGCCCATTCAAGTATTCACCATCAGAGCTGGTAAGGGGCAGTAGGTACAGCACCCGAAGATTTTTGTCTTGGGACTTCTGCTCTCTCAAGAGAGTCTAGCCCATTCCAATAGATAGGGTGCAATAATATATATGTACATCATGTATATGAGACCACACACCCTGGATAAACAGAAGGAATGTCAAGACAGGTCTTAAGGAAAAGCTTCTGGTTTGTCTTTCTTTTCAGAATTGTATCACAAACTCCAGCAGCAGTGACATTTACCACCTTGGGCCTGTTCTGAAATCTCTTGATGTGACTGCTTTGGTTTTTTTATACCTTTGTGAACACAAGGTCAGTATTTTTCCCAAGAGGTTTGAAATCAGGGTCTGAATCCCATGTGCTTCGTGGAGTGGTGGGAATGGCTCCACCACCAGTGCTGAGAAAGCAAAGCGTACAAAGCCATATTGACTATGGGGATTTGTGAGTTGACTGTTTCTAACAGGAAATATGTAAATTCTGAGAAATGGGGAAAAAAACTAAAGACTATAAAAGCAGAAGATGGCAAGAGTCCTATATTGCAATGATCTTTGGACCAGACTTTCTGCACATACACTGAATATCACTATACAACAGCAAGAAAATACTCCTCTTGCCTCCCAGCCCTGTCATTACAATTTCTATTTCTGTCTCTACTCCTACAATCTTTATTTGTATAATGTATTTCTTTGTCTTGAGGAGCAATCTGTGGCGCGTCAGTACAACTCTGTGTTTGCCACAGCCTTCAAAGCATTTTGAGGGGTTATTCCAAGCCAAAACATTATTATTATTTTGGTGATTAACTAATGAGCAGTCTGTTTTACTTAGGAGACTGCAGTCCAAAGAGAAATATTGATAATTAGCAGAGGTGCGGAGCACACTGTAGATTCATCAGAGGCTGTAGAAGAGAGACTTACTAAATGAAAGCTGCAACAGCTCAGCAAGGGAGCCCACGGATGCAGATCAGCGTATGAGATAAAAACCCACCGTGTCTCCAGGAAAACAAAAGGAGCCTGCAGACAAACATGGAGCTGGAGGACACGTATGTATTGGTGCATTATTTTTGTGCCCTGATGGGAGGGTTTGTGGGCTGTATCCTTCAGCACTTCACACAGTACTTAATTGGCTCACCTTCAATGAGATTTTCATGTTTACCTCTTCGTTATTCTGCCTTGTTTGATAAGTTCATCAAACATCAAAAATCTCATCTTTGTTCATTTTCAAAAGGGATTATCAGAATAAGCCTTCATAATTAATTGTATCACTAACACATTTTTCTCCTTTTCTCTTTCTCCTTGTCTCCATCTTCCAATTATCACTGATACCTTTTTTTGATCCTTCTAAATCATATTTGCCTTTAGAACAAGCCTGAAATTAATAGCTGTAGGAAAAAAACCACACCCAACCATTTTCCTATCATGACATTGTAGCTTTAGGGGAAAAAAAAGTAACTTGTTTATTCCCTTCGTTCAAAGCCTAAATGACACTTGTGTAGGTTAATAATATTGTCATGGGGAGAAAAAAAATGAAGTATGGCAATCTGGCTTGGACTGAAAATCAGGTTGTTCACGTGCAGTTGTTAACTTCACATTGTCAAATGCAAACTAGTTATAATGAAAAAGAATATAAAAAGTATTGCCTCATAAATCAGCCTGTATAAGGGATTCATTTTAAGTGCCCAAACCCAGTATGGTAATTTTGGTAAGGAAGTTTAAGAAGGCTTAATAGTCATCTGTAAAAGAAAATCCATTGTGCAAACAGTTCGTCTAAGAAGGAATTACGATGCCTAGCTTGGGCTTTGGACAACTGCCAATAGGGTTGGTTTTTTTTTTTTTTTTCCTGGTAGCTGTTTACAGAGAGCTGAGCGTGCACATGCCTTAAGTCAGGACAGAATTGATGGATTCACTGTCTTGCCCATAATTTCTATATGTAAAGTTGAGAGTGGGGAATGGACTTACCTCTGAGAAGGTAAAGCCTCAAGCTCTCTGTGTGCTGTAGCTGTGGCCTGATGTGCTGTTAAAGCCAGCAAGCATATAGACAGAATCAAACCAGAAAGCTGACACAGGCTCCACTGCATTGTTTTTTCATATGTAAATGTTTGCTATAGATTAGCTGCAAACAATAGCTTTAGTCTTCAGGACACCATGGGGCAAACACTGCTAGAAGAAGCACAGAGCCCACTCGGATCCAAATCGCTGTGGTAAATCATTGACAGCAACCGAGATCAAATCACAAAGAAACAACAGGACATATCCCTAAGGCCTTTGCCCTTTCAGAAACAAATTCCCACTTTTCTGGCAAGGGGATATATTAAACTGTGCAACTGTTTCCGCATTAAAGTCAATCAAGCCCTATTGCAGCAGTGTGTTCTTGTCCATCATGCACTTTCCTTTTAATTTGAAGGAGGAGGAAACTCATCTTATTTCCCACAGTGACTTAACTGTAATTTTGGTGTGTCTGGTTGCTGACCAGGGAAAAGCTTCCCAATACAGCAAATTGATGAGTACGATAATATTGTGTTATGAGGAACATGCACGTTCCAGATATATCAAGGAAATGTCAATTCAGCTTCTTCCCATCACCATCCCCATAAGAGAGTGGCCCATCTCCAAAGCTGATGACAGTTATTACCTGGGTTTTGGATGGCCCTACACAGTCACTGCAACACAAGAATCTAAATCTTTGGTTTCTAAAGTGATATGGGAGGAGGCAGATGCTCCCTGAATCTGAGATTGTGTCTTACCCATATGCTTTGCAAACTCATCTGTCAGTGATGGCTCTAATGCTTTTTACCTGGTTGAGTTCTTAACACAGTAGTAGTGGTTGTGCACAAGAAAGCAATCCCAGAGAAAGCAAAGAACACCATGGATTACTTATTAAGATAATAGCCATGAGGCAAGAATATTTGGTTTTCATGTGTTGGAAGAAAGAAAAATTAGCTATTGGAAAGACACTTGGTCAGGCCATAGACCAAGTTGCCCCATATCTATTTCCTCCAGCCTGCATGTAGCCTGCAAAATTCCCCTGAGGGCTCTTGGGCAAGCATAAAATTGCCCAAGATATCTATAACCTTAAGATGTTAGATAAAGAACAGAGTAACAGGCTTATGGAGATTTGTGTTCAACCAAGGGTCTTTGGCTCCCTGTTTTTTCTGTGTAAGTGGGTTGAGATCAGACAAATGGACACTTGAACCTCAAGAAATTTAAGGGAAGATAAAATTATTAAAGGGAAATCTGGTCTTATTTTATTACAGCTATTAGGCAGAGAGGGCATTACTCTGTCTCGATGGAAGTGTTAATTTGTGTTTTTCCCAAATTATTTGGAAAGCTCATTTCAATAGCTGGTGGTGTAAATTATCAAAATAAAAGGTCCTCTTACCATGTCATTTTAATGTAATTAAAGTTCAGGATAGTCCTGGGACTTGTCTTTGCTAAACATGAAAAAGTGTAGCACATGGGTAAACTCTTTAGTGAAGTGGAATGAAAACTGCCTTCTTGTGACCTTCGAGTATGTTAATGCAATCCAGTACCTACTAATGCACTGCAGATGAGTTCAGAAAGTCTTCTTTCTTTGCCTACCCAAGAACAACTCAAATAAGGGGTTCAATTATTTTTGGTTTTACATATATTATTAAATCTGAATTGCTTTTGCCTGGGAGAAAAGCAGGGGATTGAAACTGGCCTGAGGCAATCCCTGCTGGTACTTCCCTCTTGCACACTGCAGCCTCTCTGCATGTTTGCTGTTGAGCCAGAATGACATTAAAAGATTTTAGCAAAGCCTATAAAGGTCTGGTGGGGGTGGACCCCACTGTCCCCATGGTGGGAGCCTCCCTGTCCCTCTGCCAAACCTATCTTCTTCTAAATCTTCCAAACTTCTTCCACCCTTTGATCGAAATGACTTCTTTGCACAGTCAAGTGCCTCCTCGGCATCTAAGCAAGACTGTTGAAGCATTATATCTTTTCTGATAGCAGCCTCAGAAACACACCATATATATAATGAAAGTTATTTGTGGCACGTCTTCCAGGCAAAAGGCTGGGCTGGTTTGTGCAATCAGGCACAACAACAATTTCGCACTGATAGGGGAGGTCATTTGTGGGGGGAGGCACGCCAGAGATATTTTAGCGGCAAGCAAGACACAGCACGTTAGAGGTGAAATTAAAGAACCTTTCTCAAAGGTGTTATGTTCCAAAAGTGATATATATAAAAGTTATGGTTCCATTTATAACATTATGAATTGAACTTGTCTAAAATGTGTGTTGGATCCGTGCCTCTAAACCTGAATTAACTATCTGAACCTCTGGCTTTTGATGGTAGCCGTGAGTCCATAGCGATGCAGTCACCTTCAGGATGATGAGCTATGAACTGAAATCTTGGGGCTTTTCTAGAGCATTGAAATAAGGGCTGGGCTGCAGCAAAGCCTGAAAGGAAGTTTGCATCCTTAATTCAGGATTATTCCCATCACAAAGCTCTTTTCCTAAACACTGAAGAACCTTTAACTGCCAGACCTCTAATTAGAAGACACATAACTCCTCATTCGCAACTCTCTTGTGTCTTAGCTCAGAGCAGATTAACTTGGTGTAAACAAACTTGGGCACCTACTTTTCCTCGCTGACAGCTATACAGGATTTTGTTCCACTTCAGAAAATCTCCACTTCAAATGTCTTTGGCCCAACAAGGGGAATTAATTTCTGCCTGCAGAATGCATTGATCTTTTAAATAGCACCTGAGCAGCACATTCGGTAATGTGGCTGAGTACAGGAGCCTAGCTCCAGGGTGCAGTTAGATTACAAGAGCTAATGTGATGTTGTTGTCCAGCAATTTGCATTTGTACTTTCTTTATATGTAGATTTTTATTTTTAGTATATTCACGTGTTTTTTTTTGCCACAGGGGATACAATTACTTAAAAGAATCATCCTTTTTTTTATGCCAATATTCTATTTATAATTGCTGTAGTACATTATTCATACAATACTGTAAATCTGAATTTTCATAGAATCATGGAATGATAGGGTTGGAAGAGACCTCTAGAGATCATCTAGTCCAACCCCCCTGCAGAAGCAGGTTCACCTAGATTAGGTCACATAGGAACATGTCCAGGTGGGTCTTGAAGACCTCCAAGGAAGGAGCCTCCACAACCCCTCTGGGCAGCTTGTGCCAGGGCTCTCTCACCCTCACAGTGAAATAGTTTTTTTCTTATGATGTTTAAATGGAACTTTTTGTGTTCCAGCTTCATCCCATTACCCCTTGTCCTGTTGCTAGCTACCATAGAAAAAAGGGATGCCCCAACCTCCTAACACCCACCATTTAGATATTTTTAAATGTTAATGAGATCCCCCCTCAGTCTCCTCTTCTCCAGACAGCCCTAGTTCCTGCAGCCTTTCCTCGTATGAAAGATGTTCCAGTCCCCTGATCATATTGGTGGCCCTGCGCTGGACTCGCTCCAGAAGTTCTCTGTCCCTCTTGAGCTGAGGAGCCCAGAACTGGACACAGGACTCCAGATGAGGCCTCACCAGGGCAGAGTAAAGGGGGAGCAGAACCTCCCTTGACCTGCTGACCACACTCTTCTTGATGTATCACAGGATTCCATTGGCCTTCTTGGCCAGGAGGACATATTGCTGACTCATGGTTAGTTTATTATCAATCAGGACTCCCAGATCTCTCTCTGCAGAGCTGCTCTTCAGCAGTTCCATCCCCAGTCTGTACTGGTGCATGGGGTTGTTTCTTCCAAGATGCAGGACTCTGCACTTGTCCTTGTTGAACCTCTTTGCCCAACTCTCAAGCCCATTGAGATCCCGCTGAATGGCAGCACAGCCTTCTGGGGAATCAGCCAGTCCTCCCAGTTTGGCGTCACCAGTGAACTTGCTGAGGGTACACTCTGTCCCCTCATCCAGGTTGCTGATGAAGATGTTGAACAAGACTGGCCCCAGAACCGATCCCTGTGGAGCTCCACTGGCCACAGGCCTCCAACTTGATTCTGTGCCATTGATCACCACCCTCTAGCCTCTGTTATTCAGGCAGCAATTTTGTTCCTCACTTGAAGATTATGACCATCTCAAGGTAGAGTTCTATCCTTTTTTATTGTTTGACACGTCATACCCACAAAGTTGTACCTGAGCTTTTCACTGTCATGCATTGAGCGACATGAGTGACACCTGCCATGTGCTGTTTGTTCTCTCGTGATTCCCCAGGGAAAAGTGCAGAGCAGACAGCCTTTCCTTCAGGGATAGAATGGTGGGTTTGAGAAGTAGAGAGCTTGTTGCAATGTACAGAGGTTATAGAGATCTTAGATATGGCAAGAGCAAGAAATTATGCCTAGCAGTTGGAGCTCTGCCCTTCGAAAGTTCACTGCTTCACAGGTGCTTTCACAGCACACATGGGCTTTCTCAGCTTGTTCTCACTACAGACACTGAAGAGCTTTCTCTGCATGCTAGTTTGGCAAAAATCTCCTGTTTTGCTAAGGGAGCAAAGTTGACTACTGAGGTCTTAATCTCTGAACTTCAAAATCAAAATCCTGGAGAAGGAGTAAGACTTGCAGATGGCTTTATATTGTACAGCAAATAGAAGACACAGAGACAAGTATCAAGAAGAAGGCAGATGTAATGTTTGCTATAGTCTACACTGCTGAGCAGATGTTCTGTGCTTGATGGTCGTTCTGCAGTTTTGAAGGCCTCACAGCTGTGTGCAGGACAAGGAAAGGATGCTGCAGGCTGTGCCTGCCCCAGCCATAGTCATTCATGGCAATGAGGTGACAGCAAACACTGCCCTCAGGTGCTGGTCATTATCACAGTGATGGTTCCACACTGCAGGGAGCATTGCTGTCCTGATAATGGGGCTGACCAGTCACTGCAAACACCAACACTTCTTTGTGCACCAGCTGTGCATCTCATTTCCTGAGGTTCACCTGTTCTTTAGCTTAAATTCTCTGGCCACTGAGTTCTGCTGGTGAAGTGGTGCATTGTACAGACCAGCAAGGTTCAGTGTTATTTATGCACATTGGGCATGTGTCCCAGTTACTCAACCCAGTGGTAGTGGAGAGTTGTGGAAAAGGTCCACCAAAGAACCAAAAGATGACCACAGGTCTAGTGCCGAACATGCCAGTCCTCATTTGGTGTCAGTGAATGCTGGTCTGATAACATACCTCTACCAGGGTAAACAGCCTGAAATATATGAGCCATTATATGGGCTATATTGCTAAAAAAGCACTTAAATGTGGGATCAGGGACAACTTTTTTGCTTGACAGATAAAAAAAAACCCTGAAACTGCAAGGCTTTGGGATTAATTTTATAGATTGCTACAGTGCTTGAATGGAGCTGACCTTAAAACACACATGGGTACCTACATTGGTTCCTCCTAAACAGCACTTTGTCCTGGCCAGTAAAAGCATTAGATTTTGAATGCAGGGATCAATACTACTTTTTCTTAAATTTCCCATTAATGCCAGTAAAACAGGACCAAAAAGAGCAGCTCGCTGGTGGAAGAAGTGATCCTATCTCCCCCTCTGCTGGAAACGCAGGATATGGCCTCCTGGCAGAGAAGGTGAGATGTGCAGGGAATGGAGTTGGGGTGGCTGCTCTGATAGAATAAGGCATAAAAACTGAGCTAAAATCTTCCTTAGCATAAAGTTATGCCCTGCTATCCCCTTTCTCCCTTTTTTCCCGGATTGTAAGTTGAGATTTTTTTCAGATGCATGGACCTACCACATTGCACCCAGGAGCAGCCAATTCTCTCCCTCCCTGTCTCATCTCCTTTTCCCAGTTCTGTCCCACAGGCAGGGTCAGTAGCTGTGACAAAGCAAAATAATTTTGTCAGACTATCCTCAGTCTCTAATATTATGACATTGGGCTAAAGTTCTCACCGCTTATGACATAGACAACATCTGAACCTAATTGTCAGTTGCCTCCAAATTTCTCTGCTTTTCACCAGTTACACTGCCCCACCTTTCTAAAAGTCTGAAAGGTTAGGAACAAATCATATTCCCCAGGTCTGCTGTTGTTTCTGGTTTCTAGTTACACCTCAGTGAAATCCTCTAAAATAACTCCAAATCTGTAAAATATACATTTATGACAAATCTCACCAGTCACTAAGGAGCTGAAAAGAATAATGCAGGGAAAATAAGGCTGCTGAATGCTCTGCTTGTAGCCTTTGGACTGATTGTCTATAAAAGATACTCATTGCATCACTGCATAAAAAATAAACCTAAACCAAATCATAAAGTTTTCTATTTTTAAACAGGATTAAATTGTTTGTTCTGGGGAGGCTGTTCATGCTTAGGGAGTGTTTGGTGCTGCTCTCACTAGTGGTTTTATTCAAGTCGGAGCTGTTCCTGGGAACTCCTGTCCTGGGTCGGTGCCTCTGATACACAACCCCAGACCAAACCCCAAGCTCCTGCTCCAAAGCTCTGCCTATTTCCTAGCAGTAGTGGACAAGGGAGTCATTGTGCTGTGCTGGGCTCTTGCTGGTCATGGCAAGTTGCAGCTCAGAGGGGATCCATTGGAGACATCAGTGCTGGAGGGGAGGTGGGGCAGGAAGGGAAAGGATCATCTGCACTCCCTCCAGCATTTTGAAGAAAGGTTTAAAGTCCTGTTTTGTCATCTCCTGGTGCATCTGTCTGGTTTCTCTAAGGGAATTATGTTATATGTACCACTAAAGGCTGACTTACACAAAGCAACGCCAGCTCTTTATCAACAGGCATTGCTCAGAAAGGCCCAGAGCCATAGAAAAACCAGTTGGCTTCCATTTCTGTGGTGTTTGATCTCCACAGCACCATGGCTGTACCATGCTGCTCATGTAGTTACAATAGCCTCATACAGTTTATGGCAGCCTTGGGGCTGTGTTGAAGAGAGGTGAGTCAAGAGGGGTCCCACCAGCACAGGAGCTCACAAAATGCAGGTTTTAAAGAAACTTTTGGCATTTAATTTTTATTTTTAGAGCCTGTATAGAGGAATCTGCCCTGTCCTTTCACAGGACCACATCTCTGAAGTCATAACCTTTTGATTCTCCAACAGTGCTTTAATTCACAGCCCATGTTCATACCACAGGGCAAGTCATAAATCCTCCCCAGCTACCTGCACACAAAGCTGCCATTCATTTTCATCACGCTGAGACTCCAGCCTGGGCTTGAGGGACTTCCCCACCAACTCCCAGCTCGACAGGGCCCCCCTTTCTTCTCCAAGACCACCACACAGCAGCAGAGCTTTTCATCTGGCAGGGAATGAGACTTGCACTTCAAGTCATGTCTCTGACGAATGGGTTGGGCGTTTTCCACTTTTCCCCCCTCCTCCCTCCTTTTTTTTTATTTGGCAGCTCTCCTCAAGGTTGGCTCTGGAAAGCTTGGGTCAGGTTTTGCTGAGAGAGCATCAATTCCACACCAGAGGATGGCAAGGATGCTTGGAGGAAGGTTTTCCCTGATTCCCTGATGTGCAGGAGGGGAATATCTATCCACATCTAATGTATCACACCACTACCTTTGAATCAGTAGAGAGAAATCTGGAACAGCTTCAGATAATCAAGTCCAGACAGTTTGCCACCAAGTCCCACACATCACAGGCATGGTTTGTGTGTCCCTTTTCCCCTGTCCTCAAGGCCTAATATTGCTGCAGGGTTTGTTTTACAGGCAGCTCTTGGGAATGGTGTTTATGAGAGGTGTCATGTCCTGGTATGTGGGATTAGGATTAAAGTGGCTGTGTGTCAGTACTGCCCAGGCTGCTATTGGCTCCTGCCCACCCAAGGCCTGTTGATAGCCACCTGTGAGTATTGCCCATGCCCTGTGCAGAAGGTATCTCTCCGCTCAAAGGAAAGCATCAAGTCTTCCTGCAGAGAAGGATGGAATGATATTTGATCAGTTATGGAGGGAAGAAAAAATTCTTAGGGTTCTCAGTTCACTTCTTGCCAAGCTAACCAGCCTTGCTTTCCCTGGCAGATGTGCTCTGTAACAATGTGGGCTCAGTGTTTGGACAGATCCTTTCAGGGTGAAATATCCAGTGATGGGGAAAGTCTTGTTTGCTCTAATTTAACTGGTGTGTGCTTAGGACTCTGAGGAATAGCTCACCATGAAAAGGAGCTGCTTCACTGGAGAAATATGTGTAGGCTTCAGTGAGGTTGTTTGTGCTGGGCTCTGCTAGCCAGTGATGAAGCAAACACTTGGTTCCTCCAGGGAAATGTCTCTTTTAATCACTCCGAGCTCTCTGTCTTTGGCTTGGGGAAGAGCCTGGTGCAGGCTGAGTTGATGCAGGGCGATGTGTTACCCTGGGGGAAGCCTGTGAAGAGGTCGGGTAAGGATTGGGTGTGGGCATGCTGGGACTCCCCTGCTCTCTTTGGCTTCACTTGCCCCATGTGTGAGAAGGGACCCAAGTGTATATATGTAGTGTATATTGACACTGTGTTTTAGAGGTGTGCTTTGGTGCTTGTCAGTGTGAGGTTAGTGGTTGGACACCATGATCTTAAAGGTCTTTTCCAACCGAAACAATTGTGTGATTCTGTGTGACTGTGGGTCCTTTAGGGGCACCCATGCCGAGAGTATGCACCTCTGAAAGCAACCCAAACCCGATTCTTCCCTTCCGGAGCCCATCCAGGGATGGGAGCCCATCCGTGTCTGTGGTTCAGGGAAGCCGTGAGTCGGGCAGAGGGAGAGTGGCCGGGCAGGGCTGTGCTTCCCAGCCTCAGCCCTGCCCAGGTGAGGCTCTCCACGCCCCGGGGGCAGAGCCAGCCCTTGGCCCAGGTGTGTTTCGGGCTGGCCCCACCTCACTCGGTGTTGCGGAGGAAGGAGGGGCCGGGACCGGAGCGGGGAGCAACGGCCGGGCAAGGGAAGATGCTGCCGGGCTGACACGCCGGACCCGACGCGGAGCCGCGAAGGGATGGACGTGGTAACTGCCGGGGAGCTGCTCCTTCCCCACTCACCGCGGCAACGAACTGCTCCGTCTCCTCTGTCCCTGGCCCGGGTGAAAGAATTGCTGCTTGGTTTCCTGCTGCCGATTCGTAGCTCCGGGCTTCCCTCTCCGTGAAGCGCCGGGAACAGTTCAACCTCCGGGTTAGGTGCTCGCTCTGCTCTGCCTGGGGACAGCTTTTCTGCCCCAAAGCAGGAGCTGAGGGGCTCCCGGTGCCTGACTTTTTCCTCCCTCCTCTCTCTCTCTCTGAAATCAGCTGCAGTTGTTGCTCTTCAATTTTTATTTTTTATTTTTTTTTTTTAAGCAGAGGTGAATTTTTCTTTCCAGATCTTTTTTCCTAGGGGAGGCCGGCGGGTTAATGAGTAGATGCTATCTGCAGGGTGCTCTCGTCAGCATGCCAGGGGTGCCGTGCACAGGGCAGGGCTGATTAAACATTGACCTACGGGAGCTGCTAAAGGGTGGGTGAAACCAGAAAAATGTCGGCAGGGGAACATGCAGTGTTTCCTCTCAGCTGCCCTGGGTGGCAAGTCCTGAGGAGCCTTCTCTTCCTGGGGCGATTTGTTTTAGGAAAGCAACTGCAGGGAGAATTCAGATTCCTTTTGGCTAGACCTTGGTATCAGCACAAACCCCCAGCTGCTGCCCTTTCTGAAAGATATCCTTATCATAGGCTTAAACTGAGCTCTATTCTGCTTCTTGCAATGATATTAACGTTGGAAGAACGTTTTATTTATAAGGAGAATAGAGGAGAAGTTTAGCTGTCCCCTGACTCCGTAATGCTCATAACTTTTCGGCCTGTGAAAGTTTGCTTCCTTTTTATTCTCTTCTGCTCTCATCTTGCATGGGTTTTTGCCAAATATATTATTATTCACAGTGAATTATGTGGCCAGATGTAACTGCGATACACATCGTGAGCTTGGGGTTGGAAGGGAAATTTATTAATGTATTCTCCCCACTTGTCAACTGGTCTAATTTTCAAGGAATCTCCTCTCCTCACCGTGCTGAACCTTCCCTGGGCTGATAGGGCAATGGAGCTGGGACTTCATGTGTATCTTACCCGCCTGTAACCCACTTGGCACTGTGTTTAGGCTGAGCATCTCCTAGAGCCAGTTTAAGACACGCAAATTGAGCCTAAGAGTCACTTGGATGGGTCTGTGGTTTGACATGATCCCAGCTCTGATGGAAAAAATCATCCTCTCAGAGACTGGGGAGACTCGTTGCACTCAGAGGGTTGTGCTAAGCTCAGCTCTCTGTAAAAAAGCAGAGTTGAAGGAGCTTTGCTGGGTGGGTGGTGACAGCTGGGGACTGGCAGGGGTGTGTGTGCAAGAGGTGAGGGGGAATTCAACCCCATCCTCCTGGGAGATTTGATGTGCTGAGACAGGGCTGTGTGTGTGCTCCCCCTCCAGGCTCCAGGTATGCTCCTAGTATCAATGCCAGTATCCCAGCAGACTAGAGGAAACAATATTCTAATGAAGGGCATTAACCTTCTAGTTAATTAGGCAAATAATTTGGAGCTGCCATTTGAAGGCAAGATGAATCGTGACTTGAGGGGAGGCAAAAAGGAGACTGGTACACATCCTTCTTTCATTAAAGGCAGTACAAGCTAGTGACTGTCACAGCTGTCTCTGTCACAGCCAGTGCCAGGGAGAGGCCTGACCAAAAGCCCTGTACCTGGACTGAGTCATGCAGGTACTTCTTCTTCTCTTTTTTTTCTTTGTCTCTGTGGGCACTGATGAGGAACTCTGTGCTACAGTAAATAAAATCAGTAAGGAGAAGTAAACAGCCTTGAACTCTTCAACTGTTGCTGCTGCATGTGCAAGAGCTCAGTGCAATTGCATTAGGGTACCTCACTGCTTTATTTCCTGTCTGGCATTGCTGGAGGGATTGGGTACCTGTGGGATTATTTTTACTTTTTTAATTCCAAAATCTGATTCATCCTCCTTATGCTTCTGAGAACTCCCATTCCCATCGGCTCGCCGCTAGATTAGGCTGTCTGGGCAGTTTACACAGCAGCACACTGCTGACCACCACTAATATGAAATATAATTGGAGCAATTCAAACCTCTCCCCCAAGGGCTGATTCTTTACATCATGAGCTGCCCTGTGAAAGTAATAAAGTCAGTGAAAGGGGGTATTCAAGAGAAATTGTCAGTATTTAATAAATCGTGCAATTAAATGCAATAAAACCTCAGTGTGCTATTCACCTGTTCTGCCTTAACACTTAAGGCTGGGGCTCTTTTCAGAATAACGAAGTTCTGTCCTAGATAATTTTTTCCAATTTCCTCGTTAGGCAGGTTCACGTGAAGCCCTACAGTTCCCTGCGCTGAACTCCACTGCCAGAGTGGAGTGCACCTAATGTAATCATGGCATATAAAAAGTTATAGAGCAGTTCAAGGACTTAAGTAGCTCATAAATTTTTCTTCATATGTTCTCCTTAGTTCAATTCAAGGCTGGATTTAAGCCACAACATTGCAAGTACAAACTGTGGTGCCCTTTCTCCAGCATGGGATGGTGAAATGTCTGGGGATCAAGGCTTGAAACAAAATGTTCTTTAAGTGCTCTTTTAAACTGCAATGTTGCTGGTTAGCTCTCTTTATTCAAGATCATGTATAAGCCTGGGGTCTGGTAACTGTGTGGATGAGAATACTTACCCAGTATTCATCATCTGGACTGGGAGATGCTCTTGCTGCGCCACATATTTTGGTTGGATGTCCTCTGCTTCCTGGAGTGGGAATAACAGCAAGGGAAGAAGCATCCAAAGAGCCGTGGGCATTCTGATATGAACCAACAGGGTGGAGGAAGAAGATTTTGTCCCAGAGATCATTTGGGGCCCTCCCAAGGAGGATGTTTAGTACTTCTCTTCTTCTGGTATTGTTTTCTAGAGAGGCCAAAGAGAGACTGGGGATCTCCAGAGCAGCACTAACCCCTCCCTTGTATGGTGCTTGTTTAGTGTAAATAAGCACAGCTTTCCTACCCAGCAGGTGCATAAACACCTCTGCCAGGAAGCTGTAAAGTTCCTTGCGGTGTTTACCAGATACTCCTGAGGGAAATTCTCAAGCAGTGGGTGATGTTGGGGAGCAGGAGCCATCTCAACTGGTCCCACTGCTCTGATTGCTTGTATTTCCATGCTCTGCTCCTGTATTTTCTCCCTGTCTCAGCTCAGTTGCTTTTCTCAGTAGTGATTTGTGAGCCTTTGGAGGATCCTTTGAATGAGCCAATTCTCTGTGACTTTTAAATTTCACCAGGATCTGCATATCCTTGGTGACTAGGGTGGAGTCAGTGGCCTCCTTCTCTCTGAAATGATCACGATCCTTTAAATTACCTGTTGCCAACTCTGAAAGCAGATGTTTTGTGCTTTCTTGCCCCTCCCAGGAAGGTGTGACTGATTTCAGAGCCCTGCGAGCAAAATTTCAAAATGATTCCAACTTGGCCAACAAGCTGCTGCAGCCATGGAAGAAACCTCCCACGGGAATCCCTCCCAAGTTGGACTCTGGAAGTAATGTCATGTCCAGTCCTCTGCCTCCAAATAAGAGAGAAGTGATGATACTAAATCCCAAGGATGAACCTGCCCAGCCTACCTCCCAGCCTCCTGTGCTCACTCAGTGCAGTCCCTTGGCATGGCCTCGAGCCAAACTGGCTTACATGGAGCAAATGGTGCTTGATGAAAGCAATGACTCAGAGAAAGGGCTGAATTCTCCCAAGAGCAATCCAGAGAAACCTCTGTCATCTTCTTGCACTGACCATCAAGGATCACCCCAAACATCTCAGCTCCCGATTTCTTTCCACCATGCCCTGCAGATCTGTGAAAACACCTTATTCCGCAGTGAGAAAGCGAGTGCAATGTTCCCAACCCAACGGGCAGCAAACCTATACGTGTACCCTAGTCCGGAGCAGAGGACAATGTGTGCTCCTGCTGCCTCAGGCAGCAGCAGGATACAACTGTCTAGGAGGAAGCCTGTGCTGGGCTTGCCTGCCTGGAAGAAGGATGCTCTGGCTGGCAACAGACTTGTCCTTCCCCAGGCTGCCCAAGAACACAGGAGCTCTGATGAAGAAGGTGCTGAGAGCACGGTGGCAACCGTGTTCTATCAGCCAGGTTATCATGGGCCAAGAGAACAACCTCAGCACCCGAAAGGTATAGTAAGCTATATTCTTAACAGTGAGCATGTATATATATACATGAGCATATGATAATAGAATCACAGAATGGTGGGGGTTGGAAGGGACCTTTAGAGATCATCCAGTCCCATCCCCCTGCAGAAGCAGGTTCCACCCAGATCACATCACACAGGAACATGTCCAAGTGGGTTTGGAAACCTCCAGAGAAGGAGTCTCCACGCTCCCCTTGGACAGTGTGGGCTAGGGCTCCCTCACCTCAGCAGTGAAAGAGTTTTTCCTCATGTTTAAACGGAACATTCTGTGTTCTAGCTTCTTTCCATTACCTCTTGTCCCACTACTGGATACAACAGAAAAAAGTGCTGCCCCAACCTCCTGACACCCACCATTTAGATATTTGTAATTATTAATGAGATCCCCCCTCAGTCTCCTCCAGACTAAACAGCCCCAGTTTCCGCAGCCTTTCTTCATAAGGAAGATGCTCCAGTCCCCTGACCATCTTAGTTTGTACAGTTGCTCTGAAATTGCAACACACAGTAGTTGGAGAGAAAACCTGTTGAGTTGAGACCCTTGAACAAGAGACGAAACTGGCCCAATGGAGCAGGTGGGGAGTTTTCCTTGTATCCAAGCTTGGCAGCAATTTAAGGTCCTGGAGATTAAAAAAAAGGGCCTCAAATTGCTGCCAAGCTTGGATACAAGGAAAACTCCCCACCTGCACCAATTTTCTTAAAACTCACTTTAAGAAACTGCCCAACTTTTGAGAATAGGATTGAGAGTGAAGACAGGGCAGTATCTTTAGTTTTGGTCTGCTTTGGTCTTGTGGAATTTTAAATGTGCCTATGCCCTGATATTTGGTTTTCACACAGGCATATAAAGACAATTTAGTTTTAATTAAAATGGCTTAAACCTGAAACACACCTCTACACCCTCCCAGCTTTGCAAAAGGTCATATTTAAGCTTAGAGAGCATATTCTCCTTACAGTATTTACAGGTACTAGTACTAGGAAGCTTGAACACTGCAAAGTTCCCCTTGCTAACGTCAGCCCAAGTGACAAGTCACTGGAAATACTACAGTCTTTGTTTATCCTGGAAACCTGCCTCACTGGGGCTGTGTATGGAAAACAGCTATGCCACTAAATCCTAGCAGATTAAAATGTTATCAGGACAGAAAATCAGGCCAGTATTTTATACTGCAGAGGAAGGGAGCTGTCAAGAGCTGAAGCCCCAACATGGTTAACTTTATAAAAATCTGTAAAAATGGACATTTCCATTTATTTTTCCATGCTGGTAACATGGCTAGAGCCCTGCTGTGTAATGGGGATGATGAAACTGGGAGGAAACAGAGCTGGTTAGAAATGTCTGTATGACAACTAATGATCCTACATGGATATTTTTTGCTTAAATGAGGGCTAATTGCTGCCTGTCCTTGTGCTTCTTGGGATCAGAGTCAGAGCAACTCTTTAACCAGCCTGGAGCCGGAAAGTTTTCTCACAGCCCTGAGAGCAAGTGGCCAAGAATTAAACCTCTCCCTTCAGCTGAATCCTTGGGTCCTGCCCCTAGGAAGCCTGCAAGACCGCCAAAGTTTGATCTCCGTACTTTCCGAAGTGCCATGCATTCATCCTGCAGAGGAAATGAAACAAGTAAGAGATTTCTAGTCTTTCTCCCCAAACCTGTTCTGCAGAAAATGAATAGTAATTTGCAGTTTATTGATACCTCTAAGGGCATGATTCCAAGCACACACCAATAAGACATTGTTTCTAACATCTTCCCCAAACACTAGCAGGAGCCCAGCAGTTTCAGTGAGACTGATTGTTGCTCTTAATCTGGAAAAGGGATCTGGTTTTCCAGATTGGGCATTGTCCTCCATACAGCAACCCTCTTTCCTCACAGCTGCAGTGTGTTGTGAATGGTTGTAAAGCAGCAGCAGCTGCCTACAAGGTAAATTGATCTTTATCACTCCTTTTCAATGGGAAATGCCTTTACTCTGGAGCACACAACTGTGGCAAGGCACAATAAAATTAGTAGAAACTGGTCTGATCATCTCCCCTTTCTGTTTTAAATACAACAGAACACAGTGTTGTTAAATGTTCCAGCATCAAGACACCCAGAAGTTCAGTTTCCCATAATATAACCTCGTTGATGTTGCATAGCAGAATATTCTGATCCAATTATTAAACTGTTGAATGGTGTTTCTTATAGACAGATCTTTAGACAAAACTTTTGCTGAATTCAAAGAGAGCTGCTTTTCTAAGAAGGACTGTATCAAACTCTTTGACTTTACTGTGCCAGTGCTTCTTGATCTGCCCTGGCCTGGATAAGAATAATAGGGAAAGAGAGGTTTTCACTGAAATTCTTTTGTAACCTGCTTGTCTTTTTAGAAATATATTCATCAGATGGAGGAAACTAGTTATATTTATGTGTCATCGTGTCCATGCCTTCTCATTATTGCTCAATTATTGATCTCTTAGAAGCCTGGGGCTTTTGCCTGAAAACATGAAATAATGATGTATTACCAGAGCCACATCCCCAGTTTCTACTGGCAATCTTATTTCACACTTTTCTTTGCATGCTGCTTTGAGGAAGGGCCATCCACATCCCACTTACCTATCCCTTCAGCTGGTGTTCTAGAGAAGGGCAGTCGAACATTAATCCTCTGTGTGTTTGTGTGCAGCTGCTGATGAAGAGGATTACTTGACCCCTGAAAGGTGAGTATGTGGTGAGATGACCTGTGGCTCTTAGGTGACAGGAGCAGCCCAATTCCATAATACTGATTCCCTCCCATGCCGTCAAGAGGGAACATCCCTGTCCCAGAAGCAGCAGGGATCATGCAAATCTCCATGGAGAAACTCAAAGCTGGTTGAGATGACCTCCTAAAGTATATAGCTTCATCACTATTTTCTCTGATGGACTTGTGGAGCAGCATGGAGAACCCTGCCCACGTCAATAGGTCAGAAGGAAAACACCATCAGTGCTTTGGTTGCAAAGATCACTCAGCAACTATGTTTTTTGCTTCTTGTTTTCCGTGTACTCAAGCTTGGTGTTTTTAGAAAAGAGATGCTTTTGAGAACTGTTGCTGAAACAAAGTCCTGGCAGGTGTTGGGTTTTTTTTTTTCTTTGCCAGCAGCTTGCCCTCCTGAATGTTTGTGCAGGCAGCACAGCTTCGGTACAGGGGCCACTGCCCTCCCTCCCCATCCCCAGGCTTCCAGCTGCCCCCAGGACTCCAGCTGTCTATAGATGCTGAAGTGAAACTTTTATTGAGTGGTGGTCCATGCTTCCTGGAGGACATAAGCTGATCAGTTCAGCTTCTGATAACACAAATGTCTGAAATGGCTCAAAAAACTTGCAGATACATTGGTTTTGTATACAAGAGGATACTGTTGGGGTTTTTCTGGTATGTGTCTCTCATGTTAGGAGTGCTTGCACAGCAGTCCTGGTTCTGCGTGTCAGCTGAAAAAGTGGAGACAAATATTCATGTACATGTTTTGTCTTAGCTGTGTGAATATACAGCTGTGAAAATGGGAAACAGCATGGCTGAACCAAAGCAAAAAGAGGCAAATTCTTCAAATACTTCCTGTGCCAAAACAATGAACTCATGCAGCTATCGACACAGCAATTTGTGCTTTTCACATCATGAGGTGTTTCTGCCAATATCAGCTGGTGTTTTATTTAGCTTTTAAGCTGTACTTGTCAGAAGAGAACCAGTCAAAAAAAATAACCATCTCCAAACCTGGTATGCACCATAAGGAAGTTGTCTTTGTGCTGTATATACTGCAACAAGATTAGCTGTCTTGCACTAATACTTGCAATACAGTCTTTACAACAGGTCGCTTGATAACTATTAAACATGTGATAACTGGGGAAATTAACTGAGTGAACTCCAGCAGAAAAGCAGAATCACGAGGTTTGGGAAGAACAAATTCTCCTCCTCAAAGCCTCACCTGTAATGAGGTCTCATCTCATAGACACCCTGACATAATTTCTTGGGCTGACTAAGCTTGAGCTCTGATTCCTTGTTTGGAGCTAAACACTCTGCCTTCCCAGGGATCCATCAGGCCAGATGAATTTCAGGTCTTGTGTAGCACTGTGGTATATATAAAAAGCTGTCCAGAGTTCAGCCAGGCTCCCAGGATGCTGTTACATGAATAGTCAAAGGTTTTCCTGGTCTTCTTTTCCTCAAGTGATGGCATTGCAGATGAAATGCCTGCCTGGGGTATTAATGTAATATGTATGTCTCCCCTTCAATGGGACCTGCATGTCCAAAACATGCTGGCAGGTACTGCCCTTACTGCTGAGGGCTGTAGGGGAGAGCAGGGGGCTAGAGCAGCCTTTGGCATTAGCTCAAGCTTCTGCTTCATTTCAGGTGTTATTTCTTACTCTGATTTCACTACTGTTAAAATGCCCCTTGAGTTTCCAGTTGCTCTTGTTCTGTTTTGCAACAACTACTTAGTCCTTACTCTGTTGAAGCTGAGTTGTGACAGTAGGGTGGTTCAAAGTAAACAAAACTCTCCCTGAGGTTTGTTATAGGCTTACTGTTAAATGATATAAGTTCTCACTGTCACTCTTCTTGCTGCTCTTCCACCACCCTGGCCTGTCCCCTGCATGTCTTACAAGCTGCATCTTGTCCTTTTGCCACTTCCCAGTATACTCCTGAGCTGTCAAAACCTCTGCAGCTGTGGGTGGAGGAGAAGCCTCAGGGCTTTGCATGGGTGATCTGTGAAGGATTTCTCTCTGCACCTAGTCCCAAATGCTGCTAATTTGAATTTTCAGAGTAGGAAGGGAAAAAGGAGAAGAAGAAGATGAGGAGCTGAGGCTGTGTGGTGCTGGGGCTGCCATGCCTTGCCTCCTGCCTTAGCCGGCACATGCCACTCGCCATGTCAGCATGGGGCATGTGGCTTGATAAGCTTAGCAGCAGGACCTTGAAACATACCCTCAGAGAGCTCTGCTTTCACTTTCCTGTTTCCTGAAGTGAGCAACAGCATGCCAAACAGTGCAACTGGGTTGTTATTCATTTCAAAGGAGCTGTAGTAGGTTTGAAAAATGCTGTACTCTGATTTCCTTGGATTTTTTGTTCTATTTCTACTTGAGTAGTTGCTGTAGGCAGAAAACTGTTATTCCCCTATGAAGTCCCCTGATGTTCTTTGAGCCCTATAAAAGCAGCCTGTCCTCCCAAAGGAAAGCAGTGGGAGTGTGGAGTCGTGGGCAAGACTCAGATGAGCCTTGTGTCTGGCACAGGTCTCTTCTCCCTGTGAGGAATACCTGATTTCACTTTGCGTTCTTGTAGGCTCAGTATCAAAGCCCTTGAATTCCTTGTCCTCAAGACGATTTTTTTTTTTTAATTCAGACTTCTAAAAGAGCCAGGAAAAAAAAAAAAAAAAAAAAATCTCTTCTCTCTTTCCTTTCATCTTCTCAGTGCTCAACTTGAAGAACAGTATAATAAGAAACCCCAATGTACCTGAATGAGTCTGGGGACATCACGACCTTGTGTGTCATTGAAGGTACTCAGCAAGGCCGGACTGCTGGGTGAATTACGTGCTAGCTGGGAAAGAGTCTTTAAACAATGGAAATCATACGATTTCTTCAAATTACAAAAAAGCAGCTGTGCATTGATCTGGGTGAGCAAAGATGACTGCCTGTACTGTCCCTCTGGCCACTGGCAGTGGATGAGGACTTCAAAGCACAGATAAAAATAGAAGTTAGTGTTTTGGTGGTGAAATGGTGCTCACACTAAAACTGCAGTGAGACATTACCCTTATGGAAGAGAAAGAGAACAAGGTAGTGAGGCAAACCTCCACATCTTCTTGGGAATGGAAGGACTCAGAGTACAGAACTTTTCCATCTCCATCACTACTTCTTCTCACTATCATTTTCTCTGAGAATTATCACTGCTCTGTTTTTGCATTTTTCAAAATTGCCTCTTTTTCATGAGTTTCTGCCTTTTGCATTGGTTCTCTCTCTCATTACAACAGGACCCAAGCAACTTTTTTGAGGGGACCTGTCACAGCCCTCTGAAGGCAGGACAGTACATTATAGCTGTCCCTAACCTGTTTGGCTGCATGGCTGAGCTCACAGTGGGCAACTCGGCTGAGACAACACATTGTCTTGTGCCAGGAGGTGATCATGTACTGGTATCAGTTGTGGCTCTGCTAGAAGAGGGGGAACCACTCTTTAGAAAACACTAAGCTGCACTTTCAATCCTGTATTGCAAAGCAATTGAATCGTCCAGGAAATAGCACAAGTTTCCAAATGCACTTCTCTGGCCTGGCTGTAGTCTTATGTTAGGCTGGAAAATATTTAATTCAAAAAAACTTCCTCCTCTTCTGTAAGCTCTCCAATCTGAAGTTACTTTCATTCTGACCAGTAGCAGCATTGGCTTGATCCCTTGCACTGTTACATTATCCCTATATAGTTTGTCAATATGTGTATCACCCGTCCTGAGAAGTAAAAGAAATATCCTTGTCTGATGACTATTCCAAACATAAAATGCTTCTGGGCTTGCTAAAGAAATATTTCTTTAAATACTAGGTGACAGTTGAGGCCTTGTATAAAAACTTGACTGTTGAAAAAAAAGCACAGTGGCTGAAGGCTTTCCTCTTCTTTTTTCTAGAAATAGAAGACTTCTCTTTTCCAAATCCATGTGATTTCCTTTCCTTTCTCTCAAGCTTCTTCTAATCCCACAACTAACTCAGATTAAGGTTAGAATATTGTAACACTCAGTAAATAGAAAGAAATTTCATATATTTCATATATGTCATGACCAGGGCAGGATGATGCTCTTCTGTGTTAGCACTCATGGTTTCAAAGATTGTTTTCATTCTAAAGCCTATCTGGAGGGGAGATTTTCCTCTTTCCTCTGGCACACAAGAAAATGCTTTTTATTTTCCTACTGAAACCTATACTCTTTCAGTATAAGTTTGAGGTATGAGGTTCTCAAACTGGATGTCCCAGTTCTAGATCTGAAGCTATATGGTAAGGCAAGGTCTACACTGAATTTCACGTTTCAAACTCCTTACAGTCAGTGGATCAGGGCTGGGTTGTTTTGTTTTTTTTTTTTTAAATGGGAATTGAGGAAGAGTGTGATGAAAGGGGGTCACTTCAGTGGGAAATGTTGCAATACTGAAAAAAGGCATCATGTTCTACCTCCTTTTCTGTATCTTCAACTCATTGCAATACAGTATGGTGAGAGGCAAGTCTTGTGAGACAGGTACCACCACTAGCAGATCTAGCTTGTCTTTTTCTGCTACTAGGAAAAAAATCATCTTATTTTGTCTCTTTTCCAACAGTAATTACTGTTACCTGAAGCAAATGATGGCCTTTTGACTTGGATTTGACATTACTTTTAGTACTGGTGTTCTTTTTGGGAAAAAAGGGAAAAAAAGCTGCTTATTTGGGCACAGTCACAAAGCAATCTGTCTGTCTGTGACTTTGCTAGAGTGTCTCTGTTCTGAGATCTATCTAATTTCTGGAATTTTCAGTCCTGGAAGAGCTGAAATAGAGGATGAAAAGGAGGAAGAAACAAATCCTGAAGGAGAGAAAGAGGAAGCAAAGAAAATTTCTAAGGTATTTATACCCTTGAGACTGCTTTTAATAGTTATTGGGGGATGTCTCTTCTCCTACTATCCTCTCTTTCTTCAGGAAGCAGTTGGAATTTGAGTCCTTAATCACCTGGGATTTCCTGCATTCTCTTTTCCCTGCCCGTTGCTCAAATGCTACTGCCTAAAAGGCAGGTAGTGCTCCCAAGCAGCACCTATGTCTGCCACAAACCCCTGATGCAAAGAGTGTGGAAATGTTTAAAGTCCACAGAAAGATAACTTACATTGATACAGATGTGTAAGTCAAATTAACTTAGACATATATTAGAAAGCTCTTTTGAAAGACTCTATTGACCAAACCAAATATCTGATTTTAGCCAGGTGGAAATGAATCTCCCGTTAGCCAAACCAAGGAAGATGGCAGAGGTGAGATGAAGGAGCCACAAGTGAAGCAGGATGTGACCAGTACCCAGACTGCAGAGCATCCCACCCCACAAGGGCTGGCAAAAGACAGAGCAGAGCTCTGTGAGTATTTCATTGCGCTGTTGAGTGTTTCCTCAGTCCCATCTGTTGCCCAAATGTCTCTTCCATATGGGAAATAATGTTAAATTTGGATGCAACTCTTGAACCAATTTAGTCGAACTAGGGCAAAAGGTTGCATGTGCATTTGTATTCTGGTCTGAATCATTTATTTTGGCTTTGCACATAGCTTCCTAAGTTGGTTAACCATCTGCATAACTCAAACCGAGGTGTTTGTTTTCCTAGCAGATTGCCCTTATGCAAGAGAGCTGAAATCCATCTCCTCTGCTCCTCATAATTTATTGAGTCTCAGCAAAGGGTTTGGCTAAGGCTTGTGGTAGAAGCATGCATGAGCAGGATGAGAGCCTGAAGTCTCCCTCTGCCACTTAATAAGATGGGTGATGGCTCCTCACTTCATCTTCTTAGTGATTTTGGTGATACTTTTTCTGACCACAGGCTCCTTCTGTCACTATTCTGAGACAGCATCCAGAGCTGGTAAGATCCACCTCAGCTCTGCAGTCAAACCTACTCACGTCTCCTCTGTAAACACTCTTTTGCAGTTTTAGGTATAAGTGTGCAGAAGCTCTTTTCAGCAAAGGTTTACTCCTGACTGTGCAAGCTGTCCCTGTGATATGGCAATATTTCAAAGACGAAAGAGTTAGCTCTGGGCTCTGTGGACAGCCCAGGCATGTGAAGGAGAAAGTGCAAATTGACTGTGACTGTGGTTGTTTTTATTGGTGTGGGTCTCATTTTTTTTTAAGTTTAATTTTATTTTTCAATCATTTCATAAAAATTTTCTGGTTTGTTTGGTGTCTGCTTTTATAAGAAATTTTGCTGGATCCCTTGGCCTTTGAGCAGCTGGAGGTAATTTCTGGTTTGTTTTATTTTTTTTCTTTTTAAAGTACTGATGGGGAGCCTCTTACCATGGCTTCATCAGAGAGGCTGATTTGGAGAGTTGTTTGCCTCCCACTCCATTCTTTTCTTCTTCACCAGGGTTTGAATGTTTTGCAGAAATGTTGGTCATTATCTAGACTGTACTGTCGTGGTGCCTGTTTCTGGTGAGACCAACTGCATGCACCCACATTTAGAAACAACTATCTGCTTTTGTTTCTGTGGCTGCAATTTCTACATTATTCCAATTCCCTGAAGTCAGTTTTCAGGCACTTAACAGACTCCTCCAGTAAGAATCTTATTCTAACTTCATGAGGTGCAACTCTCATGCTCTATTCAAGCCCTTGGTGGAATAAATCTCTGGGATAGTTGTCTTCTTTGTCTGATTTCCAAGATGTTGATTTACAGGTGTAGTCTCAATGACTGGACTGTTATTTGGATCTTAGCATCTTCACCAACCATGTTAAGCCATCATTTCTTCAAAACTCCGCAGTCTGTTGAGATGTTTTCTGGTGAGGAGCATTTGGGTCCGAGCAGCCACAACTGAGAATCTTGATGGATGTTTTAATTTTTTTTTAACCTAAAATATTTTACAACATGAAATATTTTAAAGTTAAATCTTTTTAAACTAATTTTTTTTTATTATTTACTTTTCTTTCACAAAGTGGCTCAGAGCAGATTTTCCTGGACTGGGATGTATGCCTGTAGGCTCTTATTTGTTGTGGCATCAACAGCTGTTCATCAACAATTCTTGCCCTGAGGGAAGTTCATAGAATCATAGATTTGTTTCATTTATGAAAGACCTTTAAGATCATCAGCTCATCAACTCCCCTCACGCTGCCAAGCCCACCATTAACCCATGACCCTCAGCATCTCAGTTACACAGCTTTTCAATATCTCCAGGGCTGGGGACTCTGCTACCCTCCCTGGGCAGCCTGGGACAGGGGCTGACAACCCTCTCAGTGAAAAAGTTCTTCCTCATCTCCAATTTCAACTTCTTCTGGTGCAACTTGAACTCATTTCCTCACGTCTTATCAGTCCTTACTGGAGAGGAGAGACCGATCCCCACCTTGCTACAATCTGCTGTCAGGTATTTGTAGAGAGTGCTCATGTCTCCCCTCAGCCTCCTCTTCCCCAGACTAAAGTCTCCTAGGTCCCTCAGCTGCTTCTCATCAGACTTGTGCTCCAGAACCTTCGTCACCTTCTTTCACCAGAAGTTCCTCAGAAAAACTTCTAAAGCAAAGGTCTTTTTCTTATTTCCAGCACACTGCATGTATTTTGGTGCACCAAAACCAGAGGTAGAAAGAACAGCCTTGAGCCGAAACACGTGTCAGTTTCTGCAGTCACCAGAGAATATATATGATGATGTTGGGGAAATGCAAAATAGACTGTGAGTATGGATCTGAGCTCTTTTCAATGGCTGTTTCTATGATTTGTCTTTTTAAAACACCCCCATGTAACACTTCTGTCTTCTAGCAGCAACGTGTCAGATGCCTCCAGTCCGATTACTTCAGCCAGCAGTAAGTGCAGCACATGGGGAAGCTCAAATGGGAACTGCTTTTAATTTGGGCTGGTCCCTGGGAGATTATGTGAATAGCTTCATTTAACTGTCAACATCTATAGTGTCTCCTTCTGGCCTGGTTGCTCTAAATTGCCATTAAAACCAGTGGGGAGCAAAACATGTGTCTAGCATGGAATTAATTTGAGTGACCTGAAAACCTCTGTAAGAGTAAAATGTAACAGCCTGGGTGCAATTTGTCCAGCAAATCTCACCTCATCGCTACCGAACGCGGTTTGTGCTAATGGCATGCCTTGGTTTTAAGTTTCAGGAAACAACTATGAAAAAACATATGAAGATGTTGAGACTGGGAGCGATAATCCAGCAAAAACAGAGTAAGTTGCAATTTCTTAGCCTGTAGTTTGAAATACTGACTTTGATCTCCTATGACAGGTTCTGGCTCAGCCTTTTTTCTCCCCTTAATGCAACTGTAGAAAAGTTGTTGTATGGGTGGTTTTCTTCTTTCTCTCCCTCCCTCTTTCCCCTTTGGCTGATACTTAGGGGAAAAAAAAAATAGTTAACAAAATTAAAACCCTAAGCAGTAAGGCCTTTCTGTTAGAGCTTGTGGCGCTCTCCATCCATAAGAAGTGCTCCCCTTGCAGACCACTTTTAACATAAAACCCATAGGACTGTCTTGTAGCTTTCTCTTGATCAAAAGTGTTGCTCAGTTGTAGCTCAGAATGGAAGAGGTAATGCTCAAGGGATAAATGGGGATAATGTTCCCAGAAAAAGGGACAAAATGCTCACATTTCAGATCACAGAAGATTGGAAAGCTGAAAGGACCTCAGGCTGACATTCTGTAACTAACTTGCAACCTGTTCTTATTTATATAGTTTCTCAAGATATTTACTTCCACAGAGTGTTACAAAAGCAATGTGTTCTGCAGCCTCAGGTTTATACATTGCCTGAGCTTCCCAAATGGATTAAGAAGTAAAATGTGAAGCTAGTTGTGTTTTTACTTACTAGCTTTGTGTGGTTCCCTACCCTCATACACTGAAAGATTTCCTGCATCCCTTTGTAAGAAATAGAGACAGCCTTTGGGAACAGCTTATAGGCTAGGGATGCTGCACACAATTGCTTCAAGTGCATTTGGTGGCTCTCTTCTAAGAAACAGTGTGGGAGGAATAATAAGGTGTTGCTGTACATCTGCTTCCTTACGGATGTGAGAGTCACACTGGTTTGCATCTGGATTCAAGACACACGTGCACATAGAGCCCATGTGTGTCAGAGAGGGGAAAAGGTCCAAGAAACCTGAAACCCTGGAGGTGACTGAGCAGTTATTAAAAGGCAAAAGTGTCATTTCTCTGCAAATTGACCGTGGGAGTTGTCTGGAGAAGGTGTATGAGCACCTCTGGCCAAAGAGTTAGTGTGGCAAGATCTGCATCTCGCCTACATCCTGGCTGTTGATGTCCTTCACCCCTCAGGACACATACCCATGCCTTTTCTGTTCCTCCCTGCACATGGATGCTGAACAGAAGCAGAAACGAAATTCTATTGCTAATTCACAGAGAAGCAATACATCTTGCTGGGCTTTCAAGGAAATTTCATGAGAAAACTAGGATTGTGACCAAATTCATGGGGTTCAGAGGTCAGTGTCTTGATCTCTGGACTGATCTTTATGTAATCTTTCTATTGATCCCACATGCAGGATTAGGTGTGCAGATATACATGAAGTATTTTTAATAGTACTTGCCATGGATAATGTCTCCCATATGAGGATCTTAGTTGTTTGCATCTACTTTCTTAGAAAATTGCTTCCTAGCTTTGCAGCCCCTTGAAAGCTTCAAAAAGAGAAGAGTGTGTAGTAGAACATCCTTCACTAGAGCATTTGTGACAGAAATGTGAGATGCACGATGGCACAGATAGCTGATCCTGATCTCCTCTTTTAACGTGCACTGCCTGCTTTGGGGAATTTTTTTCCTTCTCATCAGGAGTTTTACTCCAAATAAACATGCATTAGAGGAGGGCAGCTTCAATTAGCACCAAAAAGTTTAAAGCCAAGCAAGGATTCAAGCTTGGACTCTTCTAATTAAGTACCTTTTGCTGTGTTGGTGCCTATCCCATTGAACCTGTCATTCCTCTCCATGATGCTGTTAAGGCTTAAAGCCTACTACTGCGCTGAGGTCTGAGGTCTTCTGGGCTGAGGTCTGAGATCTGCTGACCTCTCTTTACCTACTTTTGAGGGTCTCTGGGGCTACAGGTGTTGCAACTCTCATCTACTTCAGTACTTAGTCCCTCTTTAATTTTAAATCCGTTTCTCTTTTGGACAGAAGAGAAAAACAAAAGAGGTTTGGAAACTTGTTTAAGATAGAAATTTTGAAGCTGAAGAAACCCAGGTTCAAGGAAAACTTGAAGTAAGAAAATGTTGGTCGTCCAACCCCTTCCCCCTCCAAACCTGAGCATTCATGTTTGCAGTGATTTGATGTCAGGAGGTCTAGCAGTAAGGAATAGTTGTACTGCCAAAAGTGCTTCTGTCAACTCATTAGGAGGTGCTTTGGCAGATGTGGCCAATGGTCCATCTGTGCAGCTTCTCTGACATTGCCAGCATCAGGAATCTAAAGGAGCTGATCCTATATTAATGTCCAAGTTTTCATAGGCTTTCTGCTGTACCTTTGTGATTCCTCAGCATGATGCAGGCACACAAGAAATGTTATACCGGCTGCCTAGACCTGTGGGCCATCATCTACCCATGATATTGATAGACTACAAGGAGGAAGTTACTATTGTCTACAGTTAGGAACTATCCATCAGTCCTCTAGCTATTGGGAAGGGATGTAGTGGTGCGTAGGAGGAGATTGCTTTTGCCTGTTTGACCCATTCATTGGATGTAATGTAGACCTTTCATCATGTGCTCAATGAACACGTAGGTCTTGTTTCTGCCAGAGGATGAAGATGCTTATTTAGCAAGGCAGGTAGTTCTGGCAAATGTGGTTGATATCACAGAGCCCATGCACCCAGACCTGCCTCTGTCACTTCAGCAGCAAGCGCTGTTAGTTTGTTGGTACTTGTGGTTTTAAGGCAATGTTGATGTATTAACTTGTTTCTAAAAATCTCTTTCTACCTACAGATGGTCTTCCCTTTCAGTACCAAATTTAGGTAAGCAGCATACAAGTTTCTGACTTGTGGGGATTTGTGTGTGTGTATGAAGAGGTAAATGTATTGCAGAATGGAAAATCAGCTTTGTGCGTTGTGCCTTTCTGAAAACCATGCAGTGTGGCAGCATTAACTTTGAAGAGGTGTGTGCTTCAGTGGAGGGTGGGAGTTTTGCTCATTTTGGGGTGGTTTTTCTTTGCAGAGGAGCTTTCTTCCTGAAGATTTAAATATATTTAGGAAGGAAATGTGCAAAGCAGTCCATGCTGAACCACTGCTCCTAGGCTGGCAGTGGTGTTTTAACAGCCACTCACATGCCAGTAGCTCTCTGTAAAACTACTTATCATTGCCTGCTGGGGGGACAAGTTCATGCCTTGTGTAAATGGGGGTGAATCTACAAACTGTTCTTCCCCACTAAACAAGCCTTGAGAAGGATGCTGGAGTGAACATCCCCTTGGGATGGAAAGCCTGCCCAGACTGGCTGTAGCGCAAAGCTGGGGCTTTGCTGCTGCTCTTGTTCTATCCCTGGAGATAGATGGCCAGGTTTGCCCAGGAAACTGCCCATAAACAAAACTAACAACCCAAGCCTCCTGCTTTGTGGAGCCCCAAGGATTGCATTGCCTTGGTCTCTTTGGGTTGAGTAATTAGCAGCAGCAGCTCCTAATTTCCTCTGCAGTGCATTGCTTCAAGCACCAGGCACAGAATGGCATCTCCTAATCATTTTCCCTCCTGTGTTTTGGTTGACAGTGGCTGTTTCCCAGGAGGACTTGATGTACGATGATGTTGAGGTGGGGCAGAGAGAGCCAAGGTGAGGAAGGTGCCTTCCCTTGAGGCTGGCCTCAGGCCACAGAGGTTCTGCTTGGCACAACCTTATGTCCCGAGGAGCCTGTGGCAAGCTGCCAATGGTCATGGGCTGGTTGGGACTCAGTCCTCTGGAGACAGTCCAGGTGCCCTCTCCATGTGTGTTTGATTTGGCAAGTCGCATCCCTCAAAACGTTTGTTCAGCGTTACCTAGTTGGTGCCAGAGACGTGAAAAGGAGAGAGCTGCTCCCTGAAACACATGAAAACTCAGATAGTTTGTGTAAGGAAGGAAAACTCCAGCTCCCAGACTCGATAATCAGCCCTGTCCTGGCAAGCTCCTTGTCAGAAAAATTACTCTTAATAAGAACAGCGTGTCTGGACTTCTTGCTGCCAGATGACTGCAGCAGCAGCACGTGCTGGTATAAATTGCAGCAAATGTTTGCATTTCAGTGGTGGTTGTGGGGGAGACGGAGAAAAATCACTGCTAGGTACCTGGGTTTAGTGAGGGTATAAGGTCTGCTGGGAAAAAAAACCAAAAAACAACTGAATTTCTGTCTGTCTCTTTCCCCTCCTCTCAGAGAGAAGGATGACACGTTCAAAACCTAGATGCCAAAATTTTTGGTGGCAAAGTGGATAAGGACCAAAAGAGAAGTAGCAACGATGTGGAAAGTTCTTGATTTTCATTCTGTGTGTTCCCACGTTGTCTAGCTTTTGCAGGAGCAGGGTGCCTCTGATTGTGCTAACATTTCGTGTTTGGCTGCTGCTCCAGGGTATTTTCCCTTTGAGCCTAGGGTTCAAGAAACTTTGCAGAAAGTACCTTGAAGGCAAAACAAACTCTTGGATCTGACCTAAATGCAAGCAGGGTATACTCTGAGGGTCTCATCCTGACATTGCACCTCGTCTTCTCACTTAACTGAGACAAAAAGCTGCTGCTTGCTCTATATCTGGCTGCTCTCCTGCCATGCTCAGTCCCATTCCTTCTTTAATTGTTCTTCGATTAAATATCTGATCTCCATGGATCAGGTGTTGCTATTTTGGCAAGAGCACTGTGTTTAAAAGCCCTGTACACAGCATGATCATTGCCTGTGGCTTTTTTATTCATTGTCCTTATTTCAAAGTATTGATTTCTTGGGTCTTCTCTTTTCCAGATGGATTTATTGCAATGCCTCTTGCTGGACCATTTATGCATAAAAGCAAACTGAAAATTTCTTGTTACCAGTGCTGCAAAAATCCACATGGAAACAGGAGCTTTTCATGTCCCTTTTAGATCAGGATAAAAAATGTGTTGCAATGAGCTTTTTCATGATCCAATAGCTAGAACTTCAAATAAATGCAAATCAAGATCTGCTTTCAAGGTTCTCCCCACAGAGCTGCTGCATGGGGTTGTTCACACACCAGTTGTATTGTGCAGAGTCATGCATATAATTTTACAGACCATCAGAAAGCCAATGCAATTTTTCCCTTGGAGATCCAGGTCCTGCAGGCTGAGACTGCCAAGGAGGAATCTACTCACAGCTTAAAAGTCCCTAATTTCAGCTCTAGTTTCTCCTCCTCTCATAATTAAGTGTGTGAAAGTTAGCTAAGGGTGAATAATTTATTGCAAGTGTGTGGGGTTTTGTTAGTCGGTTGTTTTTTGTTCTGCTTTAATTTTAAAATGAGTGCCATAGCTGGAATTTCATGTACAAACCAGGAAGAGTGGCATCTCCATACCCAGGGAATGCCCCAGTGTGAATGGCCATTGTTCCTCTTAAGCTGTTTATAAGAGCTTGTTTTTCACTTTAAAGTGCCATATAAATGTCGACTTGGGTAACTTTCTCCTCCATGTACTAAAAAAGCAACAAAAATCCATAGAGCTGTGTGAAGCCCTGCTTCCATCAATGACTAGGGATGAGAGTTTTCTGGGGACCCTTTATGTTTGATTATAAATAGAACCAGAAGGAGAAAAATTGCTGGGGGGAAAAGTAAATTGTTGACTTCTATAAAAAACATGACTGATTTGAAACACTTGATAGGGAGGTTGTTTGTTCCCACGCTGCTTCCAGAGCCAACACATATTCCAAACAGAGATACAAGATGGCTCAAGTTATGCTCACCAACACATTCTAGTTGTATATTCATCCTCTTATGAAAAATAGTGATGTAAACAGCATGTTCTGCTTTTCCAAGAGTTCATTGAAGACAAGACTGGAGTTAGGCTCTGGGTTGCATTTCCCACTGTGCCAGGAGTTATTTAACAGTGTCTCTCTCAATGTAGAAGTATCTTCAATGTCAAGAAGAGCAATGTAGAAAAAAGCAAGAAGATGGAAAAAGAAGAGAAGTTGTTTAGAGAAACATTCATGGTATGTGTCTATACTTAGAGAATTAGTTGTATAAGAAGAAGAAAGGAGCTACATATCAAGCTTAAAAGACCTATGGTACAAAGCTGTTGGTGCTTAGCTGTGCTGAGAGAAATGTCCAACTGACCTACTGCCTTTTTCGCTAATTGGGAATCTTCAGCAGGAGTGTTGCTGGGATTTTTTTTTCCCCCTCTTCAGACCCAAACAAAACCTCCCAACCCATCCTGAAATCTGTTCTCTCCATCCCTCCTCACTGTACTTAAAGACATTGCACTCGAGCATAAAGTAAACTCATGCATTTGTTTCTTCCCTGCAGTATGACAAGGAGATCAAAGTCATCAGCACAGCCACTGCCCAGTGCTCAGTCCCCAGTAAGAGGAGAGTCGATCTCTCGGTCACAGCTGGAGAACAGCTGGATGTTATTGATGTCACCAAGGGCAACGCAGTGATTTGCCGCAGTTCAGAGGGCAGATGTAAGTTTGCTGAAAGCCTCTGGCACCGCTGGTGGCTTTGCAATCCAGTTTTGAGGAGCAAGCAACAGTGTGTTCTTTGTGCTTTTATTTATTTAGAACTTTATTAATTTGCTTCTTTTTTTCCCCTCCTTCTCTCAGATGGATATGTTCTAGTGGAGCATTTGAACTTCAGGTAAACTCACATTTTATTTATTATGATGCATATTTTCTTCTCCTTCCTGTCTAGAGATATCTGAAACCTGGAGAAATGTACTTCAAACTTCTGAAGGGAGGAGAAGGTTAATGTAAACAGTCAATATTAAATATTCAATAAGTATTTCCAGTTTCAGTCTGCTGTTCTGCTGTTACACACATTCCTTGTCCAACTGCAGCTAAAAAAATTCCCCATCCAGTCATGACTTGTATAAATTGGAGATTCTTGACTTGCCTTCAGACATGCCATATTAATTCACATCTGCTGCAAACATGGGCTACTCAGTGTGCAACACTTTGCCAAAACACACCCTGAAATTCTCTGTTGCAGTATCACTTCCTTGCATGCTCATGCATAATTGATACAAATGAACCTCCTATTGCCCAGGTGCTCAGTGCTGTGAAACTTTCTGGGTTTTTTGAGAGAGGCAGCAGTAACTGCCCTGAGAGCTGCTCTCCCCAAGAGCATCCCTTGAGGTCTCTCTTGCTCTGCTTGCATCCATGAGAATCCACCGTGGTCAACCTTGGAGTGATGATGCAAATGTAAATGAAGTTTGATTTTATTTTTTTTCACATTTACACTGCTAAACATGCAAGAGACATTTCCTTCTTTTCTTGTCTACTATTTAGAGCAAAGGCTGAGGGAGCTTGGGGCTCTTTAGCTTGGAGGAGACTGAGGGGTGATCTCATTAATGTTTACAAATACATAAAGAGTGGGTGTCAGGAGGATGGAGCCCAGGCTGCTCTCAATGATGGCCAATGATAGGACAAGGGGCAACAGGTACAAGCTGGAACAGAACAGGTTCCAAAGAAATACAAGAAAGAATTTCTTTACTGTTCAGGTGAGGGAGCACTGGAACAGGCTGCCCAGATGGGTTATGGAGTCTATTTCTCTGCAGACATTTCAAACTCACCTGGACGAGTTCCTGTGTGACCTACTCTAGGTGGTCCTGCTCTGGCAGGAGGGTTGGACTGGATGAGCTTTTGAGGTCACCTCCAACCCTTAAGACTCTGTGATTCTGTGATTATCTCACCATTAGTTATTTTCAGTGTTTCTCCTTTTTTTTCTTGGAGTACCTTGTTGGTCATCTCTGAAACAGCTATAACATTTCTGTGTTTGCATGAAAGACTTTGTGCAGAATGCAACTAAATGCTCCATGTCCATGTCGTTATTGTCTGGTTTAGGTGCTGGAACTGTAAGACTGCTCCAAAAACTTGCACTTTTAAAAGCAAACCGTATAAATTTCAACTGCCTTTGGTCTTGACAAAAGTATTTGGGACAAGCAGTATGTACCACCACTCTTGCTGAGTTAAATATATAAAATAGTGAACTTGACTCATTTCTTTCCAAAAAAACATTTTCCAAAGAGTAAATACAGCATTCAGTCAAAATTTACTTTATTTTTGTAAGCTAACTCAGGCATCCCAGATATGTGAAGGCTGTATTCTGGCTCCTACCAACTTGCAGTGGCAGGCAGTTACCCAACAGTTGCCCCTGTGTTCAGGCTCTTCTCCACTGTGGGCCTGAAGGATGATTGCTTATTTGAAGAAAAATGTTCCTAGACATAGGAAGAGAAATATAAATTGCTAATGGCTTTTCCTCAGTGTCTCCAGTGGATACCTTTTCAAAAGCAGAAAAATGTAGACAGGGTTTTCACACGACTCTGGAAGAAAAGCCTTAAATATGACTGGAGTGTACAGCTTCTGTCCCTCCCCAGCACATTTTAAGAGCCCATGTCAGTTTGCTCATAAATATCCTAAAAATGTAGATGGATTAATTAGAAAGTATTAAATGTTCCAGGCTTAAGAAAACAGGGCAAAATAAAAGCACTGCTTACCATGCGGTCATTTCAAAGCTGGCATGAAAGACATCAGAAAAACACAGCAAATATTATATATTTACTTTTAAGTCCATACAGGCATTCTTATTTATTTTACCATGTGGTTACTATTAAGTGCATTGGCCTACATCCATCCTTGCAATAAAAATAATAACTAAAACAAGCCTCCGTAAGCATGCGCAGCTTTGCAGGCTTGCCAGCCCAAATATTTGGACTTCTTCAGTGAATATGGAGAGTTTGAGGGGCTGAAGTTAAGTCTTGGGTTTCAGAGTAGGCTGGGATGTGCCTTTGTGGGGAATCTACTTGATGGAAATTGTGAAGATGGTTTATCTGGGTATTTTTTTTTTCCATGGCAATGTTTAGGATTGACCCTGTGAAGAAAACACCCCCTTCCTCAATGACTCCTTCATCGTCCTTCCCATCCAGCACTAGCTCACAACTCCTGAAGTCTATTAATCACACACTTTGTAAACGCTAGAGGCAAATTTTGTTATTAGCTACATGTGCTGTTTTTTTTTTTCTCCCAAGGAAGTTATTTAACCATTTTTTCCTTTTGAAAAAGTGTATTTAAAAAAAAAATACTCATCTATCCTGTGAGATCCATGACTGGGCTCCAATCCCAGTGCAATTAAGCCCAGTCCTTGTTGGGTTACAACCCAACTCGATGCAAAACCCAAACTTCTGCACTGGCCTTGGCAGGTGAGTTAACACAAAGATGCCTTGCAATACACTTCAAGTGTTTGTCTTCACAGACAGATTCCAAAGCGTGTACAAAAGGAAAGTGCTTGATATGAGATGAGTCGAGACAATACAAAAATGCTTTGCATACAGCAACTTAGATTTCTTCAATTAATCCACAGGCTGGCTGTATTTAGGTTAAGATATTGGTCAGGAAATAAAATTATTCCTTTTTATTTTTTTCTTTTATAGCATTGCTGGTACGTCCTAAACACATCAAAACTTGAAGGAATTCTCATGTGAATCTTAAACTCTGTTCCTTCACCTTCCTCCTCAAAATGGAGATCATCATGATAACCATCCTGACTTGCTGAATCTGAGGGAGAACTGAAATTTCATGGAAGCCAGCTTGGTATCACATGAACTGTGTAAGGAGAGTGAAGATAGGGATGAAACTGGAGCATTCATTGCAGCTTTGTGCTTTAACCAGATTTCCAGCCCTCTGCATCACAGGCATATAGGAACTAAGTCCAGTTCCCACCAGCCACCCTCCCCCAAGGGCCTTTCTTGCAGTTATGTGCCTTTTTTGCACAGTATCTTCAAAATCCTTCTCTCTATGCTTTGCTGTAAGAAGTTGTGATCTCAATCAGGACATGTCCATCGGCGCTGCTGGATGCACATTAATACACCAGAAAACCTTTGGGTCTGGCTTGTGGCATGTATTCTGGGCTGGGAAGCTGTTTTTGTTATTCATATATATATATATATATATATATTTGAATTCTCCTCCTTGCCCCTTCTCCCCCACCCACCAAGCCCTGGAGCATTCATGGCCCTGCAGACATGATATGCTGGAAGCATATCCAGAGGCAAACTCTACCAGCACAACCCCAGTCTGCAAGACTGAGAGGCTTGTAATAAGTAAGTTTAAAGGATTTGTTGATTTTGTCTCTTTTCACCTCCGAGTTTATTAAAGTGCAAATGTCAACCATGGAGACAGCTATCACATGCAGTGCAGTACACTGAGAAACACTTTCCACACCATAAATGGAAGGTAAAAGGCTTCGTTGTGATTATCTAATGCACAGTTACTTGCACAAAGGACAAAACTGAACCTAGGCTCTGTGCCCTTCCACAACAGATAGCCCAGAAAGTACTAAAGCAATTAATTTGAGAACAAAACCTTCTCCAGTCCATCAGCTGACAAAATACAAAATGCCAAGGATGGAGTAATTATACAGCTTGATGTTTTTTTCTGAGCTTCATGTTAATGATAAGTTTGAAGGGATACTTATAATTAGAGGCTTTAAAGTTCAGTGTTTTAACAAGAAAATAACAATAAATACTCTCATAAACCATAAATACTCCTTAGAATACAAAAAAAAAAAAAAAAAAAGTTGCAATAGACTAGTCTGGTTCATATCTCTCATAGAGATCTTTGTCTGTCCAAAGCTGCTGGGCCATGGACACTACAGTTTTCCTGGGATTCAGTTTTGCTTTGTGCTCTAAAATTAAAACCAAAACAAATGCACTGAGGTACAAAAATGTGAATATGACATGATACAGAACACATGACCATGCTTTCAGCAACAAGAATAAATATTACTGTGTCTACAGTATCTACTTCACAGCTTTGTGAGATAAGGGTTTCAAAACTTGGAAAAAAAAAACCCCAACCCATAGACATGAGTCTTAGAAATAAACTTTGATTTCTAAATTAAGGCAGCTCCAGCAGGAATTTCAAGGCTTATGATGAAAACGGACTTCTTGTAACACCAAAAGTGTACTTATGCTTTGCAGCCAAAGCTCTGATATACTGTCCAGTTCTCCTAGTTTTGGTGATCAAAAGGAGCAGAGAGATGAACATTGAATACATGCGATACCAGCTTTGCTCTCAGCAAAAGCCAGAGTTTGGTCAAGAGGTATAACACGGGAATTCCAAAAAACAGTTCATCTCTCAGGCATGGGAGTGAGGTATCTCTGAATGAATCATCAACTCCATGTCCAAGAGCCAACCCGGACATTCAGAATTAGAAGAAGCTGTTGCTAAAGTGAAAGATGAGAAGGAATATGCAAGGAAGCCAAAGGAAAGCACTAAATGGAAAGCCCATACCAAAGTGAAAGGTGACTCTAGTAGGTACATCGTATACCTGAAACAAAAATGGATCCTAATACTATTCAGTCAAGTACTTCAGGAGTTGGAGCAGGGATTTGTTTGGCTTATCCAAAGGGACAGATGTGCGATTCTTCTTCCCCCTCTCCTGTCAGTTAACAGAAGAATGAGGCCATGTAATTGCACAACAAGTGGTACTTCAAGTATTTTGAAACACAGCCTGCATGCCTCAGCTGTGGGATTGTGCATAAACTGGGGGAGCTGGTGCACCTTGTGAAACAAAGCTATAACTTTCAGCAGTTCTAACGTATGGTGAAGGCACAACTTCATGTCCTACACAAAAGTCTGCTCCTTCTACATGGGCACACACAAGACTGGTGGTAAAGAGCAGTAAAACGAAAAGGAGTAGACAAAATGGTTATTTTGTTCAAACTTCATCTATTCCACCACAAATGGCATTATCATCACAGACAAAAAAGATATATACAACAGATAGTAACCAGCTGCTTTGTTTTTTTACAACACTGCCCATATATCCCTCTTGTGCTTGTACACACCTAAAGAAATGCTCAACTGTACATACACACTGAAGATGCATTTCTGACCTGTCAGAGGAAAAACAAAACACAAACCATGCCGCCTTTACCTGCTCAACTCAGACTCCTCAAAACAAAACTGACCCAAACTCTGTTGGTATCAGGGCTTCAACCAGGAAGGGTGGAAGGGCAGGATGCTCGTGGTTCCCAGTGCTGCTTCTCCTCCCTTCCCAGGACAAGGTTGCGCTGGGTCTGATGGGATCAGCTAAGCTACTCATGGGCTTTACCTAGAAGAGGGTGTAAAAATATCATCCCGTTTTTCTAGGTCCTCTCATATGCTGGGATTAGTGTGTGTGATGGCCTGTGTCCATCCCAGACACATACCTGCCCACTGGGCAAATAAAACTTGGAAGCCAATGACAGGGATGCTACCTATATTTTATATATATATATATATATATATATTTCTCAACTAGTACAGTACAAGCTATTTCTGAATTAACTCCCCCAGGAGCTGGAGGTCCCTGCTGAAGCCTAAGTGAACTCGACCCTTTGCATTTTGCCTCTCTCCCCTCAGGCTGGCACAAAGTTTGGGTGAGTTTGTGGCTTTCAAAGCACAGCTGTCCAGTGGCTTCTGAAGAATTGCACTTGGAGTAATTCAAGTTTCTGTAGTTCAAACACATCTACCCTGCTTTTCAAGGTGCATGTACCAGTATACCTCAAAAAAAAAAAAAAAAGAAAACTGACCACAGTGTAAGTGTCAAAGTTAAACTTTTCCTCTGGAAGATGTAACCAGATGTCAGCAGCTTCTTTGCAGCTGGGAACCAGTAAACAGCCTGTCTGAAGGTTAAAAAAAAAAAAAAAAAAAAAAAAAAAGAGGAGTGAAATTTCTCAGCATATTTCAAAATGCAGCATGGATTTGGACAGTTTAATCCGACACATTCATCATGAAGGTACTTCCATTAGTCCTGTTTGCTCCACTGCCTATGCTGACCTCCAGCAGGAAAGTTGCTTCTTCTGTGTCCCTCCATATAGAAAATGGAGCCACTCTTACTGCTTTCTGGACAGGCCTGGTTTTGCAGATCCAGATTATATATAAGAGTTAATGTTTGCATAGGTCTGAGAAGATGTCAGGTGCCACCTAGAAATCCCACCTGCCCTCAGGAAGCAAATATTTCCTCCCAAGGGCATTTGCTGCTGTTTAACACTTGATTCTGCTGGGTGGGAAATCCCAGAAGACAAGTGTCATTGTAAGGCAAGACATCTCTATGCTTCTGAACTGCAGGTTATATCTAACTCACCAGCTCCTTAGCAACCAGGCTACAGGTGTTTCCAGGACAAGTGACTTGGCAAGATTCTCAGTTTTGAGTGATGCTTTCAACAGTCTTTTACATTTGTAATACATGTCACAGCAGGAGTATGGACACTCACAGCTGTTTCCTGGATAGAAAATAATTTCAGTCCCTCTCTCCTGCTCCTTTCTAAAAGGGTTTATCTCTAGCACCCAAACCCATTTAGGGCTGTTTGTTCGTGTCTCAATGCTGATCTGAAAGCTGCTAAAAAGCTGGGTGCTGCCCAGCTTTGACTCTGGGATGAGGTGTTTTTTTCACATGCAGACGTCTGTATACTTCATCCTCACCACATCTGACCTGCTCACATCACAGCACTGGAAACACACATCATCTGAGTATCACCAGGCACAGCACCAGCACCATCCTCCACCCCAGAGTATTTAATTAATAACAATAATATAATAAAAAGCTCATTACAAAACCTAAGAGTAATACAAATATTTCCAGTATTTCTTTTAAAAACAAAATTGTTCTGCTGCAAGGTTTATAATCCAGCCACTGCTGTGCTGGATTTGTACTACAAGAACTTAGTAGCAAAATTCACCTTTTTTTTTTTTTTAGAAGTTTTCTGCTTTGTGCGGCTTGTGGAAAAAAATCAGAGCTGTAAAGTCACATTAGTGAGAATCCAAGCATAATCTGTAACAAAAGTAAGGCAATTTTGTGGGTTGTTTTTTTAAAAAAAGGGATTTCAAGCTGGAAATGTCCATTTAACTGCCAGTAGATGGCAAAAATATCCCATATTTGTCATTACCTAAAATGATCAGTACAAAAGGCTTGATGTGTCATTCCTTTCCTTGCAGAAAGTATAAATTAAAGTGCAACTGTACAAAAAAAAGCCAGCCAACAACTTATCAAAAAAACCTTGGTGGGTCATAAGAAGTTATCAAAAAGATGGATTGCTTTTTGGTGATTTTTTACAGTTGAATGACTGTATATCAGGGACTAGCGAAAGTTCTCTTTTGCTTTGTTTCTTAAGAAAGCAAACAAACAAACAAAACTACCCAGGACCTTTATGGCAAATTTTTCATAAAGCATTTGTTCCTTGACTGATTAAACTATTATGTTTCTTTGCAGTCGAATAAGTGGAATTAAATGGCATAGCAAAGCCAAGCAGATGTCAACGCTGCCTGTTGGCTTAAGCCTGTGTAATGGAAAACAATAACTCTTTTAAAGAAAGAAGTCAGACATACCTCAGAGCTTACCCTTGAATAATAACAATTTAACCTTAAAAATCCCTGTAGTTTGTCTTAAAAAATAAAACCCTATCCTTCAGGTAGCCAGTGGTAGAGTACAGTAAAGCTCTGAAGGCAGATCTCCCTGCCTTATCAGTGGAGCAAAGGTCACAGCCCGGCGAGCAGCAGCGGGATAAGAGAGCCCTTGGGCACAAGAAGCTGCAAGGAGGGCAGATTTGGAAGCCATTTCAAGCCAGTGGCAACAGGCAAAGGCTTCCTACAGGAAAGGTGAGGGAAATGCTTCAGAGCTGCATGATGATGCTGGTTCTCGCTAAGCAGGGATGATCTCCAGCCTTGGATGAAGGGGGTTTTCGGGTGGCTCACTGGCATCTGGCCCTCCGTTGGTGCCCCATCTGAATCCTGTGTGGGTTGAGGCCCCTGGGACTGGTGGTGTGGCTGGGGAGGGTGAGTGGGGAGGAGGGGGATAATGATTAAGGGCTGGAAAAAAAGGCAATCAGCCTTCATGGTGGTGAGCAGGAGCAGAAGTCTTCTGCAAGGACTTCACACATGGAGGCTTTCTGACAGCACGTTTGCAACAGGGCTTTTGCACATCCCACTTTCCCAGGGGAAAAAGAACTAAAGGGGAGGGATGGCATATTGCACTAGTGCAGAAGCATCTAAGCAACTGCTAGTTTCAGGAGGAAAGTGTCCACAGACACCAGCAGCCTTCCTGGCACTCGGGTGTGAATGCCACTGAGCTACTTCACTATCCCTCTGCTCTGTTTTGGACAACCCCTGTGACCTGGCTCAGCCCATCCTGCCCTGGCTCTGCACAGCAAAGGGGATACAACATCAGCCTCACTGCACGCTACCTATGTGGCAGAAAGCTTGGCCGTGGCTCCGTTAACTTAGGATGAATCGGTAGGATTCTCAGTGATATATTTGCTACTTTGTGGCTGTGCCAACATTTCCCATTTGGTTCGTGTGGAGAAAAAAAAAAAGGTTATTAGATATGTTTCACCACAATATAACAAGGAAATGAAGCTATTCTTAATTTCCTTGGTGCCTTGTTAGAGGGGAGTATGTTTTGAGTCTAGAATTGGCTCTGTGTCACAGGCCGTGGAGCTGTGAGGGGCAGAGGAGGAGGAACAAAGCAGAAGAAACAAGGAACAGACAAGTCTGACCAGATCTTCACAGTGCAATACCGTGTGTGGAGGGCCCAGGTCCTTGGTGCCCCCCATCAGCGAGCCAGGGCCATGATCAGGCTGGCACACATCTCAAAGAAGTCCATGGTGTGGCTGCCCAGGCGCGGTGGTGCTGAGGGGATGCTGCCGACGAAGGAGCCGCTCAGGGAGCCCATCAGGGACTGGCACTCAGTGGCTGCTGCCGCATCGATGCTCAGCCTGGGCCGGTGCAGGCCAGCTCCTGAGTAGGAGCGTTGTGGTGTGGATGAGCCTGACCTCTGCTCCATCACGTCATCTTCAATATGCCAAAAAAACCCACCCCAAAAAGAAAAAAGAAGTTGTGCACCTGCAACATGTGTTTGGTAAGGAGCTAGTAACAGTAGTTGCAACAAATCATAGAGTCGTTCTGGTTGGAAAAGATCTTTAAGATCATCAAGTCCAACCCTTCCCTTCACACTGCCAAACCCGCCACTAACCCATGGCCCTCAGTACCTCAGCTACACGTCTTTTCAATATCTCCAGGGATGGGGATTCCCTCACCTACATGGGCACCTTAGGTCAATGTCTGACAACCCTCTCAGT
>WBNH01012197.1:0-221832 GCA_013401255.1 Urocolius indicus
TATATATATATATATATACTATGTATGTATGTATACATATGTGACTTAGCAGAAATGTGGATATTTGTACCCAAGCTTACTCAATTAAATCTGAACAACAGTACTTATTTTCAAAGATAAAATGGGTTATTCATGTTCACAGAGGCACAGAGCAGTGGAGGTTGGTCATTTGGTCCTCCCTGCCACCTATGGATGGTTGCCCAGAACTATGTCAAGATAGCTTTTGAGTATCTCCAAGGATTGTAATTCCACCACTTCAAACAATGTTAGCTCTGTTTTTTTTTTCCTCACAAAGATGCAGAATTAACAAAATATAATTAACTGAAATTAGGAAAAATTAGTGCCAAGCACCTTAAGAATTAACTTTAGCTCAATCTCTTGTTTGTTGTGTACACTCTGTAAGTCTATTCATCTTTCTGTGCTCCTTCTGTTAGTTTTTGAGGACTGCAATTATTTAGATTGCAAATTCTTTGGGAAGGGGCTCACTCTTCCATGTATTTGCACAGTGCTCAACACAGTGGTTCGTATAATCTCAGTTCTTTAGTGTAAAGGTGGATAGTAATGGCCAGATCTGCCACTGTTAGTGAGACCTTAATGGAAGTATTAAGATGACAGGATAAGACCTAAGGTACAGAATTTGACTGAGAGCAGGTAAACTCCTTCTAAGGAGCTTCCCTGTAGCCACTGGATAAGCTGTACAAGTGCATTGAGTAACAAAAACCAACCTCAAGCTTGTCCAACCATCAATGGCTATTTCCAATTCACCTTGTGGAGCACGGATCCAAAAATTGCCTTACACACTCGGTTTTCTGTTAAGTGAGGGAGAACAGATATTGCACCAAAGAGCAATCTCTAGCCCCAAAATCAGGTGGTGCATACAGGATTGTAGCTGTGCTTCTCAGAATTAGCTCCCATTAGAGTGAATTGATCACATTTGTACTATCTACTGAGGCTTAAGTCCATTGCCTGGGTCCATTGTAACATTTCTCTCACCCCAAGAAATAATAATATTTTTTTTGTGGCACAGTTGTTTTAGGTCAAAGTATTTGAAGTGATGTGAGGTTGTACTGGCAGATGAGATCAGGGTCAGGTGAAACTGTACATGCTCCACAAAATGGAAAGTGAGGCTGTATCAGGATATAAATCCTATTATGATATTGCTGGAGAACATGTTGTGGGTTGGGAAAGAAACCTGGTAAAATCTCACACATGATGGCCTTTAGAAGCAGTTCCTGGTGCAAATTATTCGTGCCCCATTGCATTAAGTACATATGCACTGAGCATACAAACAGTGCAAAACACAATCACCCAGCTTATCTTGATCTGTTAGCATGGATGCTTGTCTCACAGCTCTTTATCCCTTTAATACAGTTCCTGAACTATTTAATTACACCATCATTGCACCATTCCCCTTTTTGGTGCAGGAGGGTTGTATTCTTGCTGTATCATGGTCCAGCTTTAAGTAGCATGTGTATGCACATGCATGAGTGAGAGTTCCCTCTGTCCTCTCTGCTCCTTTCATTCTGTTTTTCCTAAGACTACCCTGAACTGTGTTAGCTGGAACAGTATCTTGGGAGACAGGAGAGTGATATTTGACTTCATCCAAATGAAGTGAACATGAAGCCTTGGTCTTGTACACTTATTAGGTGTTCTTTGTGTTTTGAGAACCAAACTAACCGAAGTCCACATCTTCTAAAATAGACATACAGACATTTTCTTATGTCTATACACATATTTTCAGTTCATTAATTATTTTCATTTGTTTCAGTTTTGCTGATTGTGCAAGAGCGTCAATGTTATATGCAGTGTTACATGTATTTAATGATTTACATTTTTATTATAAGCAAGACTTAATTCTCCCTTATCTCATACCTTCCAAGCCCCTAAACCCCCTAAACTTGAAAATAGAGACAAAGCCTTAAACACAGCATTCATCATCATTCTTGAGACTTCATCCTAGGTTGCCAAGATGCTCCAGAGGCAAATGTCTGTCCCAGAGACACTTACGTTTTGAAGGCAATACGTTATTGTTTGAAATCTAGAATATTTCTTATATTGAGGATGGTTTTTGAAGATGACAGCTAAGTATCTGAGTTGGTTATATATCATCAATTGACTTGGAAGAAACTCTTATATAACTGTACAGCAATTTTCACTATAAAGGAAAGAGCACCTAGACCTTACAAATAATGAGTGTTTTGTGATAATTATTTTTAAAGTCACAAAGTAGTTATTTGAAATGTTCATTCATGTTGCTTACTACTAAATACTTTTTTTGTATTGCTCTGCATATTAATTTTTTGGTGTGTGGAACATTTTTCCTTAATATGTGATTTTGTTGTGAAATAGCCAAGAAATGTAATGTTTATCCTAAACAAAAATCCAGCTCAGATATTGTCAGCATTCATTCAGCTCTTCACATTCACTTGTTCTCTTGCATCCAAATATTATTCATCATGGCAATGTTTGTTCTACTGGGATTGCTCCCATAATACAGAACAAATTCAACTGGGTAGAGTATTAACCTTGCATAAACTTTTAATAATTACTAAAACTGCATATCTAAAGGCATAGACTACTGTGTGCTAGCTGCTCAAGAAATGGTTTTGTGACATGAAGACATTATTACTGTAAGGAAAGATATGAAAATTAGTATGTCACATCATGCTTTTCTTTAAAAAAAATTCAGCTATTGTAAACAAGAAAGCAGGACAAGTGATTTGCTGATACAAAGCTACCAACTTGTGAATGTTCTGACCAGGTGAAATTTGAAACTTAAACTCCTGGGATATCAAGAAATATGTTAAAATGTTTTATGTACATGAATTGCCAAATAACATCTTTCCATGATCTGAATGTTAAGTCTTTAAGAGAAATTTATAAAGAAATGTTACAACAGCCCTCTATGCCTCAGCTTCCCTTCCTGGAAAATGAAAAATGTGATGTTTAATTTCTTTCAAAGTAATTTGAGATCTACAGATTAGAGATGGTAGCTAATGAATTGCTGTTCCTTGGGAGTCCAACCTCTGTCATAGAATACCACAACGAAGCAACTTAGTCAGCGTACCAGTCTATTTGCAGTTCTGATTGGTCCTTGATATTTTGCTGCCTGTTATGCTTTTCAGGGTCCTCACCAGCATCATGTGACACCTATTGCAAGTAGTAGTAAGATGTTTGGGAGTTACTCTGTGTAAGAGTTGTTTTATGTTTTGAGCTAGATTTTCCCCAGTCTAATAAAGCTTTCAGTGGACTTTTATTGTCATTCATAGCTTTATTACACTTTTATCTGACTGTTGCTTTGGCCTTTCCCTTGATTGACTGTGCCTATAGCAGGAATGAAATATTCTGCACTCTTTAATTGTAATGCTGCTTTTCAGGGAATAGAGTTTCCAGAGAACAGTCAGCAGTTATAGCTAAACATAATGCTTTGCTATAAACAGCTGCATGACAAAATTGTCTCAGATTATGTGGGATATTCTTATGTCAAAACTCTGCTCTTCTGTTTGTTAATAGAGAAAATTATTATAACTCTCTTGCAATGTTTTTGCGTTCCAGAAGTATTGGGATAAAATGGTCCATGGCTTGGTAGACGTGTCATGGTTTGACATGAAGCCGTTTCAGGAAATGGGGAGGTAGCTGTAAAGATGGCTCCTGTAAGAATTTGCTTGACACTCTCCCCAGCTCTGAGCCAGACCACTTCTGGGACTGAGCCAATTAGACACCTCCACAATCACTTTTTAAGAAGAATCTGGAAGAGCAGGCGTCTTCCTGTTTCTTCCCTCTTCTATCCCTTCCTCTTTTCTGGCTGGTGGTGGTGCAAGGGGTGGGAAGAGAGGGAGAAGCAGCCATGTGGACTCCCAAGGTCAGTGAGGAAAGAGAGGAGGAGATGTGCTGGAGCAGAGACTCCCCAGCATCCTGTGGAGAGGAGTGGTGAAGCTGAGATTTGTTTGCATTTTGTTAAAGATGCCAAATCAAGGGCAAAAACTCACTTCATAAAAGACCCTGTGCCAGGGGCAGTGACTATGGCCAGAGGAGGCCATGTCCCATGTGAGGGATCTCATGGTCACAGAAGCTGTAACTGTGGGGAAGAATCCATGCCAAAGAAGTTCATTAAAATTATGCCCAGAAGAAACTGTGTCCTGTGTGAGGGACCCTGTATCAGCAGAACCCGCAGCTTCTGGGAAAAAAACACACCAGAGAAGTTCATTAAGAACTGTGTCCCTGGGAAGGGACCCCATATTGGAGCAGGGGAAGAATGCCAGGAGTCCTCATCTGAGAAGACAGAAGCGGCAGAGCCCATCTGTAAGAGACTGACCACATCCCCCATTCCCTGCCACCCTGAGCTACTGAGCAGGGAGGAGGTAGAGATATTTGGAGCAGTGAGCTGGGCCTGGGAAGAAAGGAAAGATAGGGGAGGAGAGATCTTAAAGTGCTGGTTGTAACTTTTCTCATCATCCTGCTCTCTTCTTGCTTTTTGTTTTGTTCTGTTTCTTGTAGGTAGTAGAATATACTTTCCTTACTCTCCTAAGTCAAGTGCTGGAGTCTGTTTCACCCAGAACCATAATTGGCAGTGAGCCCTCCCTGCCCTTGTCTCAATCCACAACATCATTGGTTATCCTTTTTCCTCCCATCTCGCTGGGGCCTCCGCCATTCTAATGAGAGTGGAGGTGGATGGAGGCACCAAGGAAGAGACTGTAGTGGTGCTTCATTGCTGGCTGGGCTAAACAACAACACGTTTATGCATTGAGATAAGTAACATGAAGTTTGCAGCTATCTTGAGACAGAAATGTGGGTCTTGTTGTTCTGTATCCTTTCTATGGTCTGTGTCACTCTTCACATTTTTCCTCACCACGTAATCCTAAGTACTGGCATTACAGTCCCCTTATTCAGGCAGAACAGCTTCTACCTTGTATATCTTTGGGACAGAGAGCTATGTGATATGTGATAGAGTTAATTGGTTAGTAGCTAATTGCATAAGGTATTTGGCATAGATTTACTCTTAAAATTCTGTAACTATATTAGAATGTATTGTACAAATCTGTGTTAATCTCTACTCTGAGTTCTATGTGGAAGGTGCTTCATTCCATGTGGTAAAAACAACTCTCCCTTTCGTGGTACAAAACTAGATGAAGAGGCTTCTCTGCTTGCCATATATTTTCCACCAGACACACAAGTTCCCAGTTCAACAGCAGGGAAGCCAACTGGCTCCCAAATTGGGCTCCCTTGTAGGTGCCTATTCCAAGCTTTCCCTCTGAGATTCATGGTAACTGACATGGAATCCGTGGTCTCCTGTTGTCTAGAAAGAAATTGGTCTTGGCACTAGTAGTGTCATGTGTTGAAATGCCAGAAAAAAATGACAGAAAAGTCTGATTCTATAGGTACAGATTGTATGATTTGGATGGAGGTCCTAGAAGACTTTTTTTGCTATGTTTTTATAAGATTACTAAATCAATCCAATTAATGAGATTGATTGTATTATTTTAGTTGTTCTTTGTAGAAATCTAGTAAAAAAGCATTTTGCTATTGGACATTTTAGGAACCATTCTTGTCTTAGGTGACCTAATACTCCCTGATTTACATTGCAGTGTGGGTGATGAAAGACTCTAAAGTGGAATGTTCATTTAGCAACGTGGTGAAAATTGTCAGGGTCCCATGATCTTAGAGACAGCTCCAAAAGAGACATCTATTTATTAATGCTGAGCTTCATGTCTGTGTTGTTGTTGTGAGAGCTAAATACTTAGGTCTGAGATTTGCATACCAACAGTGTTGATGAGGCAGAGCATCTAAATCAGCTCTCCTCTCATCTAGCCAGCCAATTATGCCCTCGTAGACGGCTATCAGGTTGGGCAAACACGATTTCCCCTTAATGAATCCATGTTGACGTCCCCTGATAACCACCTTTTCCTTCATATGTTCAGTGATAACATTCAGGATGAGGTGTTCCGTCACCTTTCCAGGGATGGAGGCGAGGCCAACTGGCCTGTAGTTTCCTGGGTTGTCCTTCCTGCCCTTTTTGAAGACTGGAGTGACATTGGCCTCTCTCCAGTCCTCAGGTACCTTGCCTGTCCTCCATGACTGTTCAAAAATGATGGAGAGAGGCTTAGCAATCACATGAGTCAGCTCCCTCAGCACTCTAGGATGCATCCCATCCGAGATGTGTGAAAAGCAACTTCCTTGGTATTTATTTTTCTGGCTTTATATTTTGTATTTTTAAAAAAATCTTTTATTTTGAACCCCATCACTTGGCATGGTCATTTGATATATCTTAGTTCTTTCATTGAAATATCACAATAAATAAAAGGCATTTGCATGGCAAGAGGGTACACAAAGGAACCCACAAGAGGCTATCAAGGCAAGTATATACCATGACAACATGTATTGCCTGCTGGCTGAAGCTAGGGTTGGTGTTCCTAGAGGGTGTCACCTGCTGAGAGGTTATGGGCAGCCTCAGGTCATGCTCAGCATAGCTGGCTACAAGGAACAACACAAATATCACACTGCTGGGCACTGCATGCTGCTGAGCTCTCCTAGTCCTAGTGAGTGGAGCATAGATGCAGCCTGTGAGTGTGAGATGAATAGGGTTTTGCCTGGGAGCTGAGAAACTGCAGAGGGAATTGTCTTAGAGCTGAGCTGCTTTTCAGACCTTGTTTCCTTTTTCTCCAACAAGCTTGTGCAATCCTTGCTTTAAAGCCCTTAAAGCAAGGGATTACTCTGGAAATGCCAAAACAGGATGACATATAGTGACATTTGCAGACAGTGTGAGAGAAGACAATAAAATCTCTATACCCTTTGTTCTTGATAGTTTGATATTTTCTTTATATTCAAATTACAATCACTGAGAAAAAAATTAGTCATGCTGCTAACTTCGGTGCTAATTATAACACATCTGGATTTGGCCTATCCAGCCCACATGCATATCAGTGTGATAACATGACCTGAAGCAAGGTGCAGCACTTGTAGTTGATCAGTTTTCTGTTAGTTGCATTAGACAATCAATTGTTAGACTCTACTCAATCCTAAGCTCATTTCTGTAATATTTACATTATCAATTTGTCCACAACACTGGTGCACTAGAGCAGAACTCCCAAGACTACTGGTTACTGAATACCAAAATTGCATATTTTTTTTCATTCTGGCACTTAACAGGCAATGCTTTCACACAGAAAAGCAAAAACCTTTTAGTAAACAAGTCCTAAAATAAATGCTGTGCTAAGATAGAGAAAGGGAGAGAAAGGGATGTTAACCAATTTTTCTTTCAAAGGTAATTCTTTCCTTGGGGAACAAGGAAGCTCTAACAGGTGGAAGGCTTTTAAAATATAAAAAAGATGAGCAGGATGCAAATTTGTACCAGAATATTGCTCAGGATAATCAGTAAAATAGAATAGGTCAAATTCTTACATTGTCTGACCTCAGGAATTAAGGCAGGTCCAAATAGAAGTAGTGTTAAGATTTCAATATTTATCAGTGTTTGGTATAGGTCACTTTTTCATTTAGCACAAACTATACTTTACTCAAAATTTGTGTGATTAATGCATTGATTTAGCTTCCCAATGTGCACTGCTGCTAGGCAGATTCAGATATTATTTATTTTTATTAGTTTATAATATGTCAATTTTTCTTGCTTATCTGTCAGCTCCCACAAAAATACATAAATCAAAAATATAGCAATGTGGACACTAACAAGGCATAATTATTGTAGGGTCTGTCCCTTTTTAAAGAAAAATACAATTACCTACCAATATGTTGCCGGGATTAGGTCAGAATTTGCATAATACTGACTCATATTTTCTTAACAATTTTAACATCAGACAATAGATTTTGCAAATCTATATTCCTTTCCTGTTTTTCAGTTTTATTTTTTGGGCTAAAATAATAAGAAGCTCAGCCAAAACAAGATAATTATTGCAGTCTATCCCCACAGAAAACTTTAATTACTCCATGGCATGTTTCTAGGATTAGGTCAGATTTTTATAAGGCTGATTTTTTTAAAATAACAATAGGCAATTAAGTCTGCCAAACTATAATTTATTACAGTTAAATTTATTCATTTTTGCATGGATAAATATTTAATAGAAAATAATTCAGTCACTGCAGGAGATTAAAGAAGATTTTTACCTCAATATAATCTTAGAAAAACAGCAGACATTTTTCTGTTCTTCGCTGTAATACCAAATAGCATCAAGTTAAATGACAAAATGAAAATAGTTGAAAATTATTAACTTCAGTGAAATAATAGCTGCTAATGTATAGGATTATAAAACCCCCAGTAGCAGGCTATGTAACAAATAGATCCCTCCTGAAATACTGAAAACTATGGTTGGGATCTAGGGTTAAATAACCGTGATATATTTATAGAGGGCAAGGGATCACCATAAAATAAAGCAGCAAATAGTAAAGAAGTCAATGTAAAAGAGAGGCCAGGGATTTAAGGTATAGAGATCATAAATTTTCATCGATATAAACAGTCCATGTACCTCAGGAGCTGAGTTTTAGCTATAATTTCAGGTCTGACCTATAGGCTTTTGGTGTTCACAGTGCATGCACGATCAAGATGCCATCTGAGGGGGTGAAAAAAAATGTTTCAGATCTGTGTGATTTACTCATTTAATCATCCCCAAATCCACCCCAAACACAACAATACTGTGTCGAATATCAGTACTAGAGAAGACTTTATTGTCCCACTAAATTACATTTAATTCTTACTATAACATCTCATATAAACAAGAATAGTGAATGATTTCCTCCCTAGTTTGTTCTTTGGGAGGCATGAAAAGATTGCTATATAGAATGCACAGATCTGGAAAAGGTCACCTTTTCTCTGTCCCTCAGATTGCCGGAATGTGCGCGGATACTCTTGGTTGTTTTCTTTTTCTGCTTTAAGGTGATATTTTCTGGTTTAAAATAGTAATTATGAAACCACCACAAAGAACCATTTGAGGCTTTTAGCTTTTTACTAATTGCTCTGAAAGAGAATTCTAAATGATTTCCAAATGACTTAAATGATTTGGCTAAAGAGCATCTTATTACAAATGGGCTGAGTTGAAAACATTGTGTCAGCACTAAATGAGGCTTTTTTTCCCCCCCTGCTTTTCTCTAATGGGCAGATCAGAACATGTAAAGCACCCTCCCTGCAATGACTTTTAAATGGACTTTGGATCAAGGCTTTATTTAGACAACGTTTTCTTTTTAATGGCATTTACCACACTGTGATATTTGCCATTACTGCACTTCTTGCAGCATTCCCTGTCCTTCGAATCTGCAATCCTCCAAACAATGTGGGCAAGCCTAATGCCAGTTTGCAATAAATACCCAGCTGCCTTAGAGGAGATGACTTTAAGCCTGTCAGTGGCCCTGCTTCGGTACTGATGACAGCTTGCTGAAGAATTTCTGACTCGGGGACTAGTCCAGCAACCTTAAGGAAGAGAGAAATCCTTACATGCAAGAATAATCACATTCGTTTCATCCAAACCAGTTGCATAAATTACACAACCGGAGGAATAGCCTGCAAGGCACAACACAGCACCATCCTACCCTTTACCCTCCCAAGGTTTGTTGCTCGTATTACACCAACTTTTCAAAAATTCTCTGATGATGATGATGAGACCTTTCTCCCATGCACGTCCTAGCGAGGTAACGGAGTGGCTTGTAAAGCAACAGTGTTTGATGCAAGCACTCCCCTTCAAACGCTAAAATACTTGCAAAAGATGTGAAACAGCTCTGTTGGATGAACGGCAGAGCTTTTATTCTGAGCCACTAGGTTGCACTGTTGTATAGGGAACAAACTGCCCACTGCCACGCTGCATCCAAACAGCCTCACGCTGCGCAGAACCTTGTAAATACTGTTCTACAGTTTTCACTAACAACAGAAGTATATGGGATCAAGAGAGGAAGACTGGCATTTGGAAATCTTTGCTTTCTCCTCAAAGGCAAGTCCAAGTCCTGGTTTCAGTTAGGTGTTTTTGTTCTGCGTAAGGTGCCCTGAAGATAACCACAGTTTGGAATTGGATATTTTTTTTCCCCCTAAGGGGAGGAGAAGCTGCTGGGGGACAGGTTTCGATGGGGGAACCAAGCTGTTATTTTTGAGGAATGCTTGACTTGATGCACACATTCCTGGGGACCCGTCTAAAGCTGCCATGAGCCTTCCTATATACATAAACTCTAAACATGTGCTTCCCGTTTCTTCCCTGATTTGGCACAGTTTGATGGCCCAGACAATACAAAAGCAGACATCAATTACTTCCCTATGTACATTACACACTTTAGGCAATCACAAACATTATATACTGTTCACGTGTGAACAATTAATTACAGTTTTATTATTAGTCATACTTTCCACGACCATTGTCTAAAGTAAATTTTTCCTTTAAGTGTAATATGGTTTTAATTTGGGAAGCAGGGTTTCTTTAACCTCTTTGACATTATGCAAACCATCTTAAAGGAGTTTTCATGCTATTTCCACTCTGTCTGCTAACATAGCTCCCCACCCAAATGTGAGCTGTGTTTTATCAAGTAAATTACTTACAGAGGATTTTGTTCAAAAAGATGTCGGGTTCATTCCTTTACCCATATTTACTCAGCTCTGGTGTGAAGATTTTTGTATTTTGCTCTGTGGATTAGCACCTCTCTTGTCCTCCCCCTACCCCTCTCTTCAGGGCAGTAAGTTGAGACAATAATAATGAGGAGCAGAGCTGGTGACTCTCTCCAGCCTGAAGCTCTGGGAGGAAATAAGTTATCCCAAAGGACCAAGGTCTGTGCTGGGTTAGTTTAGATGGTCTTACATTTGGGAACTATCTGCTTCGGGTTTTGACTCTTTCAGTAATAATGTTTCTGGCTGCTAATTAGATTTCTTACTGCTCCAACACCAGAGAAGACAAGCAAATTCCCCTTGAAAGGGCACCTAGATAAAAACAAACTTCACTGATTACAAGAACATGTGTTGCATGCAATTAACCCATTACTGGGCCTTGGAAAGAAGAAAGCTGATCTGGGGCAAAAAAAGACCCAAAAAAAGAAAAAGAAAAGAGAGTTACCTAATAGGCCAAAACAGAATTTTATCTGCTGGCTTTTTTAATTTGGTTCTGAGAGACTTTTTTCCTACTCATCAGATACGATTGCTTCTTCTGCTTTTGTTCCAAAGAAGTTGACTATTCTTCATTTCACTGATTTTAACATCTTTTCATAGGATCACAAGTATATATAGGCCTTTGCTGCAGAAAATAGTGGAGATGAACAGACACTGCAAATATTCTGCATTGTGTTTACCTTCATATTTAATTGCATGTGTTTTCAGATACTCACATATTTCTTGAGTATTTTTCAGCCAAGCTAGTTTGCCTGTATATTTGCAGAAAGTGGAACTGTGGTTACATTGGCAACTATTCTCACATGAAAATTCAAATGTGCAAGTGCTCGGCCAAACAGGGAACCAAAAGACTCCTATAGTCTCTCTAACCAAAGGTAGCCAAGCACTGGGGACAGAGTGGTGGTTACTTGTAGAAAATGATTTGTGCTCTGCCCTGGAACTTGCACATTTCCACTGGGAAAAAAAAAAGTGCTTGATTTGGCATAGCACATAGTCTACTGTGAATCAAGGGATGTGTTGTAATAAAACTACATATAAGAGAGCATATCTTCTCTCCCAGAACTTTTTCTATGTTAGCATGGAGTAGGTAATAATAAGAGGAGATAGCAAAATTGTGGCTATGCAGTTTCCAAATAGAGGGAGTTCTCAGTCTCTAGGATAAAAGGAATCTTCTTCAAGTCGTGTTTATTTCAGTAGGAGCTGTGCAGGAGTGCAAGTATCCATCTTTACGGTTTTCTTCATAAAAACAAAGTGTTCCTTAGAAATAGCTAAAGGAATACACACTTTTTACTGTTACATCCACACTTGTCTTTGTAGATCCAGGGATTTTATACTTTGTTTGAGAAATCATTGCCCATAAAATAAACAGTAGAATTTTCTTTTCTTTTCTTGGGAAAACACTACTCACTGTTTCTGTTTTCTGAATATACAATAAATATATTATTCTTTTTCTTCCTCTTGCTAAATTTCTTCCTTAAACAGAAAGGGACGTTTTAAAGCAGATTGTATTTTAATGGCTGCACACTTTCATAGTTGAATACATTGTCCTAATACAAATACAGAAGCACATGTGTTCACAGCCATGTTTATTCAGGGATCAAGCAGATGTCATGGCAAAGTCTTTGTCTGTATATACTGTACTGCAGGAGCCAGCTGTGAAGGACAAATCTGAGGTGAGGAATATTCCTTGCCTTACTAAAATGAAACTTCTGTAAACAAGTTTGTTTGCTTACTTAATACATACATACATATGATGAAAGATTGTGTTCATAGCACGTGTGTACTGTCCTGCCAGCGTGGATCCCAATTCTAAATATTAGATAGATTGTAGTCTCTGCACATTAGATCTTGTGCTGTTTACAGCAGGTTCAACCATTGTTTTGGGTTAAAAATTGCATATACCTGGTGGGAATGATTGAGATTTGAGCTCTAGCCAAAAGGCAGCATGAATGAAACTAGTGCAAGGCCCTGGGCTCTGAAAGCCCAGACACACAGCTTTCAAAAGAATGTAAGATTATTCAGGGATTCTCTGTGTAAACAAGCCATAGAAGAACTGAGTAAAGACACACAGAAGCACACACACATCTGTTCATTTTCTGTCTTGTTTTAAAAAAAGTGAACGAGCTCATCCCCCACAGATCTAGAATTCACGATAATTAGTCTTTAAAAGCTAATGGATACAAAAAACGTATGGGAAACACATTTCAGAATATAATGGATATGAGTTTGGGCAACAGCTCCTACATTTAATGCTGATCATTTTTTTATATAAAAAGTGGAATACATTTATGAGAAGTAGATGCAGGATGTATACAACTAATCATAGTGTAATTAATACAACAGATCATATCCCTTTTCACCTACTTCACTGGTCATTTTGATACAGTCTCTCTGGACTGAAGGTAGTTTACATTTATTATAATAATTGTCTATCTCTTTTGCTTTCATTCTCTTTTAGAAGAAATAATCAATTGATTGATTGTTAGGAAATTAGCCTAAGGAACTCTCTCTCATTTTGCTAAAATGGTGAACAAATTTAGCCTGCGACTCTCACACAATCATTATTAGGTGAACATTTTTTCCATCATTTTTAAAGCAAGTTTGTGTGGGATGTGACTGCATTTTAGTATCAGAATTCAAGAAGGCATATGTAAGTATATACAGTACTGTGTATATTATGCATACAAAGTTATTGTTCAAAAGATTTCTATCATCTATTCCCTTGTAACACCTCTATACTTGAAACATGGTGCTGTAATGTGCCTGTACCAATCAGAAAACTGAGCGATCATAACCTCTTGCTTACATCTAAGCAAAAAATATTTCAACTGTTGCATCAACAGAGTAAATTCCATTTTATTGAGTATACTCAGAATATAAAAATGATAAATGCTAACAATTAGATGTGAGTCATGTATATTTTGCAGGGCTTTAGAGTCTGAGCTTACAAGATTTTGTAAGCCTGACCTTCCAGGGCTGTCTGTGGTATATAGGGAAGAGCTATGTAAGCAGGTTATGGAAATGTGTGATTAACCCTTGTCAAGGTGGCCAGCCGAATGAACGCTTGCTGGATTTCTCATTAATAACCGGTAGGTCTGACTTACTTAAATATTTATTCTCTCTCCATACAATAAGGGCCTAGAAAAGCATTGCTGTCTCAGAAAGACTGTACACAGTTGTTTGTTGTTTTTGTTGGTTTTTTTTTCTTCAGGGTTGTAGCAATACAGCAGCAAGCAAATATTATCCCTGAAAAGAGGATGTTCTCCCAAAAAACAGGACTGTATTTCCAGGTCTAAAAAGGCTTGACACACAACTTGACCTCATGAAGTCACTCCTCAGGAAAGCTACATACCTAAGACCAGTTATCCCTCTTTGTTATAAAACAGACACACACCAAGGCCTTCAGATGTGGGTAGGAATACAGAGGACTTTCTGCCTTTTTTTCTACTGATCTCACATGGCACGAGCTTGTTCTGCCTGTGACTATCAGCAGAGCGGTGAAAATATCTAGATCCTAGGCTTAGAAAAACCCCTAGACACCGTGTAATAGTCAGTTATTAACAAGAAGTACATTTGATGAAAGTTGGGGAAAAAAATATTGAAAAATATGCCTGCTTCACAGGAGGAAACCTTGGATGCTGTTCCTGGATCCTGTTAAGCTTCCTTCAGTTACCCACAGGCTCATTCTGTGGAAATTTAATAATGCAGATCTTTATGTTTCAATAATTATTTGCTAGAAAACAGAATTATCCTTCTGTTATACTTCCAACTACAAAGCTATTTCAGCAAACTGTGTTGCATTAATGACAGAATTGAGGAGCTAGCTATTAAAATACAGGGGTAGGAAACCTCTGTGTTCAGAAACTATATTCTGGCCTGGTAAGATTTTGCTAATTACACAAAACCAATACTTTGGTTCTTTCCATTTGGCCAAAGGATAGAAAGCCATATATATTCCTTCTTTCCCGTAGACTACACTTTTAGACCTTCATTGAATACTGTGAATCTCTGTACATAATTTACCAGGCAGCAGTGCACTGCTATGATACGACTTCTCAGTTTTGCTACTGTCTACAAATGCTTTTGGTTTATGTGTCATTATCCATGCTTGATCCTTAGAAGAAACAGGCGTCAGAGTCTGTTCTGATCTGAAAAGCCTGTGTCAAATCATAGGGATGCATGACTTCAGTTCACTCTACACCACAACCCAGATGGCAGATGTTCTACAAAAATGCAAGACTTTAAGTCCCGTGCTTAAAAAGAGTGAAACTTTAAAAGGTGTCTTTAATTTCACCCTCTGAGGCCTGCCAGGCAAGCAGCTGCCAAGGCACTTGTGCGGCAGCCTGCAGGTCAGGCTGGGGAAGCCCTGTGCGCAGGCACCAGCATGCGTGTCAGCAGCTTGCTCACAGGTCTCTGAGAACAAGTAAACAGAAACTTTGGATTATCATTGCAATGAACCACGATTACTTCCAACTAGCACAAGGACAGTAATGTTCCTAGACTTAAAAATGACTGATCCCTCTCAACTGTGCTCTGTTCTGAACTGAGTCAGGATTTTGCTACGTTTGGAGTGGAGATCCTCTCTCTGTAGTGGCTTATTTAAGCAACTGTTGTCTAGGTTAAGCAACCGGTTAGGTCCTGAAATAGGGATTTTTTTAGGTTATTTGGGAGTTTTTTATGACAATTGAGAAAAAACTTTGCACAAATAGAAGTCCATTTCTGTTTAGAAATTCATCCAATCTCAACTAGCAAAATCTTGCCAGGTCAGAGACTAAGATTTTTTTTTATATCCCTCCATTTTTTTACACAGCTCCCCAAGATCTAAAAGATGTTTTCTATCCTGTGGAAATTAAGATGCGTAGCTGGTGGGAGTCAGGTTGAGAGGTAATGGATGCAAAAAGGCAGTATTTCTTATTAAAGGATGGTTAGGACACAGAGATGAAGCTCGATACAGACTCCAGTTTGACTTCCCAGTGATAGACACCTTTTTCATTAATAGTTACATGTAAGCCAACCACACTCTCTTTCCTAGATGTCCCCTCTTCATGGTTCTCTACCAATGAATATAAATGACTAATCTAATCAGTTTCTCCCTTAACCACTTCAACATATCTTATCTTGAAATTGAAATGCCTACAGCCAAATTTATTTCAACGCTGACCCCTACCCCTTCAACATACCTTATTTTGAAGCCTAATATGCCTTTTCTCATAGCTTTTATTTATAGGCTTTGTTTTCTATTGTGTGCTTTTCTGTACCTCAAAAAATACTGCATGACCTTTTGCATCTGCAATTCACTTCATAGGTGCGTCTTGAGGCACACAGTAGGTATAGAATTTGACCAAGTTTCCACAGACTATTAGGAACAAAATCAAGCTTTTTGACTTCTAAAACTAGTCTGTGGCATTCTTCTGTTTGGAACCTGGCCTAGTGTCACGTTTAGTGTAAGGATTATAACATTTGCTCTTGAGAGGGGAGCTCAGGAGCCCCTGAAGCCTGTGCTCGTATGCGCAATGTTGGACTATAGCAAGCATGTATGTGTGTGTGTTATCTATCCCCAGAGAATGGTGGGGAAGTTATTTGTTAGGCAAGATGGCATAATAAAGTACTAAGGCTGGAACAGTCACCTTTCCGGAAGCAGTAGTATATGAGGAAAGAGCAGATGCGGACTTTGGATGAAAGGACTTTGTACAAATGTAAATACAACTACAAGGGACAGGATGACTCAAAAGGATGGAAATACCCTGTGGAGTCTTATAAATACTGTTGTCAGAGTGTGTAGTGTTAATGGAGATGTGATCAATGCTAAGGTAGTGGGGAGTCAAAGGTAATTTTTTTCCTTAGAAAAAGGAAGCACAATAGAAATTATGTTAAAAAAAATATCAGATTTCTGTGTTGACTTTTATTGTGCTACCATCCTTTAATTCTTTAATAGTTTCACTTCCTATGAGCATTTCCATGCCTTTGAAGAAGACTAATATCACAGTAACCTGTTTGTGTCTGCTGCCTAAACAACTTCTTTTTTTTCCTTTTCTTTGAAAATGCCTCTAAGCTTCAAAAAATTCTTTTATTTTCCCTGAAGAAAAAATATATTGGGAAGCTTGGGGACATTTCCTTGACTACATTCAACTCATAGGGGGCAGGTTTCCAGGGCCTTGCTAGTTATCTAAAACCTGTGCTCTAGCAAGGTGACGCTACCAGCCTGAAGAGATGTGAGACCGTACTTTCCGTCCCTAAGGGAAAAGGTATGTATACTCCTATGTGAGAACTGCAGCCTTGGACAAATGTCCCCTGAGGGGAATGTTTCCTCCAGTTCACAAACCTCTACTTAGTGATAGAAGTTTTAGAGTGAAGATCAATAACCTGAAACTAAACCTGAGGAGTTCAGCTTTGTATCGGGTTTTGTTCTCCCTACTGAAACTCAAGATCAGACTGTAGAACACTGGATATATTAGATAAATATGGATCTTGCCATAGCTTACTGGTATATAAAAGAACTCATATCAAAACACTGACTTTCTGGGTTTGTCCAGTTTAATTTGATCAGTAATCAGAGCCTGAATTACCATTAGGATTGCTGTTTGGGTTTCTTTGTCTTTATTCACTCCTAACACTTTCAGTGTGTAGCTAAATACAACCCTTACATGCTGAAAGCATTTGGAAAAGCTCATACATCATTCATCCAGAGAGGAGAAATGAAGTAAGAAGGAAAGGAGTGTCTTTGTTTCTTCACAAGGACTGAATGCGGTACTGAAAGACTGAGAATAAGGTTACCATTTAGACAAAGACATTATTAGAAATTCAAATTCAGACTAGAAAATACTGAATATATCTCATTTTGGAATTATTTTTTGCAAGACTTACTTTTGAATTTGTTAGAAATGTAATCTCTTTAATGAGACTACTGCTTCTTATGGATGGCAATGACAAACTGCAAAAGAAGAGCTCCAGCCCTTTTTAAGGAATACAGCCATCTTTTCACCCATGCATTCAGAGCTCTCATTCAGAAAGGATGCATTTATTTCATCATATGGCAGAGCCTTGGCAATAATAACATCTCTGTTGCCAGAGTATACTTACAATGGGTGGCTCTGGCTCTGAACACTCAATTAAGTGCATTTTTTTCTTACATGGTCCCTGTGGTACATTAAGTTTTACTGATATCTAATAGCTCCAGCATCTCTAAAGGAACTGGCCTTGATTTTATTAACCTAAAAGACTGAAGAACAAAAGGCATGTGTTGCTGACAGGTTAAAAATTCCTTAACAAAGGTATCTTAATTGCTTTCCTATTTCCCTTTGTATTTGCTGTAGTTACATCCACTGCTCATCCAAACGGATCAGTAGTTTTCTGTGAAGGCCATACTGTTAGATTTCATAGTTATTGTGTTGGGCTTTTTTTTGTTTTGTTTTGTTTTGTTTTGTTTGTCAAGAAAGATTTAAACAAACTTGCTGATTGTGTTAGAGGTCAGAACCTTTCCCTCTCTCTTTGAAAATCATCTGTCTGTCTGCCTCACTCCTTCTCTCTGTCAAAGTGACTATTAAAGCTAAAGTAGTGTGTAGTGATACATACGTGATAACCAACAACTTTGGCCTAAGAGCTTATCTGTTAACTCCTATCTGATAATCAATATAGCTGCTCTTGTGTTATGTGTCCGTGTTTCTGGAGGCGTGACTGTTTGTTTGCAGATGCACGTTCTGCTTTCTATCCTTTTGCCTCTTGGTGGTTGTCAGCCTCCATATCTGTCTTTCAGCAGGTTTCATTAAAACTCGTCTATAGCAGTCAGAAGAAATGTGCAGCTTTAGAGGATCCCCAAGCCTTAGCAAGCTGTGTAAACTCTGTAAATCTACTTAAGGCTAAGATTTCTGGTCTGTATACCAGAGAACTGTGGAGGAAAGAGATTTCTTTGAATGAATATGCTGCTTTGCAGCATACAGACCAGAACTCTGTTGTTTCCCGGATGTGAAAATAACACCAATAAATTATCCTGGGATAAAGAGATGAGTTGTAATCTTGCTGACTTTTTAACATGAAAATTAACTGGTACGATAGTAAAAGCATTTATTTTTTTTTTTTTTTTTTTTGAATTTTAAGGTACATCAGAATGTATATATTTTTGAAAATGAAAATTTTCTATAGGGTTTTGCAGCAATAAATACCTTATAAAGACACAACCAACTTAGAGTAAGTAGTTTGAGGATCAGGAGAAACACTATTTTTGGAATCATACCACTGTGTGGGTAATTTGCAGGTTTATATATACTTCTAGTTTCATTACTTCACTTAGAATCATAGAATCAGTTAAGTTGGAAAAGCCCTTTAAGATCATCCAGTCCAACTGTTAACCTAGCACTGCAATATGCAATCAAATGCAATGGATTCAAGTGTATAAAAATAATGCTATTTTCCCTTACATTTTATCTTTTCAAGTAGAAAAGGATTTCTGAATAACTTCTGTGGAATTTTATAATTTTTACTCCTACAGATTTTACTTGGGATTATTCCATTAGGCTATTTTAGTAGAATAGTTTGGAGTATCTTGTTGGAAACCATTAGGCCATAAGAAACCCTTCAGACTCTCCTGTTTCTTGTCTCTGCTATCTTTAGAAGTGCCAGGTCTTTAGAAGAGGCTCCAGTTGCTTCCCTGGAAAGTCTGTCACTGCTCATCATTGTACTTTCCTGATTGAACTTCTTGGCTACTTCTTCACTATTGCACATGGTGATGGTGAAGCCATAATCGGCTTTGTGTTCCAAACAGTAAAGCATAAGAACAGATTTGCATTCAGCCATGTCAGCAGCAGAAGTATGCAAGCCTGATCAATTTCTGTAGTTGACAAGATAGTCCCCAATTTCCTTCCTGCCCAGCAACAAGGAGAAAGCACTTACAACCAAACTCCTAATTTTTAAATTGTTCTTTCTCCAAATTAAATCAAGAAAGTATGTGAAGGTTTTTACTCTACTTTCCAGAAAAAGGTATCTCTACCAAAGACATAAAAACACAAAAGCAATATATTTTAGCTCATCTTCTTGAAATTAACCTTTTTATGATCTGGACATATTTGAATTAAAAAAGCTCTTGTGTTGTCTGATTCTCTGCCCCACATAAATCTCTTTATACACTGTAACCTCCAGTCTCTTCCACATACCCCACTCTGTAATCTGTATCCATGGTAATACATTACTGTTTCCAGCCAAGGGTTTTGGGGGGAAATTATGGGAAGAAAAAAAATCTTTCACTGTTAAAGTTGTGGTAAAATATCATCAGTTTGATGGAGTGATACAGAGCTTTCAGTATGAAGCCCCAAACAAATTGGAATTTGGTTTGTTTCAGGTTTCATTACAGACTTTGAAATATAGAACCTAGATTCATCAAAACATTTTCTTGAGTTTGCTTTTACACAGATCCTAGGCCCAGTTTCAAAAGAATTTGGGCCTAGTTTTGAGCAGTTTATGGGCTGTCTCTAACATAAACCAGATAACAGCTAGTGGACTTGGCTGAAATTCCCTCTGAACTTTTTAGTGATGTTGAACCTGAAAGTGAAATTTTGTGTAAGAACTCAAACAAACAGGAACTTAAAAAAAAGCTTAGCAAAATGCTGTACATTGATCCTGTAGAACTTCAAACAAAAGGATTTAATGTGCTACAAAGAATTCAACAAAAGTTTAAAAACCAGTTAAACTTTTAATTTCATTTGGGAATTTAGCTTTTAAGTAAACAGAGTAACCACTATATCAAACAAATCATTGAATGCAACCTGAGATTCTAGGGATGTCTGGTTTAATTTAGATGACAGGAAAACGTCATATAAAACCTTTAAGAGAAGATTTTCAAAAGCTCTTGGGATTGATTTAGCTTGTCTGTCTTTAAAATTAATGGGAGTTGTATTATTGATGTCTCTAGAAACAGTACCAGCTCAATCCTGGACATTTGTGGAAATCCTGTGACTAATATACAAAGCCAGTAGGGTGCAAAGGAAGCAGTCAGTAGATAACTTCTGCCTGAAGCAGTTACGGTTGCTTTGTAGCTGAGGATGAACTTTGGGTTTCTAGCCTATATATGACTGCCATACTAAGTTTTCTTATTTACTTTCTAAAAGTCACCATTTCTTTTAAAACTAGAAATGCCATGTTCTATTAAGAGGAGCTTGTGAGAAGCTAGACAAAACTGGAGATAAGATTTTTGAAAATAAGTTTACCTGTTGCTGAACTGCACTTTCTCTCTACAGTATTAGCTAGAAGGTAGGCGTGATCATTAAATCTCAGGCCCAGAATTCTTGTATTATGCATTCTTATCAAAGTCCATATAAACAGGCTTTTCCTGTGTTATTTCTTTGATAAAATTGGCCTAGGAGTGGATGTGTCATACTTTCCCTCCTCATTTCTCTAGAAGGGATTCTGTCTGCTCAACTTGGTAATTAATATTTTTTAAAATTATTTTTATTTCAGGACACCAAACTGTTTCTAATTGTTTTGGGTTTTTTGCCATACTCTTTTCCTGCTATAGTTTATTTCTGATATTGATACCTTGCTTCTCCTCTTCTGTCTAATGAAGCACATGCCAAAGCAGACCACCTTTAAAAGCTCCCCATGAATGAATCGGGGAGGTGCAAGCCAGCAGCAGTCAATCTTTGAAACATTGAAATATGGAATTTCTGAGTATGAACACAATGGCAATTGTCCAATTCAGACAGAAGCCAGCAGCAATTGGCACAAAATAGGTTTTATGCTTTGTGACAAAGGGAACTGAAGCTTCACAATTTACCACTTTAATTAAAAAAATTAGAACTATTATGGTTTTTCAAGTATTGCTTTTAGCCTTTGTACTCTAAAAGGAAATTTTTTTGGTTCTTGTCTTCATGGTTGACTTAGTTTCTCTAAAAAAAGTATTTATTAGGCAATTTGTTAATAGACTGGAGGTTTAGTTTAGGAACACCCAACTGTTGGAATGAACACAAGGCCATATCCCTTACTTTCTATGTTTAAATTAAAACATATGTAAGAGAGGGAACTCATGTTTAAAATACAGTTTTAGCATCATGAAGCAAAGGGCTCAAGGGTCCTATAAAATCTATATGCTGTTAACAATCATGATTACTTCCTTAAAGCTTTCTTCAGAAAATAATATTTTTAGAGTATTTTTCCCTTTGAATAGTATTAATTTAGACAAACACATACAAATACAACTGTCTCTAATTTTACCTATTATTTTAACTAATCTTGATTGAGGATCTGTTTTGCTAAGTTCTGTAGAATACAAGGCCCACACATGGAATGCTTACAGTCCTGCAATCTGATTCCTATCGACAAAACAGGACTAATGCTGTGCATCACTGAAGCCATTTGGAACTGCACCATCCCAGATGGAGATCTAACCTGGGGCATCAGATAGGTAAAGAGAAAGAAGATGTGAAAGCTGATTATAAGATGACCTGATCATTGGCTTCTGAAGTAGCTTTCTGCACAGTTTGAGGGTTCTACATCTTTTGGAAGTAGGATAAAAGAATAAATGAGATGCAGAATGAAATCACTTGTCTCATCACTAACTTCTGTAAATAGCAGTTTTCTTGAAAGTGTTTTTTGACTGGAAGTATAAACTTGCATAGTAGTTTGGAGGTTGCAGCAAAGTTTTGCACAGATAAGGTTGAAAGGACATTTCTCACTACCAAGGAAGTAAGTTGGAGGAAAAAGAGAAAAAATGAACAAATAATTTCACAGAATCACAAAATGATCAAAGTAAGAAGAGACTCCTGGTCCAACTTCTCAAAGAAGGTCATCTACAGCAGGCTGCCTGGGACCGCGTTCAGAGAGTTTTTGAATATCTCCAAGGATGGAGACACCACAACCTCCCTGGACAACCAGTGCCACTGTTCAGTCAAGCTCCCAGTGAAAAACTGTTTTCTGATGTTCAGAGCGAACCTTCTGTGTTTCAATGTGTGCCCATTGCCTCTGTCCTGGCACTGGACATAATTGAAAAGAGCCTGGTGCTGTCCTCTTTGCAACTTCCCTTCAAGTGTTTATGTACATTTGTTGTAGTTTGGCCTAGCCAGCACAGAAGCTGTCATGTACCATGACAACATTGATAAGATTGCCCCTAAGCCATCTCCTCTCCAGACTGAGCAGTCCCAGTTTCCTCAGCCTTTCCTCAAAAGACAGATGCTCCAGTCCCATAATCATGTTCATGGCCATAGTTGGAAGGGTTAATATGTCCAATATGTCCTGTCTCATTTGTACTGGGAAGCCCAGAATGGGACCCACCACTCCAGGTGTGTCCTCAACAGGACTGGATAGGAAACCAGAGAGGGTGTCTTGACCTTTTGGAAATATTTTGTCTAATGCAGTCCAGGATAGCATTCACCTTCTTTGTCACAATGACACATTGCTGGCTCACGTTCAATTTGATGTCCACCAGGAACCCCAGGGGCTTTTTTGCTAAACAGCTTTCCAGCTGAGTAGCTCCCAGCATACACTGATGCCTGGAGCTGTCCCTCCCTGGACTTCACATTGTCCCTTCTGAAAATTCATGAGGTTCTTGTCAGCCCATTTCTCCAGGCTGCAGAAGTCCCTGCGTCACTCCTCATAGTTTTGTGTCTGCAATAACTTTACTGAGGGTACACTCTGCTGCTTCATCCACATCAGTAATGAANCTGTTCAGTCAAGCTCCCAGTGAAAAAGTGTTTTCTGATGTTCAGAGCGAACCTTCTGTGTTTCAATGTGTGCCCATTGCCTCTGTCCTGGCACTGGACATAATTGAAAAGAGCCTGGTGCTGTCCTCTTTGCAACTTCCCTTCAAGTGTTTATGTACATTTGTTGTAGTTTGGCCTAGCCAGCACAGAAGCTGTCATGTACCATGACAACATTGATAAGATTGCCCCTAAGCCATCTCCTCTCCAGACTGAGCAGTCCCAGTTTCCTCAGCCTTTCCTCAAAAGACAGATGCTCCAGTCCCATAATCATGTTCATGGCCATAGTTGGAAGGGCTAATATGTCCAATATGTCCTGTCTCATTTGTACTGGGAAGCCCAGAATGGGACCCACCACTCCAGGTGTGTCCTCAACAGGACTGGATAGGAAACCAGAGAGGGTGTCTTGACCTTTTGGAAATATTTTGTCTAATGCAGTCCAGGATAGCATTCACCTTCTTTGTCACAATGACACATTGCTGGCTCACGTTCAATTTGATGTCCACCAGGAACCCCAGGGGCTTTTTTGCTATACAGCTTTCCAGCTGAGTAGCTCCCAGCATACACTGATGCCTGGAGCTGTCCCTCCCTGGACTTCACATTGTCCCTTCTGAAAATTCATGAGGTTCTTGTCAGCCCATTTCTCCAGGCTGCAGAAGTCCCTGCGTCACTCCTCATAGTTTTGTGTCTGCAATAACTTTACTGAGGGTACACTCTGCTGCTTCATCCACATCAGTAATGAAGATGTTAAACAGGCTTGGATCTAACATTGATATCAGGATACACTGCTATTTCCTGCACTCCAACTGGACTTTGTGTGGCTGATCACTCAGCCTGTCTATTCATACAGTTTTTAATTCACCTCACTGTCTGCTAAACCAGCCCATATTTCACCAGCTTATCTATGAGTACCTTATGAGAGACAGTGCTGAAAGCCTTACTGAAGTCCACGTAGACAATATCCACCATCTACCAATCACAACTTTTCATCATAGAAGTTAATCAAGTTGCTCAAGCATGAACTCATTTGTATGAATTCTCCTCAGAATCTGGCTTTGCTGGCCATGTAAAAGTGCTGGAGAGTAAAATAAGCAATGCACACAAGCATTAAAGCAAGAAGAAAGAAGAGAAGCACATGCTAATTCTCTGATAAGATGAAGGCATAACCCTCTCCGGACCCTGTGAGAAAACCCATGCCCCTTCCAACTGTGCCTTTGCTTTAGCAAGACTAGCTCCTCCAATTCCTCACTACTGCTGACTTGGTTTGCATCTTGCAAAGTTGCCTTTCTGGGACAGTGCTGTGCAAGCTCTCTGGGTAGGTTTGTGAATGTGAATGCGCTCCAAATTAGTCAGGAAGGTCTGGCTTTTAGTAGTGGGATAGAAAAGCAGCTAAACAAAAATAGTGAGAATGGTACATGTCCCATCAGAAACCCAAGAATTGTTGTCTTGAGTTAAAACAATGCTCCACCAAAACATACCATGATTGGTATGTACCACTTTAAATGAAAGCTGTGAACTCGTATGATAGTAAGATAAAGAGCTTATACAGTTCTTCTTTGGGTAACATAGCACATACTTGCTCTTAGTGTGTGGTCCAGAACAAAGGAATTTACTTACATTTTAGTTTACTTCCAAAAGAGGTTTAACTTTTGACATCTATCACTACATCATTGTGCAATGGAATGTTTTGCAATAAGTCCTCTGAGGGAAACTGAAAGTAGAAAAAAATACTGTTTATCAACTCTATGATTCTAGTCTTCATATTTCTGTCCCAACTATCCTCTGTTGCCCTCTTCATGGTTTTCTGATTTTTGTTTCTTTTTATTTCTTCAGTCATTCCCCAGACCTTTGCCTTATCAGTATTTTTGCTTTTTGCATGTGTGTCACTGGGTTCTTTTTTTATTTTTACATAGGTTCTTTTTTTTTAGATTCAATTTGTTTTTTTGTGTGTTTTTTGTGATTTTATTTACTTCAACTTTCCTGTCTTTTTTTTTTTTTTCTTTTGTTTCAGGTATAGCAAATGGAGAAGTCCTCTTAGTTCCCTGTTACGGCCAATGTAAGTTGAGGAGGCAAAGCATTGTCCGCTAGTTCTTTATATCATTGCTGACAATAAGCTTTTAAACCTTAGCAAGGCAATGTATGAAATTATCTTTTTGAATATATGAAAGTTTTACTGAAGCCAATAGAGGAATGAATAGTTGGAAAGAGTTGGACCAAAAATCTGAATATTTTCACAACTTTTCACTGGTATTTAACTGAAAATAATGCAAAGACAACTTTTTTTCACATAATTTTTATACATGTGGATACTTCATTAAATTGTAGCCTTACGGGCTTTTATGCAAAGATGTCCATGTGTTTTAGGGGAAAAAAAGTGCATTAATTTAGCCTCTTGTTGTTTTGGTAGGAGTATTATTACCATTATTCCTATTTCACTGATGTGTACATAGCTGGAGTCTGTGTTCTGTGTAGTGTGCTTTTAAATCAAGGACATCTGCCTTCTTGTATATTGTTGAGGTGTTAATAGGTTGGGAAGCACAGATGGAGGTACTTACCAGATGGAGGTAACTGGTAAACTGGAGTTTAACTGAATATATAGGAAGATCATGAAAAAATATTTGTTATTACTTGTGGTGCTGATTTTTAAAAATATATATAATAAGGAGATTAAAACCAGTGATACTCTCTACCTGACTCTTCAGTTGTTTCCAACTTCAAGTGATTTTTATCAGAAGTCTCACAGTACTGGTATTTCACTTAAAGTCTAGTCCTTAGAATCAGTTATCGTCTGATAATCTCAGCTTTCATTTTACAGTAAAATTGAGACTCTGGTCTTCATGAATATAGAATAAAACTTGAAAACATGAATTGAGTGCACACAAAAGGCTCAGAGACAGTAAGTCAAATAATTAAAGTGCATTTTTAAAAATTATGATTTAAAATAACTGTACCATTTGAAGGAGGGTGACTTGCAATTTTCTTTACCTTGTAGTGCAGTATTGACTCTTAAGCTTAGAAAACATAGTCACCCATATAGGTAACCTAAAACCTTATATGACAATATAGAGGAAAGTGAGAGCTATGAAAGCAATCAAGATGGATACTCTGTAATGAGGGTGATGTTTAAATTTCTTTATTTTGTACATTGATTTTCAGTGGGATATTTTCTTTTCTCAGGTAGGTTATGTGGAATAGTCACATGATGCGTAGTTTGTTTAGGAAAAATAATCTGTTATATTTAGGAAATTATACTACACTTTGATGGGAGCTACTGTGCAATTGTAAAGATCTTTCCCAAGTTGGATAAGAGTTAATAATAACTCTGAATTAAAAATTGATTGAATGAGCCACATGAAAAGAAGTGAAACATTTATAGATTGTCCTAAAACATGTATTCCCTGCACTTTTTTCGCTCCTAAATTCACCTTGAAAAGCTTCATTGTCTATATCAGATTAATTTTCAGCAAACATTTTACCACCAGGAGTACATGATCTTCATCTGACTTATACTACCACATTGTCTTTTTAGGCTACCTGGGGTATTATCCAATCATTCCTGCTAAGTTGAAAGAGAATAAAAACCAGAGACTGGCACATGATTTCAAACTTCTCTTTGAAGAGTCAGTTTACCACTTCATTTCTCTCCTGGACCCCAAAGTAACCCATAACTGGAAGTAAATTTGCATGGTGGTCAGATTTTGTAATAAATTTCTTACATGAGTCTTGCAAAACCGGTGAAGGGGGAGGCAGAGGGAGCCTTTTCATGCTATTCTCTCCAAATCTCATGCAGAAGGTGTTCCATTCAAAATGAAAGCATTTCTACTGCTTTACAAGGTGCCATATGAAGAACGCAAAACCTGTTTCCTCTGTAATCTCTTATCACAGTAGCATATTAAGGCAGATTTGGAATCTGTGGACCTCCATGGCATGCTACTACATCATAGATGCTAGAGCTGGTGATGCTGTAGCAAAAATTTAAATATAGAGAGTCTGCATGATTGCAACCTGCACAAAGCCATTCGGGAAACACTAGACTTTGTTCATTTATTTTTGCCTTGCGAACTTGGTTTTATTAACAAGGAATCTAAAGGTCACTGGTACAGACTGGTTGTATTCAAGTTAGGGAAAAATATTCAGCTATTCTCCCGATAGGAACAATACTCAACTATTCTCCTCAACATCCGTTTTCAATGGAAAGTTTTAATGTTCAGATTAATAAAACCAGTGCCTTTTCTCTAGTTAACATGTCTGTTTTATTTTTTCATGATAAAGAGAAATATCAAGGGAAATCTGAAGCCAAAAGCCATGCATGAAAACAGGGAGATTCCCAGTAAAATAAAGCCCTCTATAATAGGTAGAAAAGTACAACCTTGTACTTGTTAGGTTGTTCCCTATGGGTTTTCTTTTCTGAATTCTTTGTTATTGCAAGTTAAAATCAACTACTTGAACATTTTATCTAAGAATTTAAAATACATATCTAGGTATCTTTAAGTAGGTTACCTGTGAACTAAAATCAAAAAATATATTATCTATGGATCCATGACTTTAAAAATATGGACTAGAGTTCAGATCTTGCAGGTCTGAGCTGCAGTCTTGTTATGAGTGAAGGGAAAAAAGGAACATGGATAAAAGAAATTGAGCAATGATTAAGAGAATGCATGGGTCCTGAGATCCCAGTATTTTGAAAAGTAAAAAAGGTACTTATTTGATCATAGAGGTTAGGCTAGGCAAATGAAACTATCTCAAAGATTACATTTTAACATTAAAACTCTGTAACCTCTGGAAATAAGAAATAATGAGGCCTTGCAGTTCTACTATCAAAAGTAGAATCTGCAAACATTTATTTAAAAAGAGAGAGAGAGGGTGAGAGGGTATTATTACATGACATGCAGACAGATTAAAATGTTATACAATTTTGAAGCTGTAAAAATATATATAAATGCATAAGCCTACACTCTGAAGGAATATGTGTATGTAAGAGAGAGAAAATGCACCCATGACTTTCCAGCGTGATGTTTGAATGCAATTAAAATCTCCAATTGTGATGCTGTAGCAGATCTTTGACAGTCAGCCATCTGAATACCATTTTGACAGCTCAGACACCTTTTTATGGTCATGCCATAGGAAAGATCATTGAAGAACAATTATTTTGTACCCATGGTTGCAAAAAAATAATCAGAATCCCTTCCTCTGCCTGCAGATCTGAATGTTTTGTTTGCTCTGCTATAATAATTTACTTCTTGATGTGTGTACTAGGGAACACCTACAAAATTGCCTGCTAAATGTATTTTCCAGGATCTGCAGAAATGGCAAGGTAATCTTAAAAAATATTTGAGAAAGAGAAAGAAAATAGTGCTGGATTGTCTAAACTGTTACTCATGCAAACCGCTTGACAAAAAGACTTGAACTGAGTAGGAGATTTTGGACTGAGATCCTGATCCTGGTCCCATTAAAATCAACTGTAATTTTTGCAAGTGAAATCAGCAAAGCAGAAGAGCATCTAAAATGTCATATTGCTGCACATTCAGAATGATTCGTGATGCTTTTCCCTGGCCTGATTGCCTTTGATATTAGTTTCAGCTATCTCATTGGCTGATATCAATGTCTGAAAATAATTGATCTTTTATTATATACTGGTGTAATACAAGTTCCAGCTCATCAGAGTTTTAACAGAAGATATATACCCTAAGTGGCAAGAAATGACTAGCAAATATTCCTTGGTTTTCACCTTTCCTAACTATCGGCAATTTGCACTGATGCTGTGTCTTTAATGTAGAAGCCATTAAAATAAAAACATCCCAGAGGTTTGATTTCATCTGTTCATTCTTGCTCTAAATACAGGCTTCTTAAATATGAAGGAAACTGTGCTGTAGCATCTAGGAAAGAAAAGACCATAAAATTAGAATTTTAGAATGATCAAGAGACTGGATTAAATTTCTTCCATTCCCTTTTCTTGCTGAAGCTTTTGTCACTGAAATACAAATGTCACGAATGTAAGAATAAAACATCTCAGGCATTAGGCTTCTGTGATAGCTCATTCACATGACAATGACTGCGCTGAGAACAGAACATTTCGCAGAATGTAGCCATTCTTGTGGCAAAGATTATAATGACAGGGAGAAATGGTGCAAAATTAACCAATTCTTGCATCTTCCAACAGTAATCTAACAAGCCTCCTTGTGTTCTGTATAGTGTGTTATATTAGACCCAAAGAGAGGGCGAGAGGGTGAGAGAGAGAGAAATGAAATACTGCACACCTTGGATCATAATTAAACTTATCTGCTTAGCTCAACAGTAAGAAATCTACTTTTGCCCATGCTGTTGCCAGCAGGTGCCACTGTAACAAATAGGAAAGTACACCGAAGATTCTAGAAGTATTAGGATGATGCTGGTACCATAAAAAAAGAGAAAGCTCAGTGGGTCCTAGGGAGCACTAATGTGAGCACCATCCCTAGCCTGCTGCAACGCTCCCTGTGCCACGTGTCTCAGTGTGCAGGGTAGGGGAGTGACAGCGTGGGGCTAGCATCTGCAGGGTGTCAGCAGGCATGTGGTTAAGTGGCTCTCCTGGGTGATAAGATACTCTTCCCGGACTGTCCTGCAAGCTACTGTCATTTCTGCAGTCTGAACTGCGATATTCAGCTCCACATTAGTTTCAGGCCTTCAGTTAATTAGGTCACAGCAGTGGCATCCCCAGCTACCAACTGTGGGTTTTCTTTTAAAAAGAAGATACACTGTCTGGTATGTTTGACCAGAGAGTAACAGAGTCATGAAATGAATACTGCTTCTTTTTTGGCTCAGTTTTGTTGTAGCTGTTGGGAGCATGTTTTAACTCTTGCCTTGCCAGCTTCCTTTCTGGAGTGCTATTGTAGATGTGGGTCAGCTCTGGAGTGTGCTTGCAGCTGGCTGTTCTATCCTGTCTCCACCACAGCTCTTTCAGAGGGCCCTGGGGACAAATGTTTTTAGTGCATGTGAGTTTCTTTACAGGCATTTCCTGGTTTGGCGAAACATCAGTTGGGGCCTTTTCTGTACAGGAGTTTGGCTTCATTTAGGTACTTTCTGTGAACCATTGATATTAAATCCAGTCTCTTGAGACTATTTCATCCTGGCTGTATCTGAAAATGATTCACCACAAAAATGTAAGGCTTTAGTAGTCTGACAACCTCAAGCAGGTTTACTGGTGTGACTGTACACCCACCTCCGGTCATGGAGCCCCAGAGTACCATTTTTTATGGATTTCAAAAGGGAATCTGCCCTTCTGTAGTAGTGTTTGGGGAGAGGAAAACTCCATGTTTACATTCTCTCCTGCACTCCTGGAGCTACGAGAATATCAGGGGAGCGAAACCTTTGCAGATTTTGAGATAATGCTACATCAGTTTGTGCAAGAAATGATATGGTGATAAACCCTGTGAGCAAAAAAGGATCATTCCTGTGCTACATTCCTGTGAATGAATTAAAATACGACCACTGACCTTTGTTTCTGATATTCATGTCACTTCTGTAAACAAAAGCTTATCTGTGTAACAACTGCAGACAACTCCATAGTCCACAGATCTTCTTGGTTTTCTGGTATCACAGGTCTGATAAAGATTTATTCCTCCTTGCCTTGTTTTAAAAAGATGAGTTTCACTACACAGAATTTGCTGTACAATTTCCAATTTCCTATTGCATTAACTTTTAATAAGCTTATTGCTCCTTGTGAATAATAGGAAAAATATTCCTGATGCATAGCCTCTAACCTGAATCTTTTTTGTCCCCTTCTACAAGTGCTGATGAAGACTATCTCCCTAAGTCTTTATCTGAAATACTGTTCAACGTAAGTCTTATCAGAGGTATGTTACACACAATGTGCTTTTGCCCCCAATTTTTCTATACCTGTTCTGAGTATTTTTGACTGTTAATCTGAGTGGGTTTGACTGTTAATTACCATATAGAAATACTCTGGTGGTAAAATTTCTGTTATATTAGTTTCAGGTTTCTAACATTGCTGTGTTAGTGCATGACTTACAGGGATGCTTTTGAGACAGATAGGTGATATGTTTAGCTTAGCTGAAGCTTGTCCTAAGACAAAGTATATTTTTTTCATTGTCCCTTGAAGTACTGGGAAAGGTGGCAAGATGATAGTTTCCCTTTGTTCCAGTCTAGAAGCTGGTCATTTCCATTAGGTCTTATTGTTCTTTTCTGAGGAATTGACTCATTTTTCACTCACAAAAAACTACCAAAGAGTTTAGTCCCAAAATCAAACTAAAGTAAAAAGATCATACAGTTTGAAGGGAATATCTCTGCTGTATTGTTTAATCCTCCCTTAAATTTCCTCTTTCAGCTGCTGTGCCTAGAAATCACTACTGCTTGGCAATGGTAGGCTTAGAAGAGAGTCAGCTTTTCCACTCAACTCATTTTGTAGTTATTTCTCTTTCTTTTTCAGCAACATCAACTCTGTTGTCTATCTTGTGCATCTGCAGCACCCTATTTGACACCTAGGTTGTGAATCCTCAAGGGCAGAAGGATTTTGCTACTTGTCTGTGTTGTACCTATCACAAATGAGCATGTTTCCTTGATTGCTACACCATAAATGATGATAACATTACAAAAGAAAGGTGTAGGAAAAGAAAAAAATGGGCAAGCAATATTTTGGCAAGCCTTATTTTTTTGGTTGCACTCTTCCAGAAGCTATAACAACAGGATTCACAAGAGAGCAATTGAAAGCTCACAGCTATCTACAAGCAGTGCTTTGTTTTCATTTGAATTTGCCTCTTTTGGTTTATTGGCAGGGAACTGTCAGAAATTCACTGACCTTAGAACATTTCTTTCTGAGTAGATTCTGCAGTTAGTGGAAGAACCATGAAAAAATGAACATGATTCCAGGCAATGTTCCGTTTTTCCAGAAATATTGCTGATTATAGGGAGGATTTAAAGCAAAACATGATCAGATACCCCTGTCCAAAATCTTGGTGGGACTTTGTATCTTTGGAGTTTTGCAACAGGAGGGAAGATTTTGAAACAAGGGACTCCTTCCCATCTCTTATCCATGCCCTCCAAAGATAGAGATTAATGTACTGTGGGAAAAGGAAAAAAAAGCTGACACATGGTACGTATTCTTTAGTGAGAAGACGAAAAAATATTGATAAACAAGTACAGAAAAGATTGCTTGAAATACATTTATTCATTGATATAGAAGAATTGGATGTGAGCAGTGAAAAATATACAGCTATGTCTTTCAGTTTTAATTCTTTTATAAGTTTTCTCTTTTGTGTACTTCAGAGTTCCAGGAACTTGTGTATGGGATATCTTCAGTTAGTTTTGGATCTATCATTGCTGTAGAAAACTGCTTGTTTTGAGATATCTCACTGTTTACTTTGTCATTTTAGATTTCCCCAGTCTGAAGTTCTTAGCAGCTTTGAATTTATTTATTTATCCTTCAGTTCAGATACATATAAATATGCATACATGCATGTATGTGCATGTATATAAATGTATATACATGTGTGTATGTGTGTTTGTATATCTGATAGTCAATAGTCCTGTAATTTTATTTACTTTCTTTTTTACTATTTATTTATATTTATCACAGAGCCTAAACCAGGTATTTTTCTAGTTACTAATCCTTGGCCTTCCTTATTTGAGAGAGGCTATGCTCTGTTTCTTAGTGCAATTTAGTGCTTCATAACTTGACTCCTTGATAGATTGCCATAGTTAAAACTTGCAATTGAAACTCCTACAATGAAGAGACAAAGTTATCAATTGATACTAGTTTACTTTCAATTAAACATTATTCGGCTTCATAAATATATTTGTAGATATAGATTAAGAATTAATTTCAGACAAGAATTTTGGATTTTTAGATCACTAGTGAATGGACTGGTGCCCCCTGAATTCAGGGCCTATTATATAGTGGACACTTTAGGAAATAAGCAGTGAGTAAATACTACACTTGAATGGTACTCTAGAAACTTATAAATTGATTTGAGTGTGTCAAATGATACTCCAACTATTTTTATGTTGCTTGTGAACTAATCAGTTTCTGCTGAACCTTTCCTTCTCTAAATTATTTCTATGAAAGTATATGTCAACAAAGGTCTTTCTGACATTACTTCAGAATGGTTTTGTACCACGTTTAATTTCAGCATTCATAAACCAATTATGTCTTGCTGTGTAATCAGGTACTTCAGGGGCTATGCCCAATAATTGTTTAGATTTACATATTTTACCTAGCTTGTATCACATACACATTTAGACCTGGTTTTCACTCTACAGTTCAAATGTGTACTTGAAGTAAATCTAGTGAGAGCAGCAGAGTTATGGTGATGAAAATGAGGGGAGAGGAGAAGCAAGCCTGTGATCTGTCGAACCATATATATTTAAATGGCATGCAGACCTTTTTCTGCACTTAAAAAAAAGATTTCATGATATCTTTCCAATGTGTCTGGCTGATTTACAGTATTGGAAAGCCAGGGAATTTCTAAAACAGAATCCATATAAGAAAAAATTCCTTTGATTGGACCTTATCCCTAGTCCATCAACACTCTTCCACCACTTTCGAAGTTGGCAGCTCTCAGATAGCATCAGTCCCACAAGTGGAGACCTTGGGTTTGCATTTTTCTTGATTCTGTCTCTCCTGAACTATATAAATATAAACACTAATCTGTGATGTTTAACATAGAGCTGTGCCAAACCTTGAACCAGTAGTAGTTGTTGAGGATGGTCAAATATTAATGCAGATATGAAAAGTGTAAGAGAGAATGTTTGTAAACATGTGTGTGTTTATATACATCTGGATAAGTAGTAATGTCTTCTAATAAGAATTATTTAGCAGCTTCAGAATGTGCTGAATTATGTCATGCATCTTCTCGACATAGCAAAACTTGATCTGTTCAGTTCCTTGAACTCATTTTATCTATCCATAAAATGTCATATTGATTTTTAAATACCACTTGTAAACTTCATGCTGTCCACATCCTGAACTCAAGTGGCTTTGAGAAGTACTGATAGCTTTTGTTCTGCTTCAGTTATTTATGTACCAGTAGTAATCCTTTTTTCAACACTATTAGGATTAATTTTACATCTCAGTGGATCTGGATTTCAATGAATTTACTTCTCCTATACTCTCACTTATTCTTTTGAAAATTCAAACAGTTGTGTTTTATTGACAAATATCTTAGTAGAAAATGGCTTCTGTGTCAAAGAATGTTTTCATGAAAATAACATTTTTAGGTTCATATGGGTTTTCAGGCTAGCCTTCTCCTTGAAGAATGAAACGAAACAGCTTACGATTTTGCTGATCAGCTACACTTAAGCAAAAAAGACAAATTTTAAATATTTGTGACTAGTCTATAGATTCTTAAGAAAGATATTTGTCCAATACCTTTGATAAATCTGTAATTTCAAGGGAACTATGGCTGCCCCACTGAAAGTCTGCAAACAGAAAAGATTAATTTTAGTGGCTATTTTATTCACTATTTTTTTTCCATTCAGAAAGCGTAGAGACTGGTTTTTATCTGATGTATATTCTTTTCAAAGAATTTAATGGCATAGAGCTTTCTAAGATTAAATATAAAGTTTGTTGAGAAAGAACTCTGTTGTTCAATCTTCTCAGTTCTCCCATTGAAGTTAATGGGCATATTACCCACTAAGTTTTCCACAACTTACATTTTATACAATTTAGGTCATCAATTTTTGATTAAACTTTGGGAAACCATGATTCTTGGTGCACTACCCATCAACTGTCACTCCCTTACAGTAAATAAAAATACTGGAGAGGCTTGATGACAGCAGTACCAAGTTGGAAATGTAACCTCAGTATCACTTGAAATGAAAACAGACACAGCAAGTAAATGTTCTGGCATTGAAACATTAAAATTAAATCCCACTTCAAACAGAATTCTTTAATTGGGCAGCATCCTAAGCACAAAGACTTCATTTCCGAACTAATACAACTATTATGCTAATTGGTATGGCCCCCATACAGGCCTTGGGTGGATCTGAAGTTAGCTGTTGTTATTCTGGCCTGACTTTCCAACCACATTAATTTTGCTAAATTGCATTTCTGTGAGAGTGGGTTGATATGGTGCAAGTGTTACTAGTTCTGTTGAATCACTTTTTTTCCCCCTTTTAAACAGATCAAAACCCCAAACCACTTTCTTTTTTTAAACGCTGTTTTTCCATAAACAAAAGTAAACATTATTAAGATTAGGTGTTCCTGAAAGGCAGCCTTGTTTCTCTATGTTTATTAGTGGCCACAATACTAAATTATGCAAATCTTTAAAGTGTGTTTGAACGAAAGACTTATATAATTTAGCTGGTTGAGATTTTTATTTTTAATCTGTGGGTGTGATTTTAGTGCTGACAGAGGTAAAGATTAAAAATCCATTAGAGTTTCCACAGGGGAGACAGAAAGGTTTGCAGAAGGGCCCAAAGCAGACTTGCCAGATCTCTTTGGATTCATAATCAGACTCTGAGCTGTGTTCTTTCCAGATTATACTGGAGCAGATTTAAAATCCTGCAGGCAGGAAGGGGCTAACACTTCCTGCACAGTACCTCTTGATTTCGTAGGGCTTCACAGAACCATAACCCTGACAGTGCTGCCTGGAACGGTTTCAGTGGGCTGCCTCTTTCTAGTGGGAGTGGGGAATGCAGTATTCTGTAGAAAGACAGATGCATGGAGCATGTAGCATTTTAGATAAAAAAAGGATAATGCTCCTTGTCTCAGCCTAAATATCCAAGTCACTAATATCAGAATGAGGCAGAGATAAGAGTGCACTTTTAGCTAGGCACCCAGTCTACCCTGGCCCAAACTCCCATTCTAGAGAGCCAAGTTGAAAGAAAGAGAGCCTGTGGCCTCAGCTTCTGTGTTTTGGAAAGAGACATGATGCTGCTGCTGTCACTAAGTATGCTGAAGAAAATATTGCTCCTCGGTTTGATGCTCTAAGCCAAAGTGATTTAACATCTCTGCTATGTACTGAATCAGAATCTTGGCCACTGTTGCTCTAAATGCAGTGTATAACATTCCTGGATTCACATGGCTTTACCCTTTTTATGAAGAATAAATGATGAAAGAAAATCTCACTAACATTTTCCCTACTTTCCTTGTATGTTTATTTACTTTCCATCTTCATATAGTAACTTTCTATTTTTATTCCACTTTTCCTTATTTTTTTCTTCATCTTTTCTTTTTGCCCTTTTTTCTTTGCATCCATACACATTATATTCTGATTTTACCTCTCTCTTGTTTTCGAAAGGCTTTTCACATTAATTTTTGCATTTCATCTTATCACCTTTTTGTTTCTGTATTTTCTTCTAATGTCTTTTTCTCACACCTTCTTTGCTTTTACTTCCATTTCTCTCCATTTTCTCACTCCCTTCACATTTCTGAATTTTCTTTCTATTCTCAAGTGTTACACTAAAACACTGTGCAAATAAATGTCTTTGTGGGGATTTTTATCTTTGGAAGTGTTTTATGGCCATGAAATGCTGCTCCCCAGCACCCTTGCAGAGATTTATATACAAGACTGTGTGCTTAGATCCCTAAATGCACTTTCAGCCGCTTAACATTCATGTCTGAACTTTAATAGCTGTAACTTCATTCTTGAGTTAAGTGCAAGAAATGACCAAATGCTCTCCTGTACCTGATCTGCAAACTTGCCATAGAGGAAAAAGTCATTGCTTTGCTTAGGAAAACAAGTTAAAGTTATAAAACTGATAGAGTTCTCTTGCCCATGCTGTAGTGATCAGGACTGCTATTCTGAGTGTTTTCTGTCTTATCTTGGCTGCTAAGCCAGCCTGGAAATGGAGAAGGCACTCCTGCACAATTACACCACATGCCCTCAAGCCTTGTAGAGCTTCTGCAAGCTGACTTCATTCCCCAGGAACTGTGGTCACCTGTATGATGGCGAATGGCGGATTTTTACCAGAATGCAGCTAAACATAAAGACACCAGGAGCAGGGAGTTTGCAGCATCTTTGTTCATTTAATCTGACACCAGAAGAAAGATAATCCAGAAAAGTCAAAATGTTAGCTTTTTGACTTAGTGAGAGAACAATCTATGTTGGAAAAGTTCTCATCACACTAATCAGGTCTGTCCCAGGCAATCTCTCTCTTCAGAAAATAAATCCTATGTTGTAGTAAGGGTTTCTCATCGCAATCTATCTGCATTTGGTATATTTCCTTTCAGGCATCTTTCCATGGTATTACTCTTTCTTATGGTATCGTCTGTGTCTCTTCTTTCATTGATAACCAAAATGAATGCTGCTGCTTCTTTTTTGCTTCCTTTTAGTTCTACTTCTTGAAGGACAGTGCTGTTCACCAATTCCATTATGGGGGAAAAAAAAATACTTTCTGACAGACAGAATGTTTGGCTTCCCTTCATTATCTTCAACCTATGACTGTGTCCAGATAAAGAGAATTTCAATGCCTCCTAGAAAGAAAAGATCTTTCACCAATTTAACACGAGCAAATGTCTTCATATATTTCCTTAGTAAATGGGAAATTTCATAACAATCTTTGCAGACAGGCAGTGTCTCCTTCATTTGTGACTTAAACATTTGTTTATTTTGCAATTTGCAGTGATTGCTTAAGAAAGGAATGGTTTGGTTTTGGAAAACTGCTTTCAGTTCAGTTCTGTGCGTAGCTAACAACAATGCTTTAATTTTGTGGTGGGGGTGGTGATGCAGGCTGTGCTTCTTGGAGTCTTTGATGCATTCTTACAAATTACATGTCACAGGAAGCCTGTTTTTAGTTTACTTTAAAATTAAAGTAATCCCCTCCCCCTGCTTTTATTAGACCAGGGGTCAATTCCAGGAGCTCTGGTGGCAAAAGGCAGCTGAGCAACAAACACGTCTGATCCCTGAAGATTATCTGATAAATCTCCAATGACTAAGGGCAGATGTTCTGGCTTGTATGCCATCCCTTTCCAGTGCCTGGGAACTGGGAGTGCAACCAGAATGCGACTGTGCTCAGAAGATTTACACTTACCAGAAAAATCTCTTACTCATCAGGGCTGGAGCTATGCCTGGGGCAGAGTTGGCACAACAATAAGAGAGTGACAAGGTGGCTGAAAATCTTCTTTGTCTTCTACTTCTCAAACAAATGTATTTTGGTTTTTTTTTCTGGTTACATCAACATTCACTTAAAAAAATTGAGTAATAGATTAAATAACTGACACATTGAGGCAGAGAACTCTGAGATATAATGATGGGTTAAAATTTTACAAATGAAGTCCAGCTGAGACAAATGCACCACTTTTGAAACCCATTCTGACTTTGTATAGCAGTGCTGCCGTCCAGAGTAGTTTTAACTCTAGGATGCCTGCACTAGGCAGTACTGCTCTTTTGACTTGCCTAGAGCTCACACAATGCTGTATGTGGATGTATAATGTAGGCTGAAGGCTTAGAATACAGCCATGGCAAATGTACTCCATATGGTAGCATGTGTGTTTGTGAGAGAGAGGGAGAAAATAACAGTATCCATAGCTATGTCCTAAATGAAAAACATTCAGCAATTCTAACTGAATCAGAGTAAAAGTCTGTAATAATGTGGTGTCAAAAATTAACAGCTAAATTAGGGATTTGTTTTGTTTGTCTGTGTAATCACTGAAAGTACCTAGGGAAAACAAAGCTGCTGTTTGAAAACAAAATATCTAAATGCTTATATGAATGAAATACATAGCTTAAAAAACATGAAGCTTGTCATATAAGATGTTAAAGCCAGTAAAGCTATATGAAACTAAAATAATGTGTCTGTTACTAGTGTTGCTCTATGCTTGTGTATAAGATGGTGGACAAAGGGGTATAATATCCTTATATGGGTTACATTAAGTGTTCACATAATTACACCCTCTGTTGTAACTCAGATCACAGGTGTCAGGTCAAAATTCTGTCTTTTAAATAAAACCCCTCAAATTTAAAAGAGGAGAAAAAGAGAAAGCTTCTCTATATTCTTGACTACCTCATAAAGTGACCCACAAGTATGGTGAGTTTCCCAGAAATCAAGAGGTCTCTAAACATTATTTTTACATTTACCCTATGCTTCTTTGTACTTTGAAATAAATTACTCTGAATGAAAAGTTTCCTACCAGCTGTACTGTCCTTTTCTCATCAGGTACAGTCATGTGGAGTAGAGTAGTTCCACAGTCCATCACGTGATGAAAGGATACCTGGGGCCAAGCAAGCTTCTCCATGTTGCCAGTTCTTCCCCAAACTCAAGATATCACTTGATGATAGTGAACTTGGTCTATAATAGAATCTTACTGAAAAACCTCTTGGGATAAGTAGTCACCCCATCTATTCCCCTAAAAATGACAGGATTATCTGCAACCATGTTTTTTTTTCCAGCCTACTCTTAAAAATCTTTAATGATGGAGACATCTTTTTTTTTTTTTTTTTTTTTCAAAATATAACATATTCTTTCCATTTCCAACATATTTCCTAGACTTATGACCTTTCTTTAATATTTATTCCAATCTTCTTAGCAATACCCCAAAATTGTCATAGTATTCCAAATTATTCTGTTTTAGAAGAGGCAAACAAGTGACATTCAGTGTTTTGGCAAAATCTGACCTTTCATTAGAGCTACTTAAAATTAGTTTCAAATCATACCATCTGTCTTGATGGAATGTCTCAGAAAGAAACATCTTACCAATGAAAAAACCAAATTATTTCTTCATTGAACACTGGGAGCAGCCATGCAATACCTGCAATACTCTCAACAGGTGGTAAGATCTGTTGGCCCTGTTACTGAAATCTTCAAATACCCAGACTATTGCACAGTTTGCAAAGTTTGTATTGTTCTACAGAATTTAACACCATTAAAATCTTCAAACTACTCAGTAATGAGGCATTCATGGTGATCTCTACTCACCATACATGGCGATAACATGCACACGATTTCAAACCCTGTGTCCATCTACTGGGCTACAGGTAAAGTAAATATTAAGTATTATATAACAGCTCATAGTGGAGAGGACCAACCTGAAAAGATAAGATGATGTTTGGTGGCATAGAGTAGAGATGTGTTTCTCTTTTCTGGAGCAAAGACAAGCTAAAATGTTCACAAGATACAATGATGTAGTTATCTGAGGATGCTGGATATCTGTACCAGCGCAGAGGACTGGAACCCCTCCCTGGCCTTGCTGGCAAGAGCCATGGTTACTTTTCCCTCCACCTCACTGAACAAAACAGATTGGCCTCTGTGATCATCCATGTTTTTGCCCTTTATAGATTTTGCTAGGAATGTACTAGTCAGCAGAGTACAAAACTCAGGGGTGTTACCAACACCTAAGCAGCATAAGCAGCTGTAGTGACCAAATGTCCCTGCTCATTCTAATAGGTGTGGACAGTGAACAAGGCTTCTCCTATCTGCATTCTGTCATACTTTCTATGTCTGTCCATGAGGAGGAATTAGTAGGCATAAGGCTATCTGCATCTAGTTTACTATAACTGGCAGTTTTTTCTTCCTTTGGGAAATCTTAGCTGGAGGCTTGAGCAGATAAGGAGTAGAAAGGTATTGTAGAGCCAACGTTCTTTTCATATTTTTCAGCTTAAGAAATGGTATAAAATTAAATTGTGGTCTTTTTAGGCCCAGTTTCTAGTAAAATAGTCTTCTGAATTTCCTGGGGTCGACTTGGTTACATCATGCCCACTGACATATGCTGTTGGCATATGGCAGTAGACTGTAAAATGGGGAAAAGTGAATCAAAGACATGTTAATAGTAATACATCTATGTTGCTTGCTGCTTGAGGAATGCAGTAGAAAGGGAGTCATATGTAGTTTATAGAAGAAATGAATACATTCCAGATGTTAACTGTGAGACCAAGCCTTGTATATACAAAAAGGGTTTCCCAGTCTCTATATTTAATCTCCACATAAAATGACAGGTTTTCTAAAACTCTTCTCACTACATGTCAACATAAATCAGAGAGATTTTTTGTCTTGAATCATAAATTTAGTAAATCATATGCATTTAATTTAGTATTTGTTTATTAATAAACATGTATTCATTAATAAGAAACTAAGATGAAATGCTAGTGGAAATTTCATGCATGTGAAGGTTTTGAACAGAGGTTCCTTTTCTACTTACAGCTTGTGCCGCCATGGTCAAGCAGCAGAGCAGAAGATCACAAGGTTTGCTTGATGGTGGATGCTGACCCAACAGACATCACAATTCAGGGACTTTGCGAGATTTGGTATTTGCACCGGAAAAAAAAGGAAACACCAGCAGTTTCTATTATCTCCTCAGTATTAGAAGCTTTGAATATTTATATTCTAATGTCATGGTTTGACATGACAACCTTTTCTGGTAAGGGCGAAGGGGCTGTAAAGATGGCTCCTGTAAGAAGTTGATTGCAACTCTCCCCAGCTCTGAGCCAGAACCACTTCTGGGGCTGAGCCAATTAGACACCTCCACAATTACTTTTTAAGAAGAAGCCAGAAGAGGAGGTTTCTTCCTCCATCTTCTTCCTGCTTCTTCCTTCTTCTGTTTCTTCTTCTTCTGGCTGGTGGTGGAGCAAGGAGTAGGAACAGTGAGAGAAACAACCATGCGGACTCCAAGATCAGTGATGAAAGAGAGGAGGAGATGTACCAGAGCAGAGACTCCCCTGCATTCTATGGAGAGAATTGGTGAAGCTGAGATTTATTTTCATTTCTTTAAAGACCCCGCATCAGTGGTAGAGACGCATTTTGATAATGACCCCATATCAAGGACAGAGACTCATTTTGCTACAAACCGCCAGCCATGGACAGCGATTCACTTCATTAAAGGCCCCGTGCCAGGGACAGTGACTATGGCCGGAGGAGATTGTGTCCCATGGGAGGGACCCAATCACTTAACTATGGACCTTGAGCCAGGGGCAGTGATTTTCTTCTTTAAATCTATGGCTGGAAGAGGCCGTGTCCCTAGGAAAGGACCCTTTATCACTATGGCTGGAGGAGGCCATGTCCAATGGAAGGGACCCAATATTCACAGCTGTAACTGTGGGGAGGAACCCACGACAAAGTAGCTCATTAAACTTATGCCCAGAAGAGGCCTTGTCCCTAGAGAGGGCCCCTATAACTGCAGAAACTGCAACCGTGGTCTATGACCACAAACTCCATGTGTCTTTTCTACCTGTGTGCTACCTTTCTGCACTCAAAGTGTTAAATCTGAGCTGCAGCTTGCCCATAGGAAGGAGGTGCAGACAGTGATCTCAGATAAACGCACTTAGGATATTCAGAACCCATATGGGAGCACTTTGAAGTCAGACCCTCAGTCAAAGTCTGGTGGAAAAACTAGGGTTGAGGAAGACCCCTGAGGAGAGAAGTAAACTGCTCATACTTAGAGTGAGGGAAGACAAAGAGACTTAGAGAAGGATGGCAGCAGTTTTAAGGAAACTTCTAAACTGCTTAAAAGCTGATCTTGGTCATATGAGGAAAATTACACTAGTAAATACTGACCTGGGACATTTGTCTGTGAAATATTCATGAGAGATTAAGGAATTACCACCTCACAGGTGTTTTTGTTTTCGTTGTTGTTTTTTTTTTTACTTGCTGCTCAGATATAGTAACTGGGTAACAGAGGAGTAATATTTCGATTGGTGCAAAAGACTTCTGCTTAAATCCCTTTGGATATAGGCTCTATGTGTTATTTTAAAGTATTTCTCTGTCTGTTGCAGACTGAGAAATAGCAGCTTTTTAAATGTGTCTCTCTTTTGACACATAGCATCATGTGCCTTCCTGATATGATGCTCTCCAGATTGCCTAATTTGCTCCATTTGAAGATACCTATGACTCAATGACTGTCCTGCCCACACCTCGGGCCCATCTTGCAGCCCAGGAGACTGGTGAGAGATGGCAAGGGCTGCTGGCTGACATGGGACAGCTGCCTCAAGGGCTGGGGACACTACTGGGACTTGGGGATGTGTACTTGCTGGCTAGACCGTTTCTGTGGCTCCCACAAGTTGTCCAGAACTGGATGCTGCTTTTGGGTTTAGCATTATTCATCAGGTTCTCTAACTGCGTAGCACCTCCAGACTCCTCTTGGCTGTTTATACTTAAATCCTAACAATTGCTGTTCAAAGTAAGGACTGACAGCCCGCAGCATTTTTATTAAATCACGCTGAGCAGAAAGCGAAGAGAACAGATAACAGTTAAAGGGTGTTTGTAAAACAGGCAGGAAAAATACCTTCTGATTCATAAACCTTCACCAGCAAGAACTTCCATGTTGGAGGAGCAAAGATGCTGAAAGGGTGAGAGCCAACGGCTCTCGCTTTAAATGTAGGATTTGACAGAAGACCAGCAGGGTAGGACCTCAGGGAATGACTAAGCAAATACTTAGATCGGAGGCCTATGAAATAAGCAGGACTAAATTGGTGTAACGCTTTGAAGGACAGCAATGCAATTTTACAGGTAATACTAAGCTTTATCAGGCATCTATGGCTCAAAGTATGGGAGTGATGTGCTGAGAAAACTCAGTACTCATGCTTGGGCTGCAGCACCCTCTGGGAAGAGCTGAGGCTTCCAGAGACTGTCCAAAGGAGCTCAACAAAACTGTGCTTCTGTGGGTCTGCATGCTGTAGATGAATGCAGAAACATCTCTTGGCACCAGTCCTCAGCTTCCACTGCCACTGAAAACAAGAGGAATTTCTCTCCTGCTTTTATCATCCTCAGTGCGAGAAGGTTGGGGCATCCCTTTTTTTTCTGTGATATCTAGCAACATAACAAGGGGTAATGGGATGAAGCTGGAGCACAAAAAGTTCCATTTAAACATAAGAAAAAATTATTTTACTGAAAGGGTGAAGGAGCCCTGGCACAGGCTGCCCAGGGAGGGTGTGGAGTCTCCTTCTCTGGAGGTTTTCAAAACTTGCCTGTACACATTCCTGTGTGACCTGATCAAGGTGGACCTGCTTTGGCAGGATGGACTAGATGATCTCTAAAGGTCCCTTCCAATTCTATGATTCTATAATGTGCTGAGCATTGAATTCTTTTTAGTGGCATTTACCACAGCGGATGTCTTTGTTCTCCCTAGTTTTAATCCTTGAGCACAGAAGATGTGTTTATATTCCATTACAGTATGCTAAGAGTTTACAACTTGAAAATCCAAGCAATGATAATAATTCAATTATTTCAGGAGATTTTACCTGGGATACCGATTTTTTTTTTTTTAGAAAATCTTATACTAGTTTTTGAGAGGGCCTCCCCACAAATAAAATTTTATGTAAAATATATTAAAGCTCATGGCAGCAAAACTATGTTTTTTTTTTCCAAATCCAAACAACTGAACTAGTCATAGCAAAAGGAATATCTCGGCCTGTATCCCAATGAGTCTGTCTCCTGTATCAATGCTTTCTCTAATGAGATGATTTTCTGTCCATCTATAAATAAACACCTCTGATCAAGGTCCTGTCTTTCCTTTCATTGATATAACTGATAATACTGTATTTGTCCTTCAAAGTCATGCAAATGAAATCTTCAGGCTCTAGGTATTAAATGGCGGCTAACCTGATTATTTTCTTTAAAACATAAATGAAATTATTACTATCCTCCTCCATTTTCACACCCTTTATAAACTCCTGGCAGAAAAGGGAGAGATAGATAATAATAAGACACTTGAAGCACTCTCTTACCCTGTAATTAGCACATGAAAAAAGAACTTATTGAAAACAATAATTCCTCAGTCATTTGTCTTTATTTTAATTTTGCTTTGAAGCCAACATATTTTGTCTGAGATTTCATTAGCAGCCATTTTGTAAATGAGATTCTCACTAGTAAGAACCAAGTTTGAGTGCTCTATCACATTAAAATTTAACATTTTTCTACGGCTTAATATAAATTCTTCCTAATGCAGAGAGACTTTTCTGCAGTGTTCATAGTTTAAAGGGCTGGATCTAATTAGGAACATAAGTGCCGAAAAGTAAAGCACTTCAATACCTAACTCTGAGGCATCTGGCTCCTAGAATGCAGTCCAAAATCTTAAGTTACCAAATACAGCAAGTATCTCTGCTTAAGGGAAGATTTAAGCATCTCACAAAATGATCCAAAACAGCCAACAAACTGAAAGAGCAACTCCTAGAACAGGTTTAAAGCCTCCCACGTGAGCTCCTTAGGCCAAAGGGAAGTACCTTAAATAAATTTTTAAATCTCTCCTGAAGATAGCTCAATTCCTTTAAAATAATTGAGTAAAAGTTACTCTTTCCTCTTTAAAAAGATCTGTCAATGGGAAAAAATAATAGAAACTGTCTTTGAAGTGAAGACTGGATATTAGGATAGTATCTCCCCCTGTCTGTCACTGCCAAGATGAAGCACCATGAGCCTTCTGCATGTCTGCTGGTAAGCCTAAGCTTTTCTCCTCATCTGTGAAACTGGGAACAATTGTAAACATTTCCACTGGCTTGTAGGAAATTGGGCCAGTCCCGTGGGAGGTAAGAAACGTGTTTTAATTCAGTGGAAAATGTTTTAGCCATTTGGCTCCTATAGAAAACAAAAGCAGGACCTGGCCTTGGTCTGCTTTAAAGAAACTGAGTTTCACAATTGGATATAAACTCACCTTGTCTGTCTGCACTAGGAAAGTGAAGCTTTTTAGTTACAAAAGTTTTAGCTGACTACCTAAATTCTCTGATTTGCTTTAGACCTCAATCCTCATTCTTTACCCAATCCTCCTTGTTGCATTCAGTTAAAATTTGGGGTCAAAATGCTCTCTGTACTGTTCCACTTTCACACCACAGTTCCAGCAAAAGAAAAGCCCCTGGGGATTTTTGCTGCTCTTGGAAATAGAGGAGAGGAGTCACTTGAGCAAAGCAGTGACTTGCTGTTTCTCAAAGATACGCAAGCATACAGTTTCTTGTTTGTCCTGGGAAAAAAAAAAAAAGTGTCCACAAAGAGCTGTTTTAGCTGTCTCAGACCATTCTCAACCAGGTGGCTTCAAGTGTCACTGGGGCTGTATTGTCCTCAGCTGTATTCAGGAGAATTAATGTTGCCTTCTTGCCTCAAGATAGGCTGCAAGATAAATAAATATGCGTATATAATTGCTTCAGAATACCTCCCAAGATAGCTCACAAGGGAGAAAAGCCTAGAAAAAAAAAAAACCTTGTGGGGTGGAGTAAGCTTGTAGAGATTAAAGCAGAGCAACAGTGCTACCAAGCAAACTTAGACTTGCCCTTCCTTCTCATTCCTCCCTCCCTTGTATTGTCTCTCTTGATCAAAGGCTTAGTGAGACACAAAGCAATAAAAAGTGCATATACAAATGCACTGTGAGGAGTACCACAGGATTCATGTCTTTGCAGGATTGGACTCTTTCCATAAATTTTAACTACTGAAATTTCTGCTTGTTGTTTTGCTAAGTTAAAAAATGTAGTCACATGAGCAATAAGCATTCAAATCATATTGTTATGAGCTCATGGCTGATTAGCTGACTTGAGGTGAAAGCATGATCATCAATAAAATGCATAATGAAAGCTTGTTATTCTTAAACATAATTAAGTCAAAGGAAAAACAGTTCAGCATGACTGTAGAAATAGTAATTGGTTCATTACCTGTAATCATGTTAGGCTGCTCACATTATCAGATGCTAATTGGAGAAAGGAGAGAAAAAGAGAATACATCACTACATACACAGGTGTGATGTGTATATCCACCTGTGTGTTACTGTTTTATATGGAGCTCATTAATTATTTTTTTTAAATAAAACAATATAGGAGGGGTAAGGCAACAGAGGGACTGGGAAAAAGTTAAAAACAAGAGAATGATTAATTTGTCAGGTAAATTTAAATAGAAGTAACATATCATTATCTGTAACATCAGGCGTGACACTCTGTTTTAGTGTAAAGAAATCCTTGCACCATTTCTGTTCTAATGCAAATCATTTTTGAGTGAGGCAAAGTATATTATCAGCACCTGTCTTTGCCTTGCAAAGAAATGAAGCAGAGATATAATGGGAAGACCTTTACAGTATGCTGCCTGGTATCAATACTACATTTTTCAAAGTCTCATTCTTAGAGTTTCCATTCTGTTTCTTTAGAAGACTGATGAAAGGAATTATTTGCCTGAAAATATCCTGTTGGTTCTGACAACAAACTTGGCCTCTGCTGAAGGTTATGAAATTTTGTATAAATATTTCATAAACTGCTTCATGGGAGCAACTGCTGTCATTTGTCCATTGTATTTACTATTTGGTTTTGGTTTATGGGAAAATATTGTACTACGATGTCTTTTAAACATCATTGAAAAAATACCAGATGAAGTAATAAAGTAATAGTATCAGGGCCAAAAGTCTATGGGTTATCAGGGACCACAGTCCTGTGTTCCGTTTCATCTGACATACTAACCTGTCACACAGAGGATAGCCTTGTAGACCATGAGATATCATAGAATTAGGTGCCACCTTCTTTGTTCATTGCTATAGATGTACTGTTTCAGTGAAGGCTGAGGCATTTGCATTCCTCTGGGAGGTATATGCCTCAGTATGGTAATGCCAGAGTTTGAAAGGGTAAGAGAACCAATTGATTGCTCTTTTTTTTTAATTTATTGTTTCACTTTTACTCACAGTTTCTAATGCTATTGTTATGGAAACTGGTTGAGATAATTTTATAAAATGATGAGGAAGAAATGTGGCCAGCAGGGAAAGAGTGAAGAAGGTAAAAGTAGAGTCCTTTGTTATACTTTCATTTTGCCTAGGATCTAGCAGCAAGAAATTGGTCAGCTTTCCTCTTTAGACCATATTTCTTAGGTATTTGTCAGGGGAATCCCATGGGGAAATGACCACCAGCTGGTAAAATACTGAGCTGTGAAAGGTGAACAATCAGTTTAGATGTACTGAGACTTTGGTCTGACCCAGTAGACCATTTCTTACATTCTGTTCTTATGGAAAGGAAGGGATCCTGGCTAAAGTAAATTACTAAAACAATGTCAGTGAGGGGAAGTTCCACTAAAAATACGTGTATTTGCTCAAATCCCTCTTACCTTTGCTTTCTGCAGTCAAACTGGAGGTCTGGAAACTAACTGTTGGCCCTCCAAAGGTTACAGCTTGTGAGGTATATGGAAATTTTTGTCACTATTAGTAGGCTGTGATATCTGAAAAGCCATAAGGACCAAGAAATATTTGAATAAGGTAAGATTCCTTTTGGACTTGGAGTATTCATGTTTATTTTCACTGAGGGTTTATAGGAATTATAGCTTCTGTGACCTGCTTAGGAGCTTAGATCAAAGGACCAAAGACTGACCCTTAGGGAAAGAACGGAAAAAATAAGGCAGCTATAGAGTGATCCTTCCCATGGTATAATTTCCCAGCTCCTAGCAATCAACATTTTAGCGATTTTTTTTTTTTTTTTTTCCTGAGCCAGAGGTTGCATTTGGGCTTTCATGTTTAATAACCAATGATGTACATCTCCTCTATTAACTTGCCTAATGCTTTTTTAAATCCAGATAAAGTTTTGTCCTCTGCCTGATCCTGTAGGCAGTAAGTTTCACAATTAAATTATCAAATAAAAAAAGTACCTCCATTTGTTTGTTTTAAAACTGCTTCGTTTTTCAGTAGAGCAAATATTGACAGTAATGACACCATTTTGTTAGTCTAAGTACACATATACTAGGAGTTTCTGCTGGCAGAGCTATGTAGATTAGGGGTTGACTCTCAGCTATTCCAAAAGCTATGTTGTCAAAAAAACAAGAGCTATAACCTAACTTAGGTAGGTTTCCAGGAAGAATAAAAGGGCAGGTTACATTGTCCCCATAAAGTGAGGGATTTTGGCACCTGGTCTGCACTTGATTTACATTCTAATGTTGTTGAGAAAGCCTTTTACTTGTGTTAGAATTAATCTGCTTGATCATTTTTGTTTTAGACCTTTAAGTGGATCTTTGCCTTTTTCTGAGTCTCTTGCACGTGCTTAACTGGGAAAAAAAACCCATGCTTACACAGCAGACATTCAACTGTTTGACAATCATATTGTACAACAGCCAAATGAGTTTAACTCTGTGCCTTATCTCCCTTTGCCAATGTACTGAAATGTGATTCCATTCTCTCTCGTGGCCCTCCTCGGAAATCTTTTCCATAAATAAATTTCAGGTGATAGGCTGACCCTGGTTTGTAAGCACCCAGAGAAAACAGCAATCATGAAATCATGTGTTTGCTCCTTCACTTACAATATCTCTGTTTATACCAGGGTGTAATATTGATCCATAGCTGAAAATACAGTAGCTTTTTGTATGGATGGAAGATTTATTGTCCTTTTTCATATCTGTGAAAGTGGCTTATTGAAAACTCCTTTCATTTTCATGGGCTTTGACATCCCACTTTTGTCTTGCACGAGAAATTCAGGTCCACCTAATGTGCAGGCCAGTTGGTTTTCATCAGTTTTTCTTTTAAAATTTAGGCTGAGTAGATGACCCTGTTGTTTTCTGCAGAGATTTTTAGCTTTCGCTGCTTTACTTCTAAGTATAATTTTATTTCTTTACTCTGCATGAAATCTTTTGATGTTGCCTTGTTTTCAATTTCATTAAGTAAAAAAACAAAGAATTTGCCTATACGTACATCTGCACTCAGAACACTGTGTGGTCATATGTGGTGATGGCTTGTTCTCTCTTGAGTGCCTTGTTTAGTTCCAGCTGCCTTCTTTGGAACAAAAAAAAACACTGAAACTGAAGCAGTCCAAAAACAAGTGGCAAGAGTTATCAGTCTTGGAGAAAATTGAATGTGAAAGAGTAAAATGATGAGTGCAGTTATGTTTAGCAAGAGAAAAAAATGAGGGAACATGACAATCACATCTTAAATAATGGAAGGTGCATTGAAAAAAATATCAGATCGATATATTCCTTTTTTTCAAGTAAAAAAACCCAAACAACCAAATGAAATATGTAGAGTAGTATTTACTTTAATCCATTTCAAATTTATTACCTGTTAACACAACATGGTGTAATATGCACAGGTTATTTTACAGGGTATTGTATGATATAGAAATAGTTTAGATATATTGCATGATTAACAAGTAATGAGATATACAAGACCATCCCAATGACCAGAGTTATAGATTGCCATGGCTTAAACTTTTGTGGCCCTTCCCAGACAAATTTGTTTTGCTCCAGGAGGGACATTACTTTCCACCAATTTCATCTTTATGGCTTTAGAAAGAAGGCTTCTCCTTTTAGGAGATTTGTTATTGCCTGCTCTGGAGTTTGTTAGCAGTTCTTTTGAATGGTAGGAGCATTGGGTAGCCTTCCCATTTGAGAAGATGCCAAACTATGTCTGCTATGGTCTGGCCTATTAAGGAAACAGAAATATTCCTCAGTGATGAAAGGTGTATGTCTATAAGACAGACTGTGGTACGTGCCTTAGCATGCCCTAACATTTATTTATTATGCTGCCAGCTAGAGAGTATGTGAAAGAGTAACTCAGCGGAAGCTGAGTAAATGTGTTCGCTTACTTGTGTGGGTTTTGTTTTCCAGAAGCAAACCTCTGCAACTCTTACCAAAAACAATACATTCTGGTTCATAAGATTGACATTGTGGGATTCCTAAATTACTTTCAATGGAGATAGTAATGGTCTAACAACCAATGCTCCTATGATTTCTAGTAGGACTGCAACTGCAGACAGAATTTATTCTTCTTGGCCACGAGGGCACATTGCTGGCTCATGTTCAGTTTATTATCAACCAGGACTCTCAGGTCTCTCTCTGCAGAGCTGCTCTCCAGCAGGTCAATCCCCACCCTGTCCTGGTACATGGGTTTGTTTCTTCCCAGCTGCAGGACTCTGCACTTATCCTTGTTGAACCTCATGAGGCTCCTCTCTGCCCAACTCTCAAGCCGGTCAAGATCCCATTGAATGGCAGCAGAGCCTTCTGGAGAATCAGCCAGTGCTCTCAGTTTGGTGCTTTCTGCCAGAGTTGACCCAGCAGATCCTTGCTCATGTATGGAGACCCTCTGCCTCCTTTTCCTACTTTCCTACATGTGGGGACACATTGGTCCTGGGCTTGAAGGATGTGGCATTTGAAGACTGACCAGCTCTCTTGGGCACTTCTACCATGTAGGATCTTATCCCCTGAGATCCCTCCAAGCAGGTCTTTGAAGAGGCCAAAGTCAGCTCGCCTGAAATCCAAGGTCATTTCTGTATAGAGATACAACATACTGTTCTCCATTTATTCTTTACTGTGCTCTTGCCTTTTGTTTGGTTTTTATTTATAAAACAGACATCTTGGACTTTTATTTATACCTTCAGACTGGATGATGCAGGCACACTCCATAAGCAGTTTTAGAGGCGATAGTGTGACTTTGTCAGAGATCTTCTGAACTTCAGATTTGAGAATAGGATGTTAAAAAAGGCATGAATCCTGCATGAAATGTCTGTCATTAGTGAAGCTGTCTGGTTCTATTACTTGCATTTGTGTCACTCTTTGAAGTCTTTCCTGAAGAAACACGTGCTGTCTAGCTGATAAAAGCTCTGCTAAAACTTACCACAATGTTAAATGCTTGTACTCTCCCTTTATTTTGCTCAGCAAACATATGCTTTTGAAAGCTGAGAAAAACTAAGGGTATGGTGAAGAAACAGAAATATGCTGAGCTGGAATTAGTTTTGAAAGGAAAGGGTGAAAATATAAACCCATCCTTAGTGTTATTCTTCCAGCTTTCACAGGAAAACTTCTGTTAGTTTTGAGGAAAATCGAAGTATAAATATTCAAAGTAAAACTGTTCATCTCATAGTAAAGTAGCTAAGCAGGTCCAAGAACTCACTGGAATTTAAATTAGTATAAGCTTTAAATTACTAAATGTTCCTTCTTTCACTGCACTAAATGACCGCTTCAGGAGAACACTTTCAGCTGTGTAAGTAGACAGATCCCATTCTGGCTGACTTGACCAGAACGAGTCACTGAAATGAAAGATCGCATTTTGTAGTCAGTCTCTCAAGGTGTCATCGTGTGCTTAAAGAAGCTTTAGCTGTGAATACTCCAGATGCCATGATCTACACTTATTGGTCACTATCAAGTAATCCACGTGATTAGGATTATGGGCAAAGCTACACCCTTTTATTTACAGTATAGAGCTATTATTAGTGTCTGCTTCTAAGTAACCACATGTGGGGCCCCGTGATGTGATTAATCAGGCATTCCAGCTGCTTTTGAGTGATCCCAGCACTGACAACTGAAAGCAGGAGGAATACTTCTCCAGTACAGCACAGTTTATGACATCCTGTTATGCAGTCTGAAATGAGCTCCAATGTTCCAGTGAAAGTAAGATAAACACTTTATGAGGGAATGTACATAATTATGAAGAGTTTGGCAAGAACAAAAGCCAAATCCTGGGCCATCAATTTGACAGTCTCATGTCTCATCCAATGTCTGCTGTTCTGGTGTGTTGTTTCTTTCTTTAATTATGAATATGTTCTTGGCCTGGTAGAAGGTACACAGTAGAGATCTTCTGAAACACAGCTGTAAGATGCAAGAGATAACATGAAAATGAGAACTCCTGTCTCCTAGAGTAAAGATGTGAAATCTTCAACAGCAAGCTACCTGAAGAGCCCAGCATTAACTCCAAAGAAGAAATAAGATAATCACAAATTCTTTTGTGCCTAGAACATATTTTCTTGGTAGTTATAGGACACTAAAACAAGTGGAAAAGCTCTTTACCATACCAACAAATAAAGAATGGTATGCAGAAAGTATATTATGAAGCCAATCAGCATATTTGGTATTGTTAACAAGAGTACATTTTGTTTTCTTTGCACTCTTTTATTACACTTTGCATTCTTTTATTACAAAAGTGACTGAACAAAGAAGCAACTTTATTTTTTTTTTGTTAATTTTCATTGTTAATGAAAATTGTATTGGTTTTGGTGACATATAGTTCATAAAAGGAAACATCCACTTTTCACAATTGTTCTGTCAGGTTCCCCATTAAGATGCATTCATTTCATTATTGACAGTGTTATTATATTTATTCAATGTGTAGCATTCCTTTTTTTTCTTTCTCATTTTTATTGCACACAATATATATAGCACATGTTTACATTTTACAGGATAAGTACCTGCAGACATTTTGGGTGCAGGACAAATAGGTAGTAGGAGTAAACGGAGGGAAAGAGTTGACTAGTAATAAAACTACTAGGAGTCATTTCACAGCCTTTTGTATGTTTTGGTCCAGAGCATGGCCATCTGCAGCATGGCAGGAACTGCAAGGCAGACAGGTCTAGTGACTGCTGTTTAAAAAAACCCAAAACAGTGGCTGCTCTCTAAAAAAAACAAAACAAAACATTTTCACATATATCCATGTTATTTATGCATTTATTTTGGAAAAAAAAGAGCAGTTTGTCAAACATTTAAGGTTGACAGGCAAGTCATGTTGTTGCAATGCAGGTAAATGCTGTCATGAGTGACACTGTCTGTGTCACTATGTGCAGCATTAGCTAGGGAATTTGAGAAGACAGGCTCATGGAAAAAAATGAATGTTGTCAGACAACCTTGCATTTTTTTATTATGAAAATCTTGGGTGAATTTAGTGCTCATGAAAGTGAGGGACTAAGCTTCTCCATACATCCCTTTCAATAAATCTCAGTTCTGACCTGCAGCACCCTTGCTATTCTAGTTATGGGCCTTGAGCAGAGACTGCTCACCATGTCAGGTTGTAGTAGTTTTGTTAAAACAAATAGCTAAAAACCTAGATGAGGCCATGCAACATATTCTTATTTGTGACTCAACCAGGACTTAAGCCCAGGCCCTCAAAGATAGCAAGAACTCACAGATTAAGTATATACCCTAACAGCATGAAAATTGCTCAGTTGTGTGTTGCAGGTGCTTTACTTCTACTCATGGGAACTGGTAACTCCAGTTCTGGTAGGAGGTTCCTTCTGTGACTTGGTATTTTGAGGATTTATTCATTGGAGCAACTATCCCGAAAGAGCCTTCCTGAAAGCCATGAGTCTGCGTGCTATGGAAATATCTTTTTGTAAAATGTCATTGCCTTGCTTTAGGCACATCCAGGAACAAAAGACCATGATTAGGCTTAAGTACCACAAACTTAAGAACTCCTGAAGGACTGGGAGGGCTTAATTGCTGCTTATGGTCCTGGACAAAACAGACCAGGCTACTCAGCTTGAAGAAGAAAACAGAAAATAATTTAATCCACCACCCTAAACCCCCAAAACATAACTAACACAAAACAACACAATGATGAAAAGCAAACCAGCCCTTTAAGACCATCTTCTCTCCACCCCTCCCCTCTTTCCAGGCTCAAAGCCCTGATCGTGGTGTCTTTTTGTCTTCCCCTCATAAACAGCTCAGGGAGGCAGTGAATAGGGGTTTCAGTCAGTCTATTCCTGATAGCTTCTGCTGTTTGTCTCTCCTCAGAGCAGGCAGGCTCCTTGCTGATCCTCCTTGCTCCTCCGCAGGGCACTTCACACATATGGCAGCCCTGCACAGGTGGTGCCTCTGACATGCATTTATCCCAAAGGCTGCAGCTCCTCTTTGCCTCTCATGTGGGTCTGCTCTGCAGCCTGCAGGCTCTCCAGCACAGCCTGTGCCATGGCTGCCTCCTCACACAGTCTCCTGCCCATCTAGGTGCACTCACATGGAGCTGCTGGTGGCTCTCAGTCCTGCCATTGTCGTCTATGGGTTGCAGGGGTACAGCCTGCATTCTCACCATGGGTTGCAGAGGGGTCTCTGGTCTGGTGCTGCTCCTTCCTTCCTTCCTCCTTCTCTGACTGTGGGGTCCGCATGGTCGCCTCCATCTTGTACCACTCTTCCACCTCCTCCCAATCGCTTCAAATTCCTATCCTTGAATAGTGATGGCAGAGGTGGGTCTGAACCCAAGAGCTGGGGGAAAGTCCAAGAACCCTTTACCAGGTCCGCACTGCAGCCCCCTCCTCGTTACCAAGCAAAAGCATCTACTCACAAACCCATAACAGTCATATGCAAATAATGAGTTCTAAGAGCACTCTATTGTCCAAGTGGAGTCAGTTTCTCCTACTAAACGAACAAGTGTTATTCAAGAGGACTGAGGAGCAAGAGGGACTGGCAGCTTGGTACCATGAGCATGGGAGGCTCTGGTCCCTGCAGACACCCCTGGGAAATGGTCTTAGGGTCTCCTGGACTCAGTTTTATAAGCATAATCTGTGGTGCAACCATAAGAAAAATGGATGGTAGTTAAGCATGGATTAACAGTATTGCCCTTATTCAAGCCAACATCATATCTGGATCCCTTATGAGAGAAAGCTTTGAGCAGCCCTGTGATTGTACCTGAAGAAGTCAAGGCTGAAGAATTGCTGCTGCTTTCACCCTGGAAGTGCAAGCTCTAAGACTCTGCAATGTAAAGGCCCTGGCTCATATGCTATTTGTCTCAGTGCAGAGCCTAATCCACTTAGGCAAGCATGGAGTGAAAATATCTTTGCCTTTACAGTGAGAGCCGAAGGCTATAACAAATCTAAATGCCATAGCTCCATCAAAATAAACACTCAAAGCCATCTTGACATTGAGGGTATGGAGTTGAGAATGACATTGAGAATGAGATTTTAAGAAGAGTTTATCTCACTCTTCATGCAGATATAACTGCTTTTTAAAAGGATTCTGGCACCTTTATAATATTTTTGTAATATTTAGAAGGTTGAAAAACTTTTCTTTGCCCCCTGTTTTCTGAAAAGTTGTGAATTCTTGGGGCATGATTACTTTTTCTGCACTGATGAGCACATAGCCTAATTACAGTGTCCACTACACTGGCAAAAAAAGTAATCTACTTGGAATTCTTATGAAAACCTGTCTGTTAAGGAAACTGATACACATTCGTCTGCATTACTCGTGGAAGTATCTTCAGGAAGATACTTCAACCTCCTCTTTAGTAATATCAATAAGAAGATCAAAAGCCTAGAAGGGCTAGATGAATGGTAGGACATTTTATGTAGTGTATATGTGTACAAATTATTTCTCTGTAATCGTGCCCCGTACTGTAGGTAAAGCTACAGTACTTATTTCAAATTACATTTGTCTCATGGTTTTTAATACAGTTATGATTTCTAATGTGCTGAAATTAAGATCCTGCTATAAACTGTAAAAACATATTGTAACCTGTTAATTTTTGAGTACTTGGAGAAGCCAGTGTTAATTTTTAAACAAAAGCAACCAATTGTCCTTGTAAGTCTCCCACTGCTTGGCTGGAGTCCACTACTTGCAGGAAGCGCTGCTCTTAGCACCTGATTTATTATTAGTTTCAGTGGAGTTGCACTGTTTTGCAATTCTGATAGCTCCATTAGAAAATTGTGATGTGGCATTAAAATTTTAATGGGCAACGCTCTGTTTGCGTTTTGTCCCACTTAGAATAAGATTGCCAGAGATGAGTAAAGAAAATATTAAGCATTCATAAAACACTTTCACAAAAGCTAAAATTCCAAGGACTAAAGAACAGTCAAGAATAATGATAAAAAGATTAAATTTTTAAAAATCAAACACTCTTCATCTTTTATATTTATTATTCTTTTTATTATACTGAAATATTCAACATTTACCAAATTGAGGTTGAATATTCCTACTCTGTGGTTGTTAAGTCTGACCTCTATCAGCTCAGAACACTAAAACGGTCCTAGATCTGGTGAGATTTTGTGATCACAAATATAATCAAATTCTCAGAAACCATAAATTCTGTTTATACACAACTATCAAATGTTTTTCTACTTTCACTGCATTGTTTTCCAGTCTATTGGAATGTCTGGGGACAGTTTACTTTCTTTATTTGATTATTTTGACTTTCAGAGCACTTTTTATTTTATGTAGCATTACAATATGGGTTTTTGTTTATTACTGGTTCTAGGTGGGTATATTTAATATCTGCATAATTTTTAAAAAGCTTTCTTACAAAGCAACCATAAATGGATCTTTTACTCTGTAGAATCCCAGATAAAAACATCCCTCACTACCACCAATAGCAATAGAGGAGGTGGAGTGGGTAGGCTTTGAAATTTGCTTTTACAAGTGCAAATCCTCAGGCAAAATAAACAACATTATTTCAGATTTAAAAAAAGTACACACAGAGATGATAAGAAAAATGTAATGTCTGTAGAAGGCTGTGCTTCCGCAAACTAGGTATATGTTGGGATGTTTGCTTATTTTTTAACTTTTCCAATATCAAAATGCATGTTTAAATGATTGCATTTGACAAAGAAAAGACAAGGAAAAATGGTGCAGCATCTTTAATTTATCAGTTTACATGAGATGCAGGCAATTGCCTGTGGGTACCAGATTGTGATTTTTCTACTCAAGTACATTCTCATGTTTTACTGATGAGCTATATGCCAGACCCTTGTGTTCTGTATAGCAAGAGTTTCATGGAACATCTGCTTCAATTGCTCTATCTCTTATTTTGTTTTGTCACTAAACTCGCTCATGCTACAGAAGCACAGACTATAAAAGAAGCTACTTTAATTCAATAGTGTATCAAGAAGGTAGATTCTTTAATACTTGTAATACAGCTATTTATGTCTTACACTTTCCATTGCACCAAAAGTAGTACGATAATTGACACGATATTCTGTCATACTTCACAGGATACATAGTTTTCTGACCTACTGATATGTTTTCTTTTTTTTTAACCAGAAAAGCAGCATGTGCATATATGTATGCATATTCGTGTGCAGCTGTAGACAGAATGCGAAGTAGGGAAATATATCTCCATACTTTTATCTGCAACTGTATGTATAGGACATTGATGAAAAAACACATATTCTTACCGAAGAGTAACATTTTCCTCATTCCCAAAGTCCTCTATTGCAAAAGAAGCCAATAGAGAAAGTAAGTCAATAAGGTGAGGATAGCTTTGACTTGTTACTACTGACCATGTGCTTTAGCATTTACATAGTAAATGGCACCGAATATCTTTTGTGTATTTAAACTGGAATGATAAAAATGGTCAGAGAACATTATATGGGATTTTAAAACAACACCCTTTGTCTCTTTACTAAATATTTCTTCTGGTCTCATTTGATGATCTTGGCTATCCAGTGTCTGTCAAAGGAGTATCAGAATTTAAGGATTGTAGTTTCATGTTAAATTGCTGTATAGTGATCAAATTTGGCTAAAAACCTCATAACTGTATGAAAATGAACTGATAAATAATTTTGTTTAAACCTCAAACTGTGTCTACAGGACATAACCTTTGCAAAATTCTCTAATTATTTCACAGAACAAATGCAAGAATGAAAAAAAAAGGAGGAGCTTTATAAAAAGGACAAATAGGATATACATTCTTCCCACAGACCGTTCTTATATAATTTCTCATATTTTTAGTCAGAAAAAAATGCTGAAGATTGTGGTGATGTGACTGATCTTTTTTAAGGCTCTAATCTATTTTTTAGTTTATTTGGGTTTTTTTTCCTTCTTAATTTTAATCTCACCTGTACTGACATTCACCCTGAAAAATGCATTTGAGAACAAAGAAACTATGAGCAGAGGCTGAAGCTATTTTTAGTTTCAGTGTTATTGTTACTGAAAGGATGTGTGACTTAATTTTACTTTTTTTTCTTTTTTTTTTTTTTTTAGAAATACGAGTTATCATTGTATGTGAATTGCCATTGACAAGGATGGTAATTAGCCTCGTATTATTTTCAGCATAGTTCACATCCACACATCACAGGACAGAAAATGGGAGTTTTAGACAAACAGAATCCTTGTAGAAGATCATTAGGAATCCCACTGTGACATGCCACGTGCAACCTCGTTGATTCAAATTAGTCATCTGCATTGTTCTATATTTTAGACTGCAGGAGGTTTCTACTTATTTTACAAAACCACAATTGTTATACATTTATGGTCAGAGTAACAAGTAATGTTCTACACTCTCAGAAGACACCAGAGACATTTTAATATGTACTCATTATACAGCTCTGCCTGCAATGCTATTTAGAGTTTCATCAGTGTCTAGGTAACAAAGCTCTATTTTCTCGCTTTTTACAACCAAGCGGTAAACATGAACTCTCAGTTAAACACAGCACTATATAGAAAGTATTATCTAGGACTCAGGGTTTTGCTTTTCCTTTTTCTTTTTCTTTTTTTTTTGATTAAAAAGACATCTTTGATGACACACCCCTTTGAAATGAATGTGTCCTCTTCCTGATTTTTGTGTGTGTAATTGTAATACATGCTCACACAGTGCTAAACCCAGTGTGGTTTAGCTGATAAATTATAAGAGGAAAAATGTTGTTTGTCACAGTCCCAATTTACTGTGAGGTCAAACATGTGCCTTTAAAATAGAGTTTACAGCAGAGTTATAAAATGGCCCTTTATGATGACTATTAGTTTCCATTCATGTCTTTATGCAAAATCTTTGTTGGTATTGCTGATGGCAATATGTGTATTTTTATCAAATATGCTTCCCTCAACGAATATGTCTCAACAATTTACGTTCTTTATTCCTTGCTGATATTTACTGGTGCAAATCCATCTATTTCAGTAGGTGACTTAATCCAACAGAGTATTTAGTCCCGCTCAGTATCCTGTCATGGAATGCAATAACCTTGCAAATACTCGGGTCTGCACTATGTGTGCTGCAGATGTAAATTTTCCAAACCTAAACTTGTCCTTGCTAATGGAAGAGGCCTTTCATAAGATCCTAGTCTGAGTAGAGTATATTTGATTTTTATTTTCTAGGAAGTTGTTAGACTTTTATTGTTTATAAAAAATATGGAGTTTATGTTATATGTTTTTGGATACAATTCTACATACACTGAAGAATTATTCATATGCATTCTCATTTCTTTGTGCACAGAATCAGGAATCTGATTTATTACTTCAAGAGTACATAACACAGTATCAGAGAGAAAATTCAAGGGCACTGAACAGCTCAGGGGACCAGTAATAGGATATGAAGCCTAGGTTGTTGGTTCAAATCTAATCCAGGTTGGAAGTAACAGCAATTATTGCCATCTAATGTCTTTTCAGTGATCTGTATGAAATGAGTTTGTGGTCTCAGTGTAGTTTCTAACAGACAGGTGTCTAGATCACAGCTGACACCATTGTTGGCAGACTCAATGTAGCAACCAAAGTCTGAACGAGTCTGTAGATTGAACTGCTTTTTAGTGTAAGGACAAAACTCAAGCATTTCAGCAGGAAAATGCATCAACCAATGAGTTTTTAGAACCTATTCTATGGAGGAAAAGTACTTCAGTCCTCAGTCTCCGGGAAACCTCTCAAGATCCAAAAATTTTTTTTTTTTTTTTCAGTTAAACAATAAAGAATAAATCACTCTCATAATACTCATATTAAAAATTAGCACCCAGAAGCACAAGAAGTCAGACACAAAAGGAGAAGTTGCAATAGTTTCAATTTGCTTGCTGAAACTCATATGCTTAAATTTATTCAAGTGCTTCACAATAGAATGATTCCTTTAATGGCTTGCAAATCTCTCCTGCACACAGCACCATGACATGCATATACAACATGGCATGTTTCATGAATCGCCGATGGTAGATTTTATTTGTGGATATCGTTTGTTCCCTCCTACTTCCAAGAGTACCAGCTAAAATCCTTACCAGCTAGGAATACCGCTCAGATGACCCACTTGACACCACTTGTATTACAAAGTCCTCCCCTCGCTCATCTTGTTTGGATATCTTTGACCAGAAACTATGTGCAGAACATCTCAGTGGTGACTGTTTGCAAGACATGGCTTTACCGGTGTTAGGTATCCCCAAGGATCTGCAGAATTCCCTGTATAACACTTGATACTAAAGTAAGCTTTTAAATAATGTGTAGGTTGCAGAGCTACACCCTCGGCCAAATCTCCAGTTTAAATTCACATGTAAAATCTTACGGGTAAACACCATCTAGGTCAGAAAAAGTGTCACAGAGACATGTAGAAAGTATCCATTTTTATGTATCCCATTAGAAAAATAAGAGTTCTGAAAAATTGTGTTATTTTTGGACTTTCCCAAGGGTAAACATGTTATAAAGGGATTGGGACTTTTATATCATGAATACAAATCTATGTGCTTAAGGCAACTAACTGGCAATTATGTACAGTTTTGATTATGGGAATTTACATTTCCATAAAGCAATATAATTACAAGAAAAGTACCTTTTTTTTTTATTTTATTTTTTTTAATGCTACCCTTGTGCTTTTTGACCTGGGTTTCGATTTAGCAGAGATCCAGGAAATTCTGATTAACATGGACACATATATACATGTTTGTATAGCAAGTATCTGGCAGACAACAACACTTCTGCTGACAATTATCTGAATCTGGGTTCCACATGATACTAATTACTGGGTAGTAAAGCCAGTAGAGAAGAAAGTAGTCCAAAGAGAAAATCTACCATATTTTTCCTACCACACATGATAGATACTATTTTTTCCTATTATTATTTTATATTTTTTATCGATCAATCTAAGAGTGACACGTGTGAGTTTAATATCTTCATGTAAGATATTATATACATGGGGGAAAGACAGAAAACATTTGAGTCTAATTCTTACATATTTTTATCATGAAAATTGAATCTCAAAAGACTTAAAAAGTAAAAGGAAAATAAAGGAAAGAAGGTAAGGAAAGAACCCAAAAGCAATAATAGAAAAGAGAAAGAGTGATATTGTTAATAAATGAAGGATTAGGAGACTCAAACAAAAGGAGACTTTAATATATGATAGAGAAGAAAGAAATGGAAGAACTTTTAAATTTAATAGACAGTTCATAAATTAGAAAATCTGTCATATAATATTAAAAATCACACTTAGCATTTCACTGAGTAATATATTATTAATTTATGTTATGATATATGATTCACCATAGTGCTAATAATTTATATTTTGTGTAGAATTCTAAGTCTAGATTTCTAGCTTTAGTAAGCCTCAGAGTTTTGCCTGGCTTTTCTGCCTCTAGGTTTCATATAGTGATCAGAAATTTCTAAAAGAAGCATGAACCCTATCTGAGAGCATTATAGCAAATGGGAAGGACAGTTAGCATTTAAGATCACAACTATATTGCTGGTTTCACCAAATGTCTATGAAGTAGTTATTTGTAGGGATAGGAACTGTAGGTAGAACTGTGAGTTCTCAGTGCTTACACACACTGAAGAATTTTATCTCTAAATTTCTAAAGCTCTGAGCACAGACTGTGGCTGGCATAATAAGACTCTCAGCTAAATTCCCACACAACCCTATGAAAAGGTAGACACTAAGATGTAGGTTGTGGGTTTTTTTTAATTGTTTAAAAAACACACAGTCTGAAAGTGTCCTGTGCTGCAAGGCCAGCTTAATCTTTTTTGCTTCCTAGGTTACTCTCCCTGTTTCTCCTGGCGTCTTCACCAAAAAACCTGGCTTTGACTTTTCTTCCAGACTCATTTGATTTTTGCCTTACCTGCTTCCCTCAATACTTCTCTCCATTTCAGGCTTCATTTCACAGAGATTGGGCTGAGGGTGAGAAGGTAGTCTGCATAAGGACTCCTTCCTTCAGTGTCTGCTGCAACATACAGTGTTCCACTTTGTCTAGTAGTGCAAGTAGTTACAACCCCCTCTTATTCCTTGCCTTCTCTTACTGATCCTCAGGGATCAGTAACCTTTATTTTTAAGGTAAAACTAACCATTTCCCAGTTCTTGCATAGTTTCTTAGTTGAAATGGTCATCTGTGTCAGAGAGCTCATATCTTTAATTTGCCATAGTGTATGCCTGTGTTTCTAAAGAGAAATTGTGATTATAGCTAGAAACTAGCAAAAAAACCCTCACACTGAAATAGTCTGTTAGGGGAGTTAAAATTCTTCTAACCAGAAGCAACATGGTGTGTAAGTGGACAGTGTGTTGGAAAGGCAGAGAACAGACCGTTCTAGGAAAATGGACAATTAAATGGAAATGGATTTTTTTTACTTAATGTAATACGACTGAGGAGAGAGACTGATTAGAGATACACAGTCAGGAATCTCATAATCACAGCAGGATAAGGGAACTCTGTTATCCTCATAACAGCACAACCTCAGGATAGCAACAGAGACAGTTCCACAGCTGCTAGGGAGGAACCCAGCCAACAGAGAAACCCTTGAGCTCTCAGTAAATCCAGACATTGCTGCTGCTGCTATTGGAAAGAAATACACTAGTGGTTGTCATCTAGGTACTGCAACTGCCAAACTTGATTGCCTTTGGCCACAGCTGTTGCCTTTGTTGCTGCAAGACTATTGAGTAGGAAAAAGAGTAAAAACAGTGCCAGCACAGTGGGGAGGCAGCTACCAAGTTAATGCTTAAATGGTATCCTGGCAGTTCTCAATTTGTATTATAATTGTTTTGCTTGGTGGGAAAATAGATGCATCAATAAATGTTAAATTTATAACTGTAATTTTAAGTGCATGCATACAGTATGGCTGTGCATTTGTAGATTTATGATGAGTGACAACTGAATGTCTGTGTTACAGAGCACTCAACACATGGAAAAGCAAATATTATCCCAATAAACTTCTTTTGTATGCTTTAAGTGGTTAATCAAACTTCATAACCACAGCTCATACTTTTGCTGGATATCATTAAGAGGAGAAATAAGTATAGGACAAAGAGAAGAAATGACATTTTGGTGAGGGAAAAGGTCTAGCAAATGTCTGGTCTACATATTTTTTTCTTTCTCTCTCTTTTTTTTTTAAACATAGGATAGGGCATTATTTGAAAGCCAAAATGAGGATGTTTTGAAGTGTTGACACATCCTTTGGGCATGGTGTAAAACACGGGATTTAAGATTGCTAAGATTTCCATTGCTCAGTGAGACCAGTACTTTGTTGTAATAGTAAGCTTGATGGTTCACTTTTATTTGGAGGCAATTTATATGCATATCTGCTAAAACCAACATTTTTCCTTTATCTTAAAATAGTTTATTTCACTCCTTGACATTTATCCTCTAGATCTGTTTATAGATGACTCTCAAATCCCTTCCTTCTTGTCTCTTGTAGCTGTCTCCCATTTTCTCTGTTCCACTAGTATATTTCTTTCTAGTTCATTCTAATAAGTCACAGTCCTCAAAGCCCAAATAGAAATTTGCCTGTTATAAATAGTTCTGTTTATGCTACGGAATAAAAATTTGTACATCCAAGTACGCATACCTTATAAAATAGGATCCCCTAATCTGTGCAGCTCCTGCTATATGTAACTGTTACAATTTAATCTTAACATGATTATTAGAACCATGCACAGTATTCCACATGAGTAGACAAAATTACATAAACAATAGTAAGAAAGTTTCCTTGTTTTGATTAGAAATTCATCCTAACATCTTGACTATCTACTTTCACAGACAGAATTTGATCTCTACATGGCTTTTCCTGAATTTCTAGATATCTTTCTTCATGGCTGCCTCACTCCATGATTTATGGATTTACACACCCTCTGATAAACTAATATTGTGAGACTTAGTCTAAACAGAGACTGTCTAAACTAAAATGATGCAAATCTCAAGAAAAAAAGCTAGAAGAAAAATATTTGTGAGACTTTTGAATCACTTTTATATCTTGAGTGCCACTAATGGGACATACCTGAATCTACTCCCAAAGCTTCTTCTAAAAAGTTAGATACCCAAGGTACTGCAAACAAGAAATTTGTTGTTTATATGCCACAGTTCCTGGCCAGCTGAACATTATCAATTGCTTGGTTGAGATCATGTCACGGCCAGATACTTTTAACCTTTAAATGTCTCACTGATGTTCTTAGAATGCATCTTAGTAAGGATAATACTGACCTTCGAAAATAGAGGCAGTATTACTGAAATACTGTCCAGAATTGTGGTGGTGGTTTTTTTCTTCAACACTGGGTGTGGAACAATTACTGTACTGTTCACTTTCCAAACAGAGGAAAAGAAATAATATTGAAAAATAACTATAGAGCATGATCACAGTGGTTTGCTAAACATGCTTCATTTCTACATTCAGTAGAGCACATAACTTATAATTCTAGTCACATAGTGACATTAAAGACAACAATAACAACAGCTTAAAGAACAAACTGATCAGATTTGTCCTAGGTCATTATGAGCAGTCAATTTCATTTCTATACGGACATGGAGTTTTCATTGTTATGCAGAATAAGGGAAAAGAATCAAAGCATCGTAGAATAGTAGGGTTGGAAGGGACCTTTAGAGATCATCTATTCCAATACCCCGCCAAAGCAGATCCACCTAGAATAGGTCGGATAGGAACATGTCCAGGTGGGTCTTGAAGACCTCCAAGGAAGTAGACTCCACAGTCTCCCTGGGCAGCCTGTGCCAGGGCTCCATCACCCTCACAGTAAAATAGTTTTTTCTTATGTTGAAATAGAATTTTTTGTGTTCAGGTCTCATCCCATTATCCCTTGTCTTGTTGCTAGATACAATAGAAAAAAGGGATGCCCCAACCTTCTGACATCCACCACTTAGATATTTGTAAATATTAATGAGATCCCCCCTCAGTCTCCTCTTCTCTAGACTAAACAGCCCAGTTCCTGCAGCCTTTCCTCATAAGGAACATGTTTCAGTCCCCTGATCATCTTGGTGGCCCTGTGCTGGACTCTCTCCAGAAGTTCCCTGTCCCTCTTGAACTGAGAAGCCCAGAACTGGACACAAGACTCCAGATGAGGCCTCACCAGGGCAGAGCACAACCTCCCTTGACCTGCTGTCCACACTCTTCTTGATGCATCCCAGGATGCCATTGGCCTTCTTGGCCACAAGAGCACATTGCTGGCTCATGGTTAGTTTATTATCAACCAGGACTCTCAGGTTTGTCTCTGCAGAACTGCTCTCCAGCAGGTCAATCCCCAGCCTGTACTGGTGCATAGGTTTGTTCCTCCCCAGATGCAGGACTCTGCACTAATCCTTGTTGAACAACATGAAGTTCCTCTCTGCCCAACTCTCAAGCCAGTTGAGATCCCGTCCTCCCAGTTTGGTCCTATCAGCGAGCTTGCTGAGGGTACACTCTGTCCCCTCATCCAGGTCGTTGATGAAGATGTGGAACAAGATTGGATCCAGAACAAATCCCTGTGGAACTCCACTGGCCACAGGCCTCCAACTCAATTCTGTGCCATTGGTCACCACCCTCTGGGTTCTGTCATTCAGCCAGCTCTTGATCCACCTCATTGTACACTTATCCAAGGCACACTACCTGCACTTTCTGATGACAGTGTTGTGGGAGACAGTGTCTAAAGCTTTGCTGAAGCCAAGGTAGATGACATCCACAGCTCTCACGTCATCTAGCCAGCTGGTTATGCACTCATAGAAGGCTATCAGGTTGGTCTAACAGGATTTGCCTTTGATGAATCCATGTGAACTTTGGTGAATCCAAGAAAAGAAATTCCAAGGGATGGTAAGAAAATTTGAAGTGTATGTTTTTCTGAGATATGTTCTCTATGCTGAAATTACTTAACTTAAGCTAGATGTCTTCATCCATGTTGGGGATATAAATGTGTTTCTTGAGGGCTCTACTAATGAACCAGCTTTTCCTCCACTGCTTGTTATGCAAATGTGAGGAAGTGGAATAGAACATATATAATGATAAGTTAATAGATCTGTTGCAAGAGATCTGGAATAGATATGAGAGAAAAAATTTTCAAGACTCTGAAGCTAAAAATGTCAAGATATGAGAGGAGACAATATTATGAATGTGAATTTTGATTGTTTAAGCTGAGATAAAAGTCCAGTATCTACAGAAGAAAGGAAAGAATGGTCATAGTCAAAGCACCTGAACCTGTTAAAGTTATATAAGAAGAAAACTAATATTGTCAGACAAAGAAACTTTGATGAGAGCTAAAGAGGTTAAGTTTGTCGATGCTTAACATTAATGCTTATTTTGACTTGTGACTCAACTGCAACAGGAAGAGGAAGAAAAGGAGAAAAAAAATCCAAAAGAAAGACTCATTTGAGGTAATATAATATCAAGTTTTGTATGGAAATATAATGTAAAGATATTGAAATATGTGCTTTAGAACAAATGTACTGGCCTCTAGTAAAATGATATAATATACAATCATGTAGAAAAGTAAGTAAAACTTTAGTTTGATTTAAGATAGACTGAGGTGTTTTTTTTTTAAATGTTTTAAAGTGCCAATTCATACCCACAATCTACAGGGAAGTGTGCATAATACCTACAGTCCATTTTTACATTTCTGTAGATTTTCTCCCTTTTACATCGAGTGGGAAAGAGGAAAGATATATGACTGAGATTTCTTACTTTCAGAAATCCTGATGAATATGTGTTGGAATTTTGAGTATGCTCGGTTCTGTTTCAGTTGTGAGCTTGAATGCTTTGAAATATTAGAGTGGAGTGTATCTTTTTATGCTTACGTTGGAAATCTGAAACCCTCATTATTTCTGCATTTGTTAAAATATAATTCTCTGTTCAACATACAGACAAAGCAAAAGGCTTTGATAAAACCTGATCTACATTCAGAGATCTGCTATGATCTCAGCTTTTCTAAAGTGGCACATTGCAAAAGGCACAGTACTAGTAGAAAGTACTAAAAAAGGCTACTTTTAACAGCTTCTCTTTACTTTTCTGTGCCAGCAGTGTTTTCATTTACATACCTGAATCATGTCATTATTGTTGCCTTTGCTCTGTCTTTTTCTGGCACTTCAGTGGCTTATCACCTTTTCTTTTTCTTTTTTTTTTTTTTTTTTTTTTTTTTTAATAAACAGTGTGCTCTGTACCTCTCTTCTGTTGATTTCCTGAATTAATATTCATGATTCCTCTTTTCAAACCACGAGATCATCTGTTGATGTTTGCTTTACAATACTTCTATCAAACATACTTGAACAAAAAAAAAAAAAAAGCCTTTCAGAGGCTTAGGTTGGAAAGTAGACAACTATCTTCCACATGGCATGTAATATGATCCTGTTTTTATTATCCAGACAGATAAGGTTTTCTTTCTCTTCTGAGTTTTGTTATCTGTATTATTCAAGAAACACTGCATCATCCCTATCTAATGTGATCCACAAAGCAAGCTCAGTGGTCAAAACCACTTGTATGTGCTGGTTTTTATTTAATGATTTTATGCATTGCAGTTTAGTATTTTTCCTGAATCTTAGTTTAGAATGAAAAATGCCCCAAATGGAGTACTACATTTTAAATACAGTAAGAGTGTACATTTCTTTTTTTAAAGGGTTCTTATCTATACATTTTTAATAGCAACAAAACACAAAAGTGATAGTCCTTTTAAAGGTGTTAGCAGAAGAGAGTAACAATACCTTCTCTCAAAAAAACCCCAAAAAGTACAGTATGTATTTCATGCTCAGAATGCTCCATTTCACCTCTGTTTTTCTGTATTATGACTCTCCTTGTTTTCTGTTACTTCCTACACAAGACTTTGTTGCCCTTCTCTAAAACGGTAATAGCAATAATTAAAAAATTATCACTCTACATCTGCATTGCATACTCTTTCACATCAATCATGAGAGTCTTTTGACTCACTGATAATTAGCTACTGTATCCATCACAGTTCCTTTTTTCTTTTTTTTTTTTTCAATGAGATGGTCCCTCAACCAGAGCACTAATATGACTGTTTACAACAGCAGACATCTTTTTTTATGCAAAGGACTACCACCTTCAGCTCCTTTGAAAAGCTTCTACTGGTTTCAATTTAAGTTGAGCATAAAACTCAATTTATACCTATAGTGATTCAATGTCTATTTAAAAAAAACAAACACTAAATTAAAAAAAAAAGCACAACTTTTTGTTTGGTCTTATTTTGTTTCCTTTAGTCTTAATTTACTTGCCTACTTACATGTAGATTATGAACTTTTGGTGTCGTGAGTTTTCCCTCGACTGCATGAACGTGGTAAATGGCAACACTTACAGAGAAGATGGAGCTTCCTGTGGTATGACTGAGAAGAAAGGAGGCCTTTACGCACTAGTTATGTTACAGAGATAAAAACAAAATGGGCTTCTTCTTTTTATATTCCCTGCCCTGATCCTTGGCTCCATCACCCCCCCTACATATACCTCCCCATTCCATTAGGCCTTGTCTCCTAGCAACATATGGCCCCTTACCAGAGCTTTATCTGACTGCTGCCTGTATGCAATCAGACTGTCAGTCATTTAAGAGAGAAAGTGATTGAACTCTGTCCTGGATGCATATATTTGCAGCATTTAGAGTCTCTGCATAGGTATGATGAGAGGATACATAGCAATGTGGATTTGTAATGTACTCAGAGTAAAGCCTCACTAAATGAGCACTGTTCTAAGTAAAGCAGAAGATGTGCTTTTGAATTTCTGTCCATTGGGAATAATCCTTTCTACCTCTTCTTTATCTATGGTACTGACTTTACAACTGTCTTACAAAAAAGGTAAATTCTATTTTCCATTAAAACTAAAGTTTCATGAGAACTTGCTGAAGCTGAGTTGTTAATTGGTTCCCTGGTATACTAGCATCTATATTCACTCTGAATCCGATCAGGAGGGCGTGAGGACTAAAATTGCATCCCACCTTCATTATGTCTAGTGCTAAAGCACAAACATACACCTTGCACCAAAGTAATGCTTGTTGAATACTTGCATTTGCAATACAAGGCAGTCATTGTTACAAGCAAGAGCAATATGACTGACTCCTAGGCCCAAATTTCTAAATGGCCACTGACTGACAGCATTTCTGGAGTATTGCAGTTGATGAGAAATACTTGGCAGAGGATATTTCTAACATCTAATGTTAAATATTCATGATGTTCACACTTGAGCTTCCCCTTACGGTCAATGGAGAGAGATAGGATTTATGACCTACAGCTATAAGCCTTCTGCAGGAACTACACAGGCAATACAGACTCCTATCTATATTGAGGTAGTAATATTAGGTGACTTTTCAGCCATATGCTATGCTTGCTTCTCTGGGAGAGAAACAGTATTGACACAACAGCTATCTTATAGTACACTGCAAAGGTAAATCTTGATTCTGAAGTCCTGTTGTGAGCCATGTCCAGCTCATATATGTTAAACTAGGCAAGAGACAGATGTGTAATCCAAAGAGGCAAAAAAACCCCAAAACAAAACATTGAAAAGGCCACTGTGGGAAGTCCTAGCTTTGGGCTGCCTACATCTGATCTGGTTCTGCCTGAAGATCCCCAGTGAAAGCCTTGTATTTCAAGGCTGCTGCTTGAAATACTGACCACAACTCATCCTTGTCTCTCAGTGCTGGGCATTCATCATGATTTCTTCAGTTTCTCCTAAGTGAGATTCAGGTATATGTTCAAGAAAGCAAAGATTTTCGGACTCTATACCTCAGATATCCTGTACCTGTTTAAAATTGCTTGAAATTAAATCCTTAGATAACCTGCACCTTTCAACAACCTGTAGAAAATCACCGGCAGTAGCACTAGGGAAGCAGAGATTTTGGGATAAACTTTTCCTTATATTACTCACATTTGTGCATTGATCTGCACTGATGGTTGATCACAAGATTACTTTTTAGTAGATCATTCACATACAAAAAAGTGTTTCCTCTAAGACACATGGACGTAGACCTCACTCTCTCCATTGATTCTGTAGAGAGAATTGGGCAGTTATGTGCATTGTGCACTTGGAATTATTCATCCCTTTGGTGTTGTAATACAGCAATTAGGCATGCCTAAAACAGTGCCCACTGAAGTCAACAAAAAGGCTTTTTATTTTGACACTCAGCCAAGTGGATAAAGCCACCCAGTCTTTCTGTCAATACAGTGTTAGTAATCTGGGCACAGTGATTCAGAAAAAAATGCAGTTCTTCTGAGACTGTACTTCAGTAAATTACACATTTTTATTTAGTTCCAAGCAACTAAGTGAACACACTGGCATCGGGCATCTGAATTTGCCAGCGGGTCAAGATTCTTGACTTTTCTTCCACGTCCAAAACTGAAACCTGTAGTTGGTCATGGGAATAGTCAAGTTAGCTAATAAACTAACTGAACACATTTCACTTAACTGATCTGCTGCATTCCAGCGTTTGATTCCTCAGTTGTTTCATACAGACTTCTGGTAACAATTAATACTACCATAAAAAGAAAATCACACGGAGAAACATGCACATAAATTGAAAGCAGGTATCTGAATGTTGTTGTCCCACAAATTTAGATCAACCGCATGTCTGCCTGGAAACTTGTAACAAGCATTCATGAGTGATGTTATAATATAAAGTGTGGTGGAGAAATGACAGTGGAGCCTGTTTGTACTTTCTGGAATTAATATATGTGTGCAGATATAAGATGAACATATACAAGAGGAAGGTTTAAACATCATCCAAACATGTCATATGGTATGGGCCTTGGGGAAATAAAGGCTTACAGGGTCTTGGTAGACAGTCCTGCTGCTGGTACCAGAATTTAGCAGTTTCACTGCTTGCAAATAAATCATTTTATTTAATCCAGCTCTGTGGGTGGAATTACACACACCACTCTTGTTATTGTTAGACAAGAATACAGGCTGAATTCCCATGAACTTTGCTGAAAATTTAACTTGCAGTCTTTCCTACGCACAGCTTTATTTATTAGAAATGCTTTTTAATGTGTCATGGTGAAATCTTATCATGGTAACATCAGATGTGGCTTATATTAGGGGCGCACATTTCGCCCCTGATGTGTACCTGAAACTCTTATTAGCATGACAGGGCATTTACTATGCATATCAAGAAGGGAATATGTGAGATCGTGAATTGTTTCACTCACTGTGTTCCAGAGAGTAAAATTTTAGCAGCCAAATGTTGACACCTGGCACATTGAAGACTTTGCCGCAGACAGCCAAAGTTATTGAATGGGAATGTGACTGCACTGTAAGCCTTCCCTTCACCATCTGGTTCATTCTGGAATATGGAATATATATCACAATTACATGAATAAATGAAAAGATATGAAGTTAACTGAAATGTATGTGTTTCTCTGCTTTTCTGCACAATGAAACAGCCATCTGGGAATCGGTATGTCTCACATTTCAAGCACAAATCAAAGCAAGCAGAAATTCACTCTGAATTCACTCTGTGACGTGTACTTCATAGAAAACTGGACTTCATTATCACAGAGTTAATCACTTTGGAGTCCTATTTTTTTCCTGCTCTTCTCTATGGATACAAAACAAACCTATTTGGAAATACATGGAGAGTACTCTTATTAAAATTTTCTTTTTCTCTTATTTTGAATACAATGTGGTTAAAAAATAAGAGAAAAAGAAAATGGAAGCACTTCTTTTTGCATACTTGGCTCTCAGATCCAAGATCAGAGGTGGGTCTGCAGAGAGGGGACAAAGAATTGCAAGAATTGCAAAGAATTCTTCCCCGCCTCCCCACCCCCTTCACTCCAGTTTGTTTTGTATGCATACTTTCCTTTTCCAGATCTATGTTGCGCTATTGACTAATGGAATGGGTGATAAGGACACAAAGCTTATGCTCTTGCCCAGCAAGACTTAATGGAAACTGGATGGAGTGGAGAGGGACATGCTGAGAACTAGTGTCTGCCAAGAAAGAGCCCCCGACTTTCCACTATCTTGTGGCATATGCAGCATTTGAAAGCAGAATCTTCCCCCTACCCTCCAAGATTTTCCTTTCTTTTCTGTGGAAGCTGGGTGCAAATCCTTGTAATAGAAGGCAGTGAATATTTGCTGTAGAAAAACTCATCTGGGGCTAATCAGGAGGAAGAGGATGTTAGGACAGGACTCACTGGAATTAAAAGGTATGGTTTCTGCAGCTACACTGGGTGCGAATCAGGGTTTGTATGCATCCAAAGGCAGAGAATGTGACTGATATATAAGTTGTGATAGTGGTTTGGGAAAAACAGCTTTTGAAGAGTGGATTACTGCAGTTTCATTTTATATATGTCATTTTGTAGCCTTTCTTGAAAGAAATACTGCTTCTGTTAAACAAAAACAAAAAATCATAATTGCTGGAAGACGTTTGAATAAATTTGCCATTTTCGAAAACCATTAATCTCACTGAACATATTCACAGAATCACAATCTCAAGGGCTGGAAGGGACCTCAGTAGACTAGTTCTATGTGCTTTTAGCCAAACTCTTAAAAAGCTAAGAGTAAATATTGATGATTGCTGCAAGGGTCTTGTCTATGATATTTCACCTAATAATCACATTAAAAAAAAAAAACACCTCTCATTTTTAATACAATGTGATCTTGAAGAACACACCTTTTTTTTTATGCCTGACAAAAGTGAAAAGGGAAAGATTGGTTTTGTAGTGGCTGCATATGTGGAAGTGCTTGTGTGCATTTGCAGCATAATGCAGGAGTGAGGGAACAAGCCTCTTTCTAGAAGAGAACAAACCTGGAAATCTGTATCTGCTGTATTGCTTAACCTACAAATGGTCCTGTGAAGTCATAGCAGGTTGCTATCAATCTAGGACCAAAAAAAAAAAGCTTCAGCTTTCTGTCCTCTGTTTTTTTTGATGTGTTGAGTGCCCTCAAGATGCACAGAAAACAATGACAACATAGTTTTTGATAGTGTGAGATCAGACCCTTGAAGGGAGCTGAGGATCATCAGCCCCTTGTGATTCTAAACTCTTAGCAAGTATTAGAGATTGAAAAATAGCTAAAAACAGAGCTCACTGGAACCCCTGTTGTCTGAAGTCTCTTTGTGAATATTGGAAAAAAAATCTGCTTTGAATATGTTCTCTACCTCAGTTGTCTACAAAAAAATTCAGGGTCAAAGAAAGGGCATGGTAAATTCTGAATATCTGAAGATGTGGAGCTGATGTATATCCACTAAATGCTAACATAATTAAGACATGACATCATCCTTCAAGCATTATGGGTGCTGTATCTTGTAAAACCTTATCTAGCTTATAATGGTCTGCTGAAGGCATAGTTATTTTTTCTCTCTGCACCTCAGATATGTGTGGTAAAATTATTAAAAACCAAATTGACTTATTCATAATTGATTTTTTATGGACATTATTTGTTTTGCCATGAATATTTCATAAATATTTTTTTCCTAAAGTATGGCATTCTAACGCACGCAACTGAGAGAGACAACAGTAGGTGCATTTGAGTCTATATGAAGTCAAAGTTAGCCTTAAATTCTTTGTTAATAAGTTGATATTTCCATTAAATATTTTTTACTTTTTTGCTTTAAAATCAAAGAGAAAATTGCTATTGTTTTCAGTTACAACAGAAACAGATATATTATTCCCCTAACATTTTTCCATTACAGTCACCTTTTTGATTCATTTTAAAAAATGGCAAGGAAGTAAATGGTCCAGAATCTGTAACACTTTTTCCCATGTAAAAACCTTTTTTCTCATGAATTATTCCACTGGGGTCATTGCATAAAGAGGAATTTCAAGACAGAGCCTACTTTTCTCAGCTACGCGAATTCTGACTTTACCAAGCTCACATGTGATGCAGCTGAGGTGATGAAAAAGTGGTTGAGAAGATGAGGAGGGTGGAGGCCTTTCAGTTTTCCACAGTACAGGATTTCTAGGGATGGAGAGGAGAGAAAATGAGTATGAAAAGCCAAATGTTAGTCCACACAGGGCTCTCCTTGCGGTCTGATTGCTCTGAGACTTGTGGCAAGGGCCTCCCTACGGCAAGCATAGGGTGCATCAGAAACTCATTTTGAAGAGGTTATGAGTAGGTCTTGTGCAATGGGAACACTTGCCCACTACTGAAGTCTCTGCTTTGAAACAAAGTCTCTGTCTCTATGCACTTCCATGGAAGAGACAGGTAGTATTGCTGTCTGGGCTGGGGATTCCCATGCACAATGTATATCCAGTATCTTTTGCCATCATATATGTGCACGTAGAAGTTAAACTTCTGCTCTCAGCTCTTTGTGCCCCTTATACAATCAGGGAAGCACCTCCAGAGGGAGTTCACTGCACCCTATAGCAAGCAGAGTTTGGAAAGGTCTCTTTCTTCATTGACAGCAGGATCTAGACGGCTGGCTTAGGACTAACACTTTTGAGACTAAATTTGAGTGTAATGAGTGCCACTCTGAGCCAAATCCTCAGCATTAGTAACACCATTAACTATTAAAAATAATCTGTGAGCAACTTGTAACACTGCAGACTCCCTTAAGAAAGATTTTTCTACTGCCTAGCACCCTAAGTTATGCTGTCACATGCTCAGATAAAACAGGGCAAAACCACTGAGTGAGAAAGGCATTACCACTCCAAGGATTAGTTGTGTAACAGCAGACAGCAGAGAGCTGTTAACCTTTTGCTTTGGTGGGTATTAAGAAAGAGGGTAACAAGAATATTCCATCACTAAGGACGTATCAGGCAGCATTAGCAATGGGTAATTTGAGGGGTTAAGAAGTCTGCCCTGCAGGAATTTCTTTAAAAAGTTAATCTTTTATAAAGATTGAAAGTTCCACAGGCACAAAGTTTGCCTCAGAGAGATTTAGCTCTTTTAGCCTATGATCTTGATACTTGCCAAAGGACAAACTAAATGTGAATTTGCATCATGCCTCCACATGTGTTTCACATATTTTACATATGGCGTCTAAATGGCTCCTGTGACCTCAGTGTGCAGATCACACGTTTTTCACATGTGCTTTATGTGGTTCACATCTGCTTAAAACATTGTTTCTGACAGTAGAAATCATTATTGTTTTACAGCAGGCTCTAATAATTTAATTCAAGCAGCAGAACTTGAGAAGACACAGAGTGTTTTCAGTTTTGGTTTAGATTTTGTGTTGAGTGCTACCCATTATAATTGCATACCAGAGAAGAGATTCACAACCCAGGCCAGAGTTTCCAATTAGGAGGATCAAGAATTTTTTGTCAACATGCTTTTTTTTCCCGTGATATGATGACTTGTTGAAGTTGTCACATTTGCATAAAGGTGTCTGATGCAACTATCTGAAGAGATTTCTGAGTTTGTGGTTGAATTTCAGTTCAAAACTAGGAAGCAGGTGGTCCACAGGTAGGTACTTATACATAGTTTCGGGAATTGGGCCTGATTTTTAGTTCTGTAAGACTTAGAGCACAGCTTGAACACAGCTCTTCCATTAACCCTTGTGAACGGCTGTGCAGCTAATTTTTCTCTGTCTCGGTAAATTATTTCCACAAACTTAAAAAAAGGCAGAGCCTCTGACTGAGTTTGTAGCTTGATTGTTAGCACAGAAACGTAAGAGACTTGCCAATAGCTTTGATGCTTAACTATTAATACAAACAGAATTTTTTCAGTGGAAGAGTTTGAAAGAAATCCATTCTGTTACTGGAGGAAGAGGGCTCTTACTAGACTTATCTGTGTGTGTACAAGTGCTTAATCTAAATGAGACTGAAAAGAAATTTGGAACTTAATTTCTCATGCATCTCTTCTGAATGGCTACAAAATGAACAGATATGTCCTATGATGGCAATCCCAAAATCATCTGCAAAATGGGACCCATCTGTCTGGGTGACTGCTTAAGCCTGCTAACATCCTTAGAGGCATGACCAGAGTGTAAGATCAGAGCACAAACTATGTATTCACCTGCACTAGTCACAGGCAGCATGTTGGGCAGCCACTTTTGGGCTCTCCCATAGCCAGTTCTCTCATAACTAGTGCACGTATCACCAGTCTCTCAATTTTAACAAAACTGGTCTGTAATGAAAACAACATGGGAACTGAACGCATTTTGAGGACCTAATAGGGCCTAAACACATATGAGATGGAAAACGTATTTTATTTTCTGTCAAAAAAATCTATCCTGAAACATTTATGGATCCAATCTTCCTCCATTTCATGGAGATGTTCAAGTAAGCCAGGAGATAAAAGTACACTAGAAGCATGTATACTGAAAGCACCCAAATACTGTGGAGATGTTTGGATTACTTATGATTCTGTCCACCATCAAGTGAGCAATGCCTGTTAGCTACTGAGTTTATTTATCCTGCTCTGTCACGTTTGTTTCTACTCGTAGTTCCTTGAAGAGTTCAGTAAAACACTTTTCTCTGTTATTATACATAGTTTAAATTGAAAAGTATTTTCAACCCTGTGTAATTCTCACTATGGCTGATAAAATCACAGAACCACAGACACTGCAGGATGCCATTGGCCTTCTTGTCCATGAGGGCACATTGCTGGCTCATGGTCATCCCACTGCCCACCAAAACCCCCAGGTCAATTTTCCCTACACTACTCTCAAACAGTTAATTTCCCAGCCTGTACAGGTACATGGGATTCTTCTTTCCCAGATGCAAGACTCTACCCTTGCCCTTGTTGAATTTCATTAGATTTCTCCCTGCCCAACTCTCCAGCCTGTCCAGGTCTCATTGAATGACAGCACAGCCTTCTGGTGTGTCAACCACTCCTCCCAGCTTAATATCATCAGCAAACATGCTGACAGTGCCCTCTGTTCCCTCACCAAGGTCATTAATGAATAGATCGAACAGCACCGGTCCCAGCACCAACCCCTGAAGGACTCTGCTAGATACAGACCTCCAACTAGACCCTGCCTCATTGATCACAACTCTCTGCTTTCTTCCCTTCAACCAGTTAACAATCCACCTCACTATCTAAACATCCAGCCCACACTTTCTCAGTTTTGTTGTGAGGATGCTGTGGGAGATAGAGTCAAATGCTTTACTGAAATCAAGATAACCCACATTCACTGCACTACCACCATCTATCCACCCAGTTACCTCTTCATAGAAGGCTATCAGCTTGCTCAAACATGACTTCCCCATGGCAAAACCACATTGACTGCTCACAATGACCCTCTTGTCCTTTAAATGCCTGGACACAGCACCCAGGATAAGTCGTTCCAACCCCTTTCCAGAGATGGAGGTGAGCCTGACTGGACTGTCGTTACCCATCTCCTCCTTCTTGCCATTTTTGTAGACTGAAGTGACAATTGTTTTCCTCCAGTCCTCAGGCACCTCTCCTGTTCTCTGTGACTTACTGAAGATGCTGGAGAGTGGTTTAGCAATGACTTCCACTAGCTCCCTCAGCACGCATGGGTGCATTTAATCAAGGCCTATGGATTTATGTACATCCAGACTGCTCAGCTGATCCTTAACCCAGTCCTCATCAACCAAACAAAACTGCTTCTTTAACCTGGCTTCCTCTGGAGTCTGGGGCTCCTGAGGACGGTCACCATCAGTATAGACAGCGGCAAAGAAGGCATTCAGTAACTCTGCCTGCTCTGTATCCTCTGTCACCAGGGCACTCACCTCAGTCAGCGATGGGCCTACATTGCTTCTATTATTAGTTTTATCCTCAATATATTTGAAGGAGCCCTTCTTGTTGTCCCTGACCTCCCTTGCAAGGCACAACTCCAACGTGGCTTTAGCTTTCCTTATTGCCTCCCTACATTCTCTGCTGACAGTCTTCTTTTCATCCCAAGTGTCCATCCCTTGCTTCCATGAGCTATAGACTCTCTGCTTCCACTTCAGTTTGCCTAACAATTCCCTGTTTAATCATATGCATCTCTTGGCTCCTTTTCTTAATTTCCTATCTGCTGTGATGCTCTGATCCTGAGCCTGGAAAAACTGATCTTTCAACAGAGACCAACTATCTTGGGTCCTTGAGTACCCTGTCCCATGGGATGCCCCCTAGAAATTGCTTGACAAGGCCAAAGATGCCCCTGCTAATGTCCAGGGTTGTGCTCCTGCTTGCCTTTCTGTTCCTACCACACAAGATCCTGAACTCCACCATCTTGCGGTGGCTGCAGCCAAGGCCGCCCTCAACCTTCACTGATTTGACCAGATCCTGCTTGTTTGTGTGTACAAGATCTAGTAGTGGTCCTCTCCTAGTTGGCACATCTGTCATTTGCATCAACAATTTATCAGTCATCGAAGGAACCTCTTGGACTGTAACTGACTAGCTGTGTGCATCTGCCAGCAGATGTCTGAGTAGCTGAAAATCCCCAAGAGAACCAGGGCCTGGGATTTTAAGGCAGCTCTCAGTTGCCTGTAGAAGGCCTCATCAACTTTCCCAGCCTGATTAGAATATATATATTTTTTAATTGTGTTTAATTGGAAAAAGATAACCCTCATACTACAAGTTCATAGGAAAAAATGCACTCCAGCATGTATTGTAGTTGCAATTGCAGATCTACGAGTGTTTGTACCTATCATGCACCTATTGTGTTTGCAAAGAAATAGAAGCAATTGAGATTATTGCACTTAGAAAAAGAGGCCTTGATATGGATACAGAAGTGGTCTTACTACACTTGTATATTTCAAAAAAGAATGCATGTTTTGAGTCTGAGTAGGGTCTGAATGACACCTTGAACAGAGAACTAATCAGGATTTGGAAGTCAGAAGTTGTGCTTTCTATTAGGAGTTCCATTGCTCTGACATCCTCTGCTAATGATAATGCAGAGAAAAGGAACTCATAAAGTTGCATGGTCAGGAGAGCAAAAGATGAGTTTATCCTTGGCAGGACACAATTCAGTATGTGGTCTTTATTTTTAACTGTGTGTTCTTTGCAAGATATGCTATGAAAAAAAATCCCAGTTATTTTGATATTGTGACTTAGTGTTTTATATTTTCATCTAACTGTATATTAGACAGCTTTCTGAGTGAAGCCCTCCTATTTATGCATTGTTGTTTTGCTTTTTCCTTCCAATACAATGGTACCCTTCCCTGGGAGGGCAGAGGATCCCAAATACAATGGTTCAGCTAGTTGGGGAGGGAGGAGTTATGTAAAGGTTGTGAAGGAGGAATCACTGCTGCTCATCTACAGTACTTGATGGTGTATTTCTTTGCAGCAGATTTATAGGGGTTGGAAAAGAGGGCTGAGTTTGTCAAAGGGACAGAGTCAAGGAAAAATTATATTTCTCCTTAGGACAGAACTGCTACTGCCTCACATAAGCCATAGTGACACATTTGAATTGGGAAAATAGTGGTGGGGGGAATGTTTTCTGTCACATATTCCCTGTACATGGCCAGTTTACTCAAGCTTTTCACAGGTATGCAGGACTTGGCTCAAAGAGAATGAGCTTAAGCCAGACAGAGGAACCCTGCAAACATAACATGAAGCATAAGAAGTTATGATTATCTTTTCCTCTCCTTAATGTGTACGTGCAAAGCTCATTAATGCTAATGGTGGTCTAGGAACAACTGAGCCACGTACTACTTTATCCCATAGGCAGAGTAGGATTGTGGTACCACTCATACAACAAGTTACCTAACACTGAGTTGGCCTCATATTGAAAGAGATTTGAAACTGTAGGCAGTTAAATACATAGCCTGCCCCTTAGGACTGCCACCGTAAATAAGCATTTTAAAAGAATCTCAGTATTTAATGAAGAACAGAGGGAATTTTCAATCAGTAATCAGAAACAGCTCTCAAAATCAGGACTAGTGGAGTGGTATGCATATTTTTATTTGGTGCACAGAAAATACATTGTTTCTGTACTATTCCTATAAGTAGGCTCACTGTACTGTTAAAACCTTAGTGGATCCTGCAGAGTTTGTGATTCTCTGAGTATTAAAGGAATTAGAGAAAGCCTTCTAAAGTAGTTAGAGGCACCACAGTGAGAAATGATTACCCATTTTAAAACCAGCCATGTACAATTAAAAAGAAAAGAAAAAAACAAACCAACCCATAAATGAAAAGGAGAATAGACGTACATAAAAAAAGACTTAGTCCAAAGAAAGGAAAAATGGTTTAAAATACCTATCTGCTATAATCATTCTAGGCACACTGTGAGACTACGTGTGCTGTAAAGGAAGACAGAGAAGTAAGAAGACACTTAACTAATAGTCTGCAAATCATAGTAAGAAGTATATTAATGAGACCTAAGGATATATCCCTGTTAATGAGTCATCAGAATTCTCAGGAATAAGTGAAATTCCATGCCAGTATAGTAAAATGTATTTAGGTCAAACCAGAAAGACGTTATTAGTCAGAGAAGATACATAAAAAATATAATTTTTAACAGTCAAATCTATAACAAGAGAGGCTCATCTGCTGAAATGCTAAAACGAATGTAAGAAATTGAAAAAAAAATTACAGTCCTACACAATATGATATGGATACAAATATATATGGAACAAAAGAAGCTGAGACCTAAAGCTACAAAAGCAATGAAGTGAGAAATGCTTTTTTTGTTTAAAGAAATAGATATGGAGTAACACAGAGAACTACGACACATAAGAAAATGTGCTCTGAGATCGTATATAATCAGCATTGTCTCCTGTTGTACAGTTCTGCTACCTACCCTTCAGGTCTATGTAGTGGTTATTTTTTATTCTATGGTTTTGGGAAATTCAGTTACTGTCTACTGGCACACAGTGATCAACCTATTACACAGAAATCTGCATCAGGTGTTGCCTCTGTCCTGACATAATTTCATAACTCTGGTGACATTTTTGGGAAGACTTGGGATTTTTATTTGATGACTAGACTAAAATAACAAAGTCTGAAATATATTTTTCCAACAAATACATAAAAATTAAAAAATGAACGTCCTATTTCAGGCCACCATTGAAAAAGTACAAGGGAAAAAAAATGGCTCAAAATCCAGAAGTATTAAAAAGTATGTTAAGAAGCCTTAATTGTGAGAAAGCAACAGACACTGTATTTTCAGATCCCCAGAGGCGAATGAGATATTTGAATCTGGTTATGGTTTAAGTCACTAGAGTACTGGAGTTATAAAAAGCGAGATAAAGTAGAGAAGAAACAGAATGGCTGGAAAGCCAAATCTTTAGTCATTAAATCCCTTCAGAAATTGCCTTGGAAAATTTACAGCATTGATTTTGAACATACTGTAAATTACTGCTTAAACATTTCTGAAACATTTCATCAGTGTTGTCTCATCTAAAACTAGTTCTTTAGTCTAGGTAGAACTCATAAACAGTTTTAGTTGTTCTGCAGATGAATTTTAAAGCAAATGAACAACATTCCTTCAAGGTATCTCTGACTCTCCAATTTTAATTCAGTTATCCTAAACAATGCTGGTATCATAGAGTATGGTTTGAGACACATGGAAACCTGTGGTGTCTTCATTAGATTTTTTTATTAGTTATAGGTACAGAATTTATTGTAGTACTAAAGAATTTTCCATCAGTTTTTGATTTCTTCTTCTTTCATGTAATCTGGCAAAATTGAAGACATGGAAGGTAATGGAAATGTGCCTGCTCCTAAGAAATCTTAATGTGACCAGGAATGTGCAGTGATGAAGTGTGTTAGAAGTCTTCAGTTTCTTCAGCCAAGGATAATTTCACTAAAAATTGCACGTACATGAAAAGAAAAAGATGTCATCAAATCACTTCCTTACAGTGATCGACAATATTGTGAAGCGGAGCCTGTTCCAAAGCATCCACATCCCCATATCTTTCTTCACTCCAGCTCAAATGACCTTCTTCTCACTAGCCTCTTTTGACTGTGTCTTATTTGCAGTTGTTTCTGTAGCAGTTTGTTCTGTTTCCCATCATCTCATATATTCATCAGCGTCCCTTGGCTCTGATCCCAAAGCCAAGTCTTTTAACCTTCTTTATCTTTTTCAGAACAATTAATTTAAAGTCAAAAGAAATCAGGGCATAACAGTTTCAAAAGACATTTAAAAACTCGAGAAAATGGATCAGTTTATAATTCAAACGTTCTTGGGCATTTTGATAATTTGAGTTACTTTTAGAAGGGTCTCTTGACAGCACAAATCCCATGTGATGTGGCAGCTGTTACTGTAACTAGTATGTTTCCATAGAAGCATACAATATCGTCATGTAATCCAAAATATAAATTAATTTGTTCAAGTTAAGTCTGCCAAGACACTTCATTTTTTTCCCAGCTTTTTAATTGCTCAATAAGTGTGTGCATTTTGTGCTTGAAAGTATAGCATAGCTTTTTTTCTAACACATTGATTTTGCCCTTTTGTTGAAGCAGATACCTAACAGCTAGAACTGCACTCTGGTATACTTATTGGATGTTGCACAAGGTGAGGAACACACCTGAGATCTGCCTTTACAAGACTTTCATATCTCAATTTTTTTTTATTTGGGCATAATTACTACTTTTGTACAGTGCCTAAACGAAAGGCAATGAACAAGAGAAACTCTTCACTCCCAAAAGTTTCAAATTTGTGCTTAATGAAAATAAGGAGTAAAAGATTCAATAGACCTATGATTTTTAGTATTTTTCTTCTAACAATATTAATAATATTTTCAATATAATTCAAATTGTTAATTTTTTTGGCTGATCCTTTTTTATCTCCAGACTGCTCTTGACATGAAAGTAGCAAGCCCTTTTAGAAGAGTGTACTAAGTATCTACACAGGTTTAGAGATGTAACTGAAGGGGCTATGTCAGCATTAGTGGTATCTGTTAAGGTGTATGCAAAGCAATTCATTCAATAAAAAGTTTGAGTGACAAATGTTTGACAAAGGGAGATGTACGCCTGGCTTTTATTTACCTATGCACAATATTTATTGTGACTTTTTTTTAAAAAAGAGCAAGTAAGTCACAAAGTTTATGAGATCATGAATCTGTCACTCACAAGACCCAGTCTTGTCTTCTGTGACTAAAGAAGTCAGTGCCACACTGTTTGTGGAAAGTATCACTCAGTGTACATCTTTTACCTCTGCTGGACTATTGGAGATGTCTGATCTGATTTCTGTCCCCAGTCTAAAATAATTAGCCTGAAACTGTTATGAAGGCAACAGATGTTTAGGCTTGATTTAATCAGAAAAGCTTGTATCCTGACATCCTTCAACAGCTTGGACTACATGAAGTTGTTCACCAACCCCTCTTTCAACTTGATCTTTGACAATGAACAATGGAAATTTGTGCTTTTAGACTGAGAATTACGAAGTTTTCCTTTTCGATGATCAAGACCAGGATGTGGGCTTTGGTTCCATAAAACAAAGCATATATGTAGCCATGATTCATATTCAGCACTTAAGAACAGTAATGGGATGAAATCTTTTTTTATGTTCATCTGAGTACACAATAAGAAGCTGTATGATTTCTTACGTGGAGTTTCTAATTATGTTCATCTGAGTACACAATAAGAAGCTGTATGATTTCTTACGTGGAGTTTCTAATTTGTAGCTACAACTAAGATAATTGCTGTAGAACAGAACATTAGGGAAATTGATTTCCTGGTTTGTAGAAACATTTGTAAGAGTGTTTTTTGCAAGACTTATGGTTCTTCTAGGGTAAATTTAGCCTGACAACAGTTCTAGATGCTTTTGAGGAAAGTGAAAAGAATTTGTCTTAGTTAAATGTGTAAAATACAGAGCTTTTTTGAAATCAGTATGTTCAATCTTGTATCTCTTCTGTATTATTTGTTTTTTTTACATCTTATTCACTTTTATAACTATGGATTGCTTTATCATCCATAGAAAAGTCAATCTCACTAAATTTTGCTGGAGTCTTGGGCTCAGTAACGTCTTGCATGCATAGTTTAGAAAAACAGTTGTGCATCTCAATTTTCTATTTGTTACCTTTCAGTGAGTATCCCTGAATATCCTCTTATGCTATGAGACAGAAACAATAAATATACTCTGTATGTCCTCTGTATCATTCATTCACTACTTTATGGACTTTTGTTTCCTTCATTCCCATTTACATTCTTGCTGAAGTTCCTGTCTTCCTAATTTTTCTTCAGATTTCAGTTTTCAAGAAGCACCAAAATATGAAAATTGGAATGGAAAGAATAATTTAGTGTAGAAAAGAAAATCACAGAATACCAGATTTTTTTTTTTTTTTACGTATTCTATTTGATTAGGAAATAGGTGAATCAAATGAAATACCTTACATATTTATAATTTGGTGATTGAAAATGTGCTCATTTTTTAAAAAAGAAAAAAGCTTTCAAATGATTCAATGAGTTGTAAATGCAAAGTACAGAGCTGCATTTCACAAAGCCTTATAACTGATTGTGGTAGTTTGACCCTGGCTAGATGCCACTTGATCACCCACCTCCTCAGCAAGCCAGAGAAGGGGAGAAAATAAGATGAATGTCTCGTGGGTTAAGATAAAAGCAGCTTAATAAAGAAATATCAAAGCCGCATGTGCGAGAAGCGAAGCAAAGCAGATAAAGCTGTTACTCTCTACTACCCATCGGCAGCGATGTCCGGCCACCTCCCGAGAAGTAGGGCTTCAGTACGCGTGACGGTTGCTTTTGGAAGGCCCAAAATGAATCTTGCCTCCCCCTCCTGCTCCTCTCCCCCAGTTTATATAACTGAGCTGATGTCATATGGTATGGAATATCTCCTTGGTCAGCCTGGGTCAGCTGTCCCAGCCATGGGCCCTCCCAAGATCATGCCCACCCACAGCTATTGGTGAAGGTGAGGGAAGGAATGCTGAAGGGAGAGCCCTGATGTTATGCGAGTGGTAGTCATAATATTGATATCAACAACAAGCACAGCACTGCAACAGCTACTGTGGAAAATCACTACCATCCCAGACCCACTACACTGATTTATGTTCTTCCCAATTCTTTTGTATTTGTGTGTCTATAGGTAATAGATAGTTCTTCAGTGAACAGAAAGCTTTAACAGATGTAATTTATTAAATTACTCTTATCACAGAATCACAAAATCTTCAGGGTTGGAAGGGACAGTGAAAGATTATCTAGTCCATTGCCCCGGCCAGAGCAGGACCACTTAGAGTAGGTCACACAGGAACTTGTCCAGGTGGGTTTTGAAGTTCTCCAGAGAAGCAGACTGACAACCCATCTGGACAGCCTGTGCCAGTGCTCCATCACCATCACAGTGAACCTCGAATATTCCAGCTCATATCCATTACCCCTTGTCTAATCATTAGACATCACTGAGAACAGCCTGGCTCCATCTTCCTAACACCCACTCTTTATGTATTTGTAAATATTAATGCGGTCACCCCTCAGTCTCCTCCAAGCTGAAGAGCCCCAGCTCCCTCAGCTTTTCAATTGTTGCTAATAAGAAGCAAAAATAACATTAAATGGAAAGTATTTCTAATTTCCTAAATTAATTAGTTAATTAATTATATTCAGCCCTGTCAATGTAATTTTATCACAAGGAAGTGTCATGCCTTAGCAAGCCCTAATGTGAACTATGTTGATTGACATCAATGAAAGGGGAATTCTGGTTTATTCCCATGGCCCTCTACATGGAAATGAACTGCCATTTATTTATTATAAACAGTTTAACAGTATCTTTCATTTAATCTAAAATTTTGGTCACAATACCAACTTCTAGATTTAATTAGATTTTTTTGTTTTTTTTGCAGTACCCAATGATATGATGGGTAAAATGCGAGGAAAACCAAGACTGGGACAAAATTCCATTGAGAAAACTTTTGAAGCATTTCAATCAGAACACTACGATCAAGTTGTTAAGGTATGGCTATTCCATGTCACTTGGTTTCCATTGCTGATTGATACTGATACACTGCGAAAGAAAAAGAAATAGGAACAAACCATTCAGTATATTATTTGCCACCGCTTAACAGAGATGTTAGTCACTGAGTGTCTAAGAAAAAAAGACTTTTTGAAACACATATCATATTTCTTTAGTGTGTAATTTCAGTAGGTTTGCATGAAAAGATAGATAAAATTTACTTCACATGCATAAATACTGCTTATCACTTACAGCTGAGCAGATGGGAATGCTTGAGATTTTTTCCAGATTGTTGTTTTGACTTTGCATAAGTGCCAAACACAAGACAGAGTACCTCTGGACAGCATATTGGATATGTACTCTTTTCTATCAAATGTCTTCATGCAGAAATAAACATGGGCAATGTGGGAAATCTATCTGCTCTTTTGTTTGAACCTTCATTAAATTTCTGGTTTATGAGAGAGGTGGGCAAACTGAAAGTCTTTTCTCAGGAGGTTGGTGGGATTTGGGACATGGGAGTGGTGTGAGGGTGATGTTTTCAAAATCAACAGTCATTATATCTATGTATATAGTGTCATCATCAACTAAACTCTATATATCTGTAAACTAGGTAGCCAAAACCCATTTCAACATTGGCCACCTGGGCCTGCTGGATGTGAAGATGCATCATGAGGTGAGAGGGAAGAACATGAGTAAAGATATATGCAACTGCTTTCAGCACTGTTAGTTATCTGCCTAATTCACCTACAAGACAATTTGTGAAAAATGGGAAAAAAAAATACAATCATGTGCATTAGGCAAAAGGATGAAAAGCATATTCAACATTGACAGTCATTGATTCATTGTGTAGCATAGGTGAATCACGTCACTATTTAACACCCATCTACATATTTCTTGATTTGTATAAACAATTGTCATCTATAAACAACTTCTAATGTGTAACTGTATCTGTCTTGATTTTTAAAAGGCCACTTTTGTCAGTATTAGTAATGTATTATTGAAAAAAGGAACAAAAGGTAAAACTTTATAAAAGACATATTGAAGTGGGGAAATCTACATGAGTAGCACTGGATAAATATTACCAAAAAAAGGGCTTAGATTTTTTTTCTAATTAATCAAAAAAAGTTTTATTCATTTTCAAGGAACTGTCATGTAGAAGGAAGACTTTTAACAGCAGTAACCATAGCATAAGTATCACATAGCTATCTGGAAAAAAATGTAGCTACAAGAAAGCTTTACTCCAGAATTATTTATCACCTTACATTAATGAAAGGCAGAATAAAACTAGTGGCCTGCACAGAAACTGACTGAATATTAGACACAATTGCATATATGGATACAGAGTTGCATTAATGTGATGTAATTTACTGCATAATATTCCTTCAATTTCCATAAAATCTCAATTGTACTGTGATGTTTTCCAAATTATTGGTGTTAATTAGGTATAGACCAGCAGTCATTATTGACAATTCATTTTCTTGTGTGTGAACTTGTTTTTCTGTTATTTAACTGTAATAAATGATACCTTAACCTTAATATATTGTTATTTATTTATATTTATTGTAACCTGGGACGAGTCTAGTTACATATATTCGTCTGGAAGTCATCTGTACAAGACCTATAGCTGAGGAGGGATTTAGGGAAATTATGTTAGGTGTTGTTCTTGCCTTTTTGCCGACACTTGATTATTCCAAGCTGATCTTTAGGAATGTTGCCACTATAACTACCAAAATCATTGTAAGGTTGTCTAGGAAACAGTTTCTGTCTGGAGATCTGTTGATTAAAGGATTTCTGCATCATTTTTGCTGGTGATTCATAGAGTGGGTAATTGGGTGTTGGTTTCTTTAGTGGAAGTTTTTGCAATTGTTATTGGATAGTATAAAGCTAAGGACCTTGCATTAAAGGCAGTCAAAGTAAGAGGCCACCTCTCCAAATGAGAAACATGTAGTGAAGAAAGAACACGCTTGAAAATCTGAAGTTATTCTCTTATAATCTCTGTTTCTCTGTTTTTAGTCAGGAGAAGGAAAAAAAAAGTCTGTTTCTCTTAGCATTTTATTAAGGAATTAGGAAGTCAAAGATGACCAGAAAAAAAATACTATTACTGCTATATTTCAACTGGCAGGGAAAATACATGGTAGTTTTTACCAGAGGTTTCTGTGTATGTTGGTGCAATGAAGTAGCTTTGAGTGATTAGCTAAAGTATAATCAATTCAGATTTATCAAGAGCAAATCATGCAGGCTAACTCAATCACCACCTACAACAAAATAGTGTGTTCTGTTGACATGAAGAGAGAAGTGGATGAATTTAGCTGGACTTCAGAAAGTAGTCAACACTTTCCCACAGTGTTCTTCTGGACAAACGGGCAAGATTCAGATTAGATGGGTGGTCTGCAGGAGGAGTAGAATATTAGGCAACAAGTTGCACCCAGGGAGTCGGGAACAAGGGTTTTCACTCACCCTGGCAGCTTGTCAAAATTGAGGTGGCCCAGAGATTGATACTGGACTCCAAGCTGCTCAACATCTTTATAAATGATCTACATAATAAAATTGAAAGCATCCTCACCAAGTTTGTTCATGACAATGAACTGGGTGATGATATTCCTTATGAGGAAAGGCTGCAGGACCTGGGTCTGTTTAGTCTGGAGAAGAGAAGACTGCTGGGGAACCTCATTTAACATTTAACATTAACAAGTATGTAAATGGTTGTTGCCGACGGAAGGAAGACCCGGGCACTCAATATGAGTGATCAATGAGCTTCGTTTATTAATTGTGCTTACCCAATATTTATACTCTAGTTAATTAACTCATACATAGTGCAAAGCTGAGCTNGGAGGTCCTCAGGACCTGCCTGGACGCATTCCTGTGTGACTTGATCTAGGTGGATTTGCTTCTGCAGGGGGGTTGAACTAGATATCTCTAAATGTCCCTTCCAATCCCTACCATTCTATGATTCTGTGATGAATGAATTAGAAGGAAGAGCCATCTTACAAAATGAGCTAGACTAGTGGACAAGCAAGAATACAAATGCAAGTGTCAGATCTCACCCCTGGGACGGCATAATCAAAAAAAATCAGTACAGGCTAGGATCTGTGTGACTGGGGAACATCCATGTTGAAAGAGACCTAAGAGTCCTGAAGTTCCTGATGGACAACTACAAGCTAGACATTAGTCAGAAGTGTGCTCGCACAGAAACTAAGGCAAATTGGATCCTGGGCTGCATCTGCAGGAGCATTACTAGGAGACACGTAGATATTATCATCCTGTTCTTCTCAATTTATCAGGCTGCACCTGGAGCACTGTGTTCAGTTCTGGTTCTCACAATTCAAGAAAGTTGTGGACAAAGAAAAGGTCCAAAGGAAGGCCACAAATATAACCAGAGAACTGGAAAATCTGCCCTGAGAGCAAAGACTGAAGGAGTTAGGTCTTTGTACATTGGAGAAGAGAAGACTCAAGGGACCCTCATCAAGTATTCCAGTCTTTAAAGGGCAGCTATAAAGAGGATGGAGACTCTCTCTTCACAAGGAGCCACATGGACAAGACAAAGGACAATGAGTTCAAGTTGCACCAGGAGATATTTTATCTCAATATAAGAAATATTTTTTTTTTTTTTTTACAGGGAGAAATATAGTTCATTGGAATAACCTTCCCAGGAATGTTGTAGAAAGCCTCCCCATTGCTGGAGGCTTTCAAGACACAGCTAAATAATTTCAAGGTGCTAGATAATCTCATTTAGGCTCTTCTTCCCAGAAAAGGTTGGACCGGACCTTTCTAGACCTCTTCTAAACTGGGCTGGTTTATGATTCCGTGGTTCTATCACTCAGTTCACCAGCTCCAGTAATGCAAACTCAAGTGGAGCCTCACTGCTGAGAGGAAGGAATTGCCTGCTTGTCTGTGGCTTGAGCTTTGAGCAGTACTGATCAGAAGTCACAAGAGTTCTCTGGGGAGCTCATCTATATGCAGGATGCAGCTTTGAACATTGTTCTTTCAGTATTTGTGTTGCAGAAGTGGGTACACGATAGTGACCATTTTGTTTGACTGAGACAGATCAATGTGCCTGGTTTCCAGGAAACAATGAGTTTATTCAACCAGTAGTGCTGTCTGTCTGGTTGAGGAAGAAGTGGTAACAGAAGGAAAAGGCTGCTTTTATTTAGAATGAATGCCATGATATTGGATTTATGTCTTCCCTTCTGATCAACTATACCTCCCTATTTCTGATAACACTCATTATAGAAGAAAACTGCAGTTTTATGGAATACTGGCCTTTTACAGTCCATCTTCCTGTGTCACTAGCCTGGCATTTAGCTTGAGAAAGGCATGTAATGACACAAGTTTATGTAATCAGATTTCACTGATATTTAGGCGAGAAAAATTAACCAAGATGACCAAACAATTTTGTGCCTTAATAGTACAAAAACTGACACAAACCACATGGAAGGAAAGCACAACTGCCTCTGTCATCTTGAATTACAGGGTTCAAGTGTTGTAAGACTCATCAGTCAAAGAGTATTCAGCCTCCAGGAATTTAGTGTTTTTCCATCATGAATGAATTTCCCAGCTGGAGGTGTTTGTGAATTTTTTCAAGAAAAAAATAAGCTAGAAATATCTTGCTCCACAGCCCTATAAAAGCTTTATTATCTTTGCCAGTAATAAGCCAAAGACCTTGTTCTAACTTTACCTTGTACTAACTATGGAAGACCCTACCCCTATTAGGTTTGCTATCAACTTGTTATGAGAGCATACTGTGTGTACCAGAGCTCGGTACTAGATGTCTCCTGGTGTTAACATGTGGAATAACAGAAAAGGCCTTGAAAATATGGGTACAGGTTGAACACAGAAACCTGGAGCTATAAACATCTCACTGGTAGTCAGCCATTGGCTATTGGGGAAGCACAACCTTGAGAACTAGGAAAACTGCTTTTGAGCATGGCAGGGAAGAAAGTAACACCCTCCATTGTGGTGTGATACCTAGTTCAGAGCTGGTGGCTGGCTAGTTCAAATCTGAGAGGGATCATCATGATGGGAATTGCTCTTGTGGAGTGGATGGATGTGCAAGCACAGACTGCTCTTCTTGCTGCCCCAAGGACTGTGTCCTCTGTCCCCCACTCGGCGAGCTCTTCCCTGCACTTCAGGAGCTGTCTGGCTCCCGGGACACTTACCTTCTGCCTGCCTGCCTCTTCCTCAGTGGCATCTCTTTGAGGGCCTCTGCTGCTGATTACTCACCCACTTGCATGAACACTATGACTTGCCAATACACATGTGTTTGTGTGCATAAGCATGTGCTTTTTCTTCTCCAGGTTCTACACTTTTCTCCTCTCCTCCTCTAACTCCTCAGTGAAGACCTCAGTGAATCTCAGTTTGGCTAGTTATTATATTTGGCAAAAGAATATACAAGAAGAAAATAAAAATGAGGTGGCTTACTCTTTGCTGAAACTGAGTTGATCTTGTCAGTTATTCAAAGCTTTTCCTGATTTTCTGAGATTTCTCTCACCTGAATATATTTGCTGAATATTGAATCAGGCACTTTGATGTCAAGTAGTCATATGGAATAGAAATCATCAGATTCAAAACTTTCCATAGCAGCTGCAGGGAAGATCATCACTGTAACAGACTAAAAAGGAAAGTCCTGGTGAACCCAAAACTGTGAAACCCAAATCTTTGCTTTCCATACAGAATGGATGTGATTTGGGATACACTTACTATTGAGGCTTCAGGCACCACATTCAGACCTTGACTTTTTTCAGCAGATAACTTCTAAAACAATTATTGTCATGGTGGACTTTCACTTACTTGTAATGTAAAGAGAACTTTGAAAGAGTTCTGTTGGTGAGTAGGCAGTGTAGAAAAACCACGTTGGTTTATGGAGAAATTTGTAGCAGACTATATAAAAATTGAAATAATTTTTATGGTCACCACTACAGACAACTAACTTAAAGAAACACAATCTTGCCATTTTACATGTAACTATTGTGCTTTAGTACATTAGCTTATACAGGTTTTATTTCAGCTGTGGTCTGAATAGTATAATTGTCACTAGTCTACTATAGTCTCTACTATAATTAATGTATACTCACAGGGTAGTCAATAAAATATGCTCTAATTGCTCAGATATCTTTCAGTGATTGTCCATCATGCCTTTATGATAATATGCAGTGATAATATCAAAATATTGGAATACATTGTCAGATCTAGAGTCAATCTTATAAACAACCATTACAGTCACGTCAATTACATCAGATAAGATACACATATTAGGGAACATATTTCAGAGAGGGTGGGGCTGAAAATGAAATTATTCCACCTAATGTCATCTGTGAAAAGACAGCAATATCTCTCGTAATAGCTGAAGAATCAGAAGTCCCTGATTGTCATATGCTGAAATATTCCCTAGTGACAATTCTTTTTGGAATAATAAGAGACAGAAGTGTCACTTCCAATTCTGTGCTGTCAGCCTGTGAGGTCAAAAATCCTGTGAGTACCATAACACTTCCATTCTGCCAAGGATCTCCCTAAGTTGTGAGATAAGGCACCCTTCACAGGTGCCAGGATTTTGTCTTTGGCTTCAGATAGACAAAGATTTCAGATAGACTGAGATTTCTTCTTTGGTGCATCGCCTTCATTTTAAGGAGAAAAGGAAAACTAATAGTAAAACTAATTAGAAAATTTACTATCATGTCATATTTGGAATTTCAGTGCTTTTAGGCTTCTGCAGTATGGAAAGACAATGTGATAATCCCAGGTGACACAATATAGTAATGGCTTTCAAACTGTGATGTATTGCTGAAGATAACGAAGTACAAATGTTTTGTAAATAAAACATAAACAGAAGGACAAAAAATTTTTATTACATGCTGTAACACATATATATCCAAACATATATAAAAATATGATACCATGATGCCTCTATTCTGTTGAAACTTTGAAAATTAATTTTGTTCTAATTTCTTGCTTCTTGCCACTCAGAGGCCTCTTAATTCCAGGAATAGTTTTCTCTTAAAGAGGCTTTGTCGGAAGTTGCCTTCAGATGGATCCTATCAAATATGTAACTACAACATACAGGAAATCTCAGCATCTCAGTATTTTTGTAGAAGCTGTGTAAATGGAATTGATTTAGATGAAAAATATGCCTGCAAATTCATCAGGTGAGATAGGAAAGCAAAAAAAGGTCAAAGCCTTCAAAAGCTTTGTTGACATTGCTTTTCTACATAACCAAACGTAAAGTGGTGACACTTTTGTACTAGTTTTTTTTCCAAAGACAAACCAAACCAAAAAAAGGGCTATATTTATTAAAGACCCCATAAAAATGATACTGAATTATAAAATGCCTAATGATATAGAATTTATAGTGATAGTATGACTTACATTTGCAATAAAGCATAGAATCCATCTTCAGAGGACTGAATGCTTGGTTTTACTATAAGAAATTATACAACTAATAAAAAAAACCACACTGTTGAGGGATTTGTTAAAACCAGATCATGTCTCAGCTCTAAGTGAATTTATTTTGAACCTTCTGAAGCAGACATTGCACATTTTTACATTCTAATGAGTGAGCTAAAAACATATATTTCAAAGAAAACAGCACTCATAAATTACGTTTATGACACATGAGGTTGCTGACTGCTGTGCAGGGAGCACAGAGTAATGGTGCTAATACGCACTCTAGCTTGATTTTCTCAGTTCCTAACATGCTCTAATTCTACACTACAAATCTTTAAATGGCAGTTATATTTTAATTAATATGATTATGTGCTGCCATTAGCAAACCCTCCCCCAGCACATTTCTCCTGCCAAACCCATGAATGCCAGTAAACCATTAACATAAAAGGGCTGTTTGCTTATTAAATTCATCTACACAAATAGGCAAGGGTTGCAATTGTTGATTTGCCATTGAAAGAGCAGAACATGAGTGAGGTGCACAGTAGCTGGCAGTTGCAATTATCTAGTGTAATTAAGTCTAATTTATAAACCCCCCTCAAATGAGAAAGTAACAATTTTTGTTAATTAACAAGAGCATTTGTAAAGCTCGTTAACTCCGTCATTCACCATCTGCCTGGATAGATGGGAGCATGCAGTTATTATTGTGGGACATGTTGCATATGTGTATTTGTGTAGTAATCTGTTTCGAAAGTATAATGATTGAAATGGGAGATAGAAATGGATGTTATACTACATTGCAAAGAAGATCTGCTGTTTTCATTTATCTTTACAGCAATGCAAGTGCTTTGTCATTATCTTGTGCATATGGTTTCATTATTCTGATACAGCACTCTGTTACATTGCCTCATACCATCATCCCTATAAGCCTGCAGGGTACAAGAGCACTTATCTTTCCTGATGACTGTTGAATCATTTAAAACAAGTTATTAGTGAAACAATTAAAATGATATTGGTTCACAATTGTATTGATAGCTGCCAGGCATAATGAAACATTCTGAATAGCAGTTGGGGGTTCTCAGAATGGATAGAAAATTCTGTTAATCAGAGACAAGAGAAACCTCTAAAGAAAAACTAAATTGCAAGAACACATTAATTGTATTGGAACATTTCATTTAATTGAGAACAAAGGGAAGGTAAAAATCATATTATCAATGTTTTATGAACATGAAGGAATAAGAAAATTACTATGTCATTTGTCACACATCTTCTGTCGGAAATGAAAATTGAAAAGGCTGTATTTAACTTTAACAGAAGCAGGCCAAATACATCATGTTGTTACACATTTTGTTTTTTACCAGGATTGCAAAAACTGAAAGGAATAAGGATTATTTCCCCACTAGAAAATGACTATGAGTGAGTAAGCAATAAGCAAGTTACAGTCTACTCGTCAGCCTTGTAAGGGAACAGGATATCTGTGCTGTCCTGTCCATTCATGGAAGTCTTGAGAAATTGCCACTATAAAATCAGATATGAACAATGTGCAAATGACACAGCACAAGCACTTCTTTTTTGTATTTTCTTAGGAAGATCATGATTTATGTTGTGGAATTGTAATGTTCATAAGAAGAGAATCTTTAATACTTCTGGTTAATAATAGGCATATTTGCTTGATCCAGTGCTCCGTTGTAGCTACTGGAGAGGCTCAGATCAGATGATTCTCATTTATACAAAAAACCATAATGTGGTTGCAAATGTATGTAATTTAAAGCCTCTTAACCTGTGCAATGTTATAAAGAGTCTCTGCGTAAATGGGAATTGGGCCCACTGAGTTGATTGAACACTGGATAAATTTGTCTTAATCCCACTCTCCATCACCACTGACCTCCTAATATTGGATAATATGGAGAAAGGTTTGCATTTATATCAGGTTACTGGCTGGCTTTGAGGTTTTCCCCTAGGGTAACAAGATGGATGAACAAACAGTATAAAAGTTACACATAACATTTTTTTTAAACAATAATTAGTATGAAATCATATGAAAACTGTTGACAGTGAAGAAAAGTCTTCCAACTGAAATATCATTAACATTCTACGATTTCCTTTTTTTCCTTGCGAAGATTCCAGGTGTGTTGCGAACAGAAGAGAAAGCTACCTTTTCTCCAGCTTTCAGGTTGAACTCAGAAAGGTAATAGAGCAACCAAATTCTGTATGTGAGATTTTTCTTACTTGGGCTTGAAAGGTTTTAAATGAGACATAATTAAAACTTGGACGAGAACATTTTGAAGCAGAGCTGATATTTTATTTGGTTAACAAATTTTGCATTATATGCATCTTTTTCTTGCTTATTGCTGAATGGATAGTGTTTAGAAATGCATCTAAGCTGGGAGCATGTAATGAACTGCTTAATGAATCTTTTGAAAATTTGTTACATATGACTTCCTTCCTTCCTTCCTTCCTTCCTTCCTTCCTTCCTTCCTTCCTTCCTTCCTTCCTTCCTTCCTTCCTTCCTTCCTTCCTTCCTTCCTTCCTTCCTTCCTTCCTTCCTTCCTTCCTTCCTTCCTTCCTTCCTTCCTTCCTTCCTTCCTTCCTTTTCTCAGTGAATTGCCTAACCTTTACAAGTGCATCTCACCCTCCAACTGCTGTTTTCAAGCTGCTATGCAAGACACCAAAACAATTGAAACAATGTTGGAAATAGGTGGAGTAAATCATGTGTTATTAATTGCATCATCTATTTTTAAATCCTTATCTAATAGAAAGTTGATAAATGTGAAACTAATAACAAAGTTATTTTAGCAGTATTTATGAAAATTAAGTGCTTTTTCTTTCAGTCTGTCAAGAGTAGAAAGAAGATAGACAGATTCATATTGAGGGACACTCAAAGACAAAGCCTGCCTAGTAGAATAGAAGAAGCAGTACTTGTAGAGTGCTTTGTTATGGTGACAACAGGTAGGTAAAGTTAGTTTTGTAAATGGTAGGAGAAAAGCATTAACATTTTTTTTTGTGAGGAATTCATCAAAAGACCAGTCTGTAAAGAGTGGTGACCACCTGCAGTTTTTAATGGTTTTAACTGGAGTTTTGAGTATTGAGTACTTGCAGAATTCATTTCTATATTGGGGGATTGTGGGAGAGGGGCAGAAGAATTACGCTATGTATGTGGTCTTCTGATGTTTTATTTTAAAGAAAAAAAGAAAGCTGGATTTTTGCCTGCCTAGAAAGGAAAGAAGTATATAGGCCAGATTTATTTGCTGCCTAGAAGATTTTACATTCCATTTTATTTTTACATTCAAATTTCTGCTGTATGCACATATAGATCAGCTGGACCAGCACTTTTAGGGTAAAAACCACTTGTTTATATATGTGTTGATTCATATGCAAATAGACTCATTCATACATGAATACACATGTTTTCCTGGTTAAAATTCTCCAGACATTCATGATGAAGAAGTAAAAAACCAAGCAATAACAGTACAGATGATCATAGCAAACTGAAGAAAAGATCTAATAAAAATTCTGTCATGGGCTAAGCAAAAGTATTCATAAAAATATGGTTCCATTAAATTTCTAACATCTGTTTTTGCTTATTTACTTTTTATGCAAGGAAGATTGTTAGCATAAAAGTAGATTTTAAATATGAAAATTGTGTACTTCTATGACAAAGACATTGTGCAGAGGGAGAAAACTTCCTAAGTGAGCTGCAGTGATGAAAAACCACACTTTCACTAATTTTGAAATGACTATATGAAAAATATTTACCAAAAAAGGGCATATATTCCAGCAAAAGTAAATATCTGTTTTGCAGCCAAGAGTTTATTCATTTTAGGATCATAATGAGACTTTTCAGCCAATGGTCTTACGATAAAAATGGTTTCTGTGGCACTGGTTCATCACTTAGTGCTACAGCAATGGTACGAGGACCAAAAGAAAAAGGAACCACATTAACTTTGCATCTCTTTTAAGCTCAAAAGGCAATCCCAGCATTTGATAGCTGCATTTTTTACTCTAGAACATAAGTACTTTTATCTTTTCAGGTCATTGGAATAATGAGTAAAGTAAAAAGTGTGTATTGATACTCTCTGACACAATTACATGTACATGTTTCTCTAAAAGAGTGACACAGAATTAATCTTCCATCAGCAGACAGACTTTCTGAATCAGAATGTAACTGTCACAGTATGAACATTTTTCCTGACAAGACCAGTGTGGTCTTTAAGTTTAAAGAGCTCTTCAATTTCTGTGGTAGTAATACTTTTACTGTATCAAGCATATAACTTCCTGGGTTTCTTGCTATTAGATTAGTCAGCTGTGCACTGTGATGGCTTTTCCTCTCTCCTAACCATCCAGTTAGTCCCTGCTATGCCCACTCCACTGTCATTCTTGATGATGGGTGACCTATAGGTACAAGTTACTCCCAGAAAGGTCTCATTGGTATTCAGGGGTACAAGTGTACCTTTACATTCCTGGGTAACATATAATGGGTTTTTATTGCCTTTGTCACACTGGCAGCTTAACTGGTGGTTAGCTGTTATTGTGGGATGAGGTGAGCATGCATTGTTCTTGATGCTCCCATGTCACTTCAGCAGATTTGTCTTTGCTCCTTCATTAGTTTCCCAGTATTACTAAATATTATCTCATTTCCAACATTGTAGCTTTGAAAGACAGACAGGTATTTTGGTAAAAGATCCCAATGCTTCTTCACTATTAATACTTTCTAGTATTAGCATCAGAAGATATCATTAGTACATTGTTATTTTTTTTGTGAAAAAGCTGTAATGAAGATATCATGCAGTGTAGATCCTAAGACTCATGCTTGAAGAGCTCCAAATAGGTTTTCTTCCAACACTGTCAATATCCCTTTTTGTTAACTAACCTCAGTCGATTTCTCAAATAATTTCTCTCCCTTCTTGTTTTGAATATCATTCTGGAGGAAATTAGTATAATATTTGTCTAATTTTCTTGGTCTAGTTATTGGTTATATAGACATCTATGTTGCATCTATTTATTCTTTACTAAACTCAGAAAAACCATGAAGTAATTAATTTCTGTATTTTTAAGTGAAATTTTAACTTTTAAAAAAAATCTTCCCTCTTCTTTTTCTCCCACCTTTAAAATACTATATATGAGTCACATGAAGTCATATTAAAGAATATGTGGTTTCCCCTCTCCTCTCCTCTCCTCTCCGTTTTCTAAATGGTTAGAGATTTTCCTAGAATCCTAGAGTTAGGATTATTTATTTCCATGATTTGTGTGTATTTTGATGATTAGTTTTACTTTACATTTAATTAGAGAGAAATTTATTTATTTTTCTTTCACATTGTCCATGTATCTTTTGCAGTTATGTCAACCAACTCATTACTGAAACATAAGATGGAGTGGTTTTTGGTTTTTTTTTCCTTTTGATTTTACTGTGGGCTTTTGGAAGTTCTTTTTATTGTACCACAGAGATATCAAAGTCATTTTTAAATTCTTTTTCAAATTCATATCAAGGAAAAACAATTTGTTCTTCATTTTAACATTTTTAAGCTGCATGAGTTTCATTTGACTCTTAGCAACTTTTTCATGTCCCTTGATAAAAACGTAAAGACTTTACTCTGTAGGCTCTGTAGGTGTGGTTATTCCTTCAACTGTGTCCAGAGCTCCTTCCTATAAGTGTTTTTTCCTTGCTTTGAGTACAGAATCTGATATCTTAGATTTGAAGACTTTCCAGACTTCCAAAATATTTATGTCTTATTGCTCCTAGGTGTAGCTGACGTCTAACTACTTCCCTTTAATTTATTAAAGTTTGCCCTCTGGAAGCAAGAGTCTTAGCAGCTTACTATTTTTTTTTCTCTTTCTACTCCCAATTCTACTGAAATGAAACCAGATCTGTCCTTGAGCACTCACCATCACATTAAAATTGTGAACTAGCTATCTCACCACCTGACAACACAGTTTGTATCTTTCTCTGAAACATAACAGTACATTATCTGGCAGCTATTGGCAGTCTTGCTGGTTTATACAACAGACAATTCAGATTTACTCCTGAGTCCTGTTCTTTTAGAAGATGGTAATTGAGGCATCAGGTCAGGCAAACTTTCGCTAAAAATGTTTGCTGTTGTAGTGTGATAGAGTTAACTTTCTTCATAGCAGTCTGTATGGTGCGACAATTTGGATTTGTAACCAAATCAATATGATGCTAACACATCAGTGTTTTGGCTGTTGTGTGCTTTCACACCATCAAGGTATTTTCTGTTTTGGAGTAGGCTGGGGATGGGTAAAAGGTTGGGAAGGGGCACAGCTGAGACAGATTAACTGAACTCGCTAAAGATACAAGCCATCTCATATGCTGTCATGCTTATGATCACCCAATCATAGACCAAGTTGAGTGGGCCTTTGATGAACCTGGTCTAGCAGAAAATCTTTTTGCCTATGGCAAGGGGGTTGAAACTAAATGATATTGGAGGTTCCTTCCAACACAGGCCATTCTATGATTTTGTGATAGACCAGCGATTTGGGTCTTTGCTCAGAGACTGCCTGGGCATCAATCTATTTGGGAAAGGTAGCGAGTGATTTATTTTGCATAGTTTGCTGTAGGCTTTTGGTTTTATAGCCTTTTTCCCTTCACTTACTAAACTTTTTTTATCTTGAATCCTGCCTCTTCTCACTTTTGCTCTTCTTGGTCATTCCACTATCCCACTGAGGGTGGTGAATGAGTGTCTGTGTCGATGCTTGGCTGCTGACTTGGGTTAACCCACTACAAGTGTTTACCTAGGAAAGGTGAGAGCCTAAAAGAAATTTTCTGTCTCATGAGTTCAGAAATATGTCAGTACTTTGCACAACACACTGCTACAATAAGTTTCAAGAGTTTCATTTTAAACAGACATAGTAAAAACATCACTGATGGGATTATACTATGATTGTCCTTTGCCACATTATTCTATTACCATAGCACACATTTGGAATATTTCTGGGACAAATAAATACAGTGAAACTCTCTCTATATCCTTATGTTGTAACAGTATAGCTCGAGACATTTTTAAACATATCGAGTGTTGAAATTCAGCTGGGAGGAAGAAGCCTCCTGTGTTCCAAAAACTCTGGATGTCTTATATTACTCCCTGTTAGAAAAGTGTACCACAATAATTCAGTACAACTTGAAAGAAATCTTGATCTTAACCACTTCTTGGCGGTGTTAAGAAGGTGCAGCCAAACTGAATTAACTCCCAGGCCCAAGCAGCATGAGGTGCTCCCTAAATTGCCTCTGGGCTTGTATAACATTTCTACTGAAGTGGCTGGCTTGATGAGAACCTGAATCCTAACATGCTGTGGTTGGACTAGTGCGTAAAAACTGCTGGGAACAGTTTTTGCTTACATGGGATGTACTCCCAGCCACTGCTTTAACTTCAGTGACCTATTCTCCCACATTGAAAACTAGCAAAAGACTTGGCAAGTCAGGAAAAAAAAAAAAACCTACCAGATTTCTGAGTTTTAGTTGGCAAACATGGGAGCTCAGTAGCTACTGAGACAATAAGAACCTCAGGGCAGGAGACCAGTTGTGACTGCTGAAGCACATTGTGCTTTTCAACAAATATCATACTGTCTATGACAAGTGTTCTCTGGAGAGAAATTTGTCCTGATGATACCTACACCTGTTCACAAACACTTTCTTTTGTTTCTCTGTCTGATATAGGACTGCCAGGTGTTTAAGGGTGCTTGTGCTTCAATTAGAAGCACTGGTCTCAGAACTTAACAAAGCCATTCCTAACATCCTTGCTGAATCAAACTTTTTCTCTTGCAACTCCTATCCACTGCCGGGTAAGTTCAGTAGATGAGAAAAGCATGCTTGTTTTCAACAGAGAGAGCATTTCTTCAAAGCACCTTTTTCTGCATGTTGATCTATCACATGTATGCCCAGCTAACCCTGTTTTAAAAGACCATTCTTAACCTTTGACTGGGATTTTGAGGACAACAGCAGCCTCTGCTGTTTTGCCAGACAGTCTTTGTTCAAGTGGCTTTTTGGAACTTGCATTTGTGTGTTAACCATAGACGTGCTTGTTCTCATTTGTTTAATTCACGTTGTACTTAAATCAGCCTGGCTAGCACATTATACGTCCCTTTTTACACTACAGAGCATTGTATTAGCATGATGGTTAGTGGCTCAGACAAGATTTATCAAAAAATAGTTTGAAGTTTGCAACATCTGAGTTTGGAAGGAACATGCTCTCTACTCAACTACTAATGTAATTCACACATATCAGAAATAAAGCAGAAGAATAACATATTTTCATTCTCTGGGACCATTGAACTGCAGTATATTTCCCCCTTTTCCAGCCAGTATCAACTATATGAGGCTTTCACACACAACCACCCTGTTTATGTTATAATTTCTACTCACATCAGGCAGAAATAGGATTCCCAAAACACAATATAGCAATAAACACTGGTTAAAAAAATGTAAAAAATGACTGACCAGGCATGCAATATGTTTCTTGCCTCTATATAAATCCTATGTGGATGTGGATGATTTGATTTACTTTCCATATCAAAAGCAATATCTTTCCTAAGGCAATATTAGAATAGTTTTTAATGATAACAGAGTGTGTAGTGATGACTTTTTTATATAAATTTAATGATTTTTACCGTAGGCCCTCCTGTTTGAAAACCTATATGAAATCAAATGGATGCTAGCTAAATAGCATGCTCCCCATCCCAACTATAGGTGAGTGTGATTTTGAAAAGATACTGTCTTAATTGGACTGACTGCGTCCGCTGAACATAGTGGTGACAAGTTTAAGAAAGAATAACATTTTAGGTTTATTGCCTTAAATTAACAATCCACAACTTTGTAGGCTCAATTGCAGTTTATCTTGTTAAAGATAGTCAAAGTTAGTATTCAGATATCCTTCTTACATTTTCCAGGGTCTCTTGGCCTTATTAATTCAAATCTTACTTTCAATGTATGCATGTAGCCAAGATAATTATTAGAAGGAGAGATCAAAGCAAGCATATTATAGTCCTATTCCATTTTCTGCTGATGTGAGTGATCTGCCTCTTCTTTGATGTTGTATGCTTCTACAGTGAAAGTACAGAGGATAAAAATACTACACCATGTAATCTGGCATTTATCCCATGAGAGCAGAATTCCAAATTGTGACACATGTCAAGAAGTTAAAAAAAAATAACTTAAAAGAGCCCTATGCTTTATACAGTGACATACTCTGCATTTAAACACCATCAAACATCATTTTCCATTACAAATTTACTCCCCTATATAAAATTCAAAGAATTTCTGTTACTTTAGTCAAAGAAAATGACAGCAATACTTATAAAATACCTCCTATATTTACTAGTAGTTACTCTAAGTCTGTAACTTAGCTTTATTAAAACCAAATTCTTCCTCTGTTTTTATCCTTAAAAAGGCAAAGGGAAGACAAAATGAATGTCTTTGTGCAAGCACAGACTCATCTCTTAGACAATTTGATTTCATCTCCAGCACTCTGTTTATTCAAACTGGCTTTTGTCACACTTTGGAAAATGGCTGTGATTCCAGGTGCTGAATCCAGTACTAATGCAGGCTCATGGGATTCTTCCTCAGAGTGAGGAAGCAGGATTTGTCCTTTATTATTGTATATTTAAGAGGTAATTGCCCCACATTTCTTGTCAGAATTCTGTCATATTGACATATATATTGGAAGCCGAACTCATCCTATTTCTGCCTTTGTTACATAACACTTGATTATTTCAGATTGTAAAGAGCAGAAAGAATGTCAGTTACAACAGTATAACATTTGGCCTTCTTGGGTTTACTGGAAAATGTCAGAAGTCTTTGGACAGTTTGAGAATATTTCCTTCCCTACTGAAGTCAGGGAGAATTTTGTTATTACTTCTAATGACAGTAAATTTAAGACAGTAGTGCCTCTTGTCATGTCTAGAGGATGAGAAAGGCTGAATTAGAACTTCCCTTTTCTTCATTCTCAACATTGTAATTAATACCAAACACATTCCTTATGAAGTTTGCAGAATGTCTTTATTTTTGTTTTCACTATTTACCTACATTTACTTATGTCTGAGTTCTACAGAGAGAAGAAACAAGACTGTCAAAACCCAGGTAAAAAGAAAAAGCTGTTCAGAGAAGACAAATGGAATCAGGAAGATCCAGAAATATCACCAGATTCCCTAATCCCTATTTAACCTTTGCATTTACAAGATGTTTGTGTACTTCAGATAAACTGGAGAAGCCGTACATGGAAACTCAACCCTAGATTACTCTTCTTGCAGTTGTGACCAGTGTCCAAAGTTCTTTATTTTATCATTCAGGAAAGGTCTGTTTAATTTCTATTGCTTTCTAGCAATGCTTCTGCATTTTGGTGTACTTTTTTTTTCCCCATAAAAATGGAGGAAATGGTCTTGCATGTTTCTCTTTGCAATGTAGAGCTTTTGCTATAGAATGAGGACCAAAATCCCTGTAAAGCTGACCTATATTGGAAGTGCAGGATTTCCCTAAAGAAGACATTCAAAGGCAAATATTACCAGATTTATGGTCTGGGATCCTCTTAAACTCAAAGTCACACCTAGGTAGTCATGAGTGCAAGAAACATTCCCTTTCATCTGTGTCTGTCTTGAAGATTACCCCAGATTCTATCAGACTTTCGTCTGGCATGGGGATACATGCTCCTGCCACATCCAGACTTGATCATTGCAAATCATAGAACTTAGGAATGAAGCTTGCTAAAGAAAAAAAAAAAAAAAGCTCTAGGTGGTTTAGAGTGTATCTGCTTGTCTGTTCAGCAATATGGGTCGTATTGTTCTCTCTGCACAGTACTCCCACTGCATTCAAGATCCAGATGTGCTTCTGAAGAGTTTGTTATGATTTGTTTTAGAATGATCATCAGGTAGAAAGTAGGTTTTCTTCAAAATCAAAATTCTCCCTGCAATGACTTCAGTTCTCCATCTAATTTCATCTCAGAAAGTCAATTCCAGACCTTCCATCTATTAGTAAGGTGCCAGTCTGGCTACTTCAGCTGTGACTAACAGGTTCTGTGTTCCTTAAAAGTCTGATGCATATAAAGCTGCTGAAACTTAGGTTGTTTTTCCATGCAATACTGAGAAATTTGCCTGGAGAGAAGAGGACAGAGTGCTCTAGACATCACAGAGTATTCAGAAACATGTAGAAATATTTTGGAAAAAATAACAGTGAAAATTTATTGGAAACACATTCCAGAATTTTCCCTCCTAGAGAAGTTTAAAAACATTAAATTATAATCGGATCTGTAATTTTTTGTTTGTGTCTTTTTTTTCCTGAAAATTTAGAGGTTCCCATGCAATAGGTATTTCAATTTCCCATTATTTTTGTCTATCATTTTGCATATTTCTTGTGGATTCAGATGTGACTGTCCCAGGAATTCTCAGAGTAAAGATTCCCAGGGCACACAGCAAGGAGCACAGGCAGCATTTGTATTTAGCTGCTGTGAAAGGCTCAGCAGGGCGTTTTGCTCCCTTCCTGACTTGATGGTGAAAAAAACAGCCAAGCAAAAGTCAGTTCTTGGCTGTAATACTGAGACTATTTTCAAAAGAGTGATGTTATACTGCATTTTTCCTTTCATCTACAAAGAATGTCTTGCATTCATGCATGCGGCTGTTCCAACAATCTGTCTTGTACAAAATCATGCACTGCTGCAGGAGGAGAAATCTTTTCTAAAGAGTGAACAAAATCAAAGAGAAGTGAAGTGATCGAAATGCATTTATTTGTCTCTCTTCAAATTTGCCCTTGGTGAGAGGTGAATTTGTGTTATCAATGCAAGAAGAAGTGTTTTTTTCTTTTTATTGAAGTACTGGCTTTACACTCACGGCCAAAGTACAACAGTGCTCTCTCAATGTGGTATTCCAGCAGCAAGTGAAAGGTACTTGCAAATGTTGGAGACCTACATGTGGGTAGCATGCTTTCCTGTGAGCCAAACTGGATTCATAAGAAATGAACATGTTAAAGATGGTAGATAGCTATTGGAGAAACATTTTATCTCAAGAAACCGGAGTGGAAGGAAGTATAATGAATGTAATGGACTATATGTCATTTAAACAAAGAGTTGCCTAGTTAAACTGTGCAGTGAAGCAGAAACACTTCCAAAATCCCTCTTCTGTTACGTGGCATCTGTACAGATTACAACTTCACCCTGAGTGACCCCTGCCCTCTGGCAAGCACCCAGATTTTGTTTTCCTGTGAAGGGACTTAGCTCATGATGAGTCAGTGCTGTTACAAATGTGCCTGTGAATGGCCAGAATGACGCACTACTCGTGCAGTGTGTCGCACTTCCAGGATATAACTGGATAGTCAATACTAACTATTATACCCAAAATTCTGATCTGACTAGATGTTTCGAGGACCCTTGATGTTCTTCCCATTTCAGTTACTGAGAGCTTCTGCAAGGTGGCAGGAGATGCGGTGTGTCAGGAATAAACTTTGTTGCAAAAATATGTATTCCTTACTTTTTCTTAGTAAATGCCACAGATACCTCCATAAACGGTGCATAAAGCTTTCATGAACCAGGCCTCAGGCTAGACATTTAAGTGGTCCCTACTGTATTCACATACAAACAGTTGCAGAGTATATTAAGAATTGCAATAATACAAAAAAATAGCTATAAAATATTAACTTGAATTTACTTTTATTTTTATAGCTCTTTGTCTTGCATGACTTAAGTTCTTTGTAATAACAAGTAAACTATTATGAGCATGGATAAAATGGAGGGGTACTGGGCCAAATTTTAGAGTTTTCATATTCGTTGATTATACTGGAAGAAAGCTTAAGAGAGAAAATATCTGTGTCCAGTTTATCCTGAATATATTTCACATATAGTCCTCCTAGTTATCAATTAATTCAACTTACTTCCTCATAATTTTTTTTCCCCCTTAGTCCTGATGGTTTTATGACCTAGACCCAGGCGATACCCTTAGGCAGTCCATCTGATAATTGACACATTTTCTAACACAGCATAGTGATGCCCAAGTCAGTGCTTTCAGGCCGTGACTTCAGCTTATTGGAGACTGCAGCAGGGACTCCTTTTATCCCTCATACATCAGAATACACTGACAGCTCTCCCAAGCAGGGACAAGGCAGATCTCTCCCTCAGGAAAATGTATGCAAACACCTCTGAAACATTGTATTGGTTGCTAGGCATCACACTGGTGACATCTTTATGATAAACATGGTATGCAGAAGAAGGCCTAATAAAAGAATAACAAATTATTACATCCAGAGGGCAATTTTACAAGATTAACTAGTGTAATAAATTACTGGCATAGTCAGAATACTGTGTTACCTTTTAAGGTGTTTCACAGCAGTCTAAATGAACCAGCCTATAAAAACAGAGTATGTCTCACCGAAAATAATAAACCCATTCTTATATTTTTTTTTTAATATTCTTCATGAAGCCTATGTGTGGTATTTGGCTTGCTGCATGGTAGCTTCAGCAAGTGCTTGCTGTAAAATAAGGTTATACATGCAATTCGTATCGAGATGTCTCTGTTCATCATTATTTTTTCACTGCTGCTGGATGTTCAGTACCACTGCAATCTACATAATATCAATTTGAACAAAAGCCCATAGCATTTTATTTATAAAACTATTTTCATACATAAAACATTACAAAGAAAATGCCAGTAGCCAAATACCTTTCATACTAATTATCAAATATTTTGACTTTTTTTCCCATGGATGCTTTTTTTATTGGAAAAAAACCCACCTCTCACATTCTCCCTCTCTCTCTCCCTTTTTCTCTCCCATTCTTAGTTGCTTTCTCTTTTTTTCTTCTTGAATTGTCTGAATATGTAAAATTTGTCCATTAGTAATATTGTCCTTTTAATTTTAAAAGTTCATATTTTACATTTAGAATATTGTAGCCTTTTTATTTAAAAAAAAACAGCTTTGCAGGGAAAAATAGTCCCTCATTTGAACCCTAATTGACAGAAGAACCTGTGTGTTGTCATGTATTATTTCTATACTAATGCAGAAGTTAATTTGCATTTGCATTTCATTTGTAAATGAATCAGATATATTTTCTTGTGGTTATTTCAATCAAAAGCATCAGATTTCCCACAACCCATAAAAGGCAGAGCCTACATCTGGAGTTCAAAGGCCACGGATGTACTACAATTTATCATAAACTCTAGTATGTTACTCTAACATAGCACATTAACAGAATAACATAGCTTCATATTTGTAAGCTACAGCTGTTTATAAGGTTATATTCTTACAGTCCCACCAATTTAGTATGAAATTATTTCATAACTGAAGACCTCAATCTCTTTTTTTGCAAAAATACCTGCTCTAGATGAAATATTCATTCTGGTTTTAGTCAGAGGTGTTTCTGAGTATTAGCCTGTTCCAGTCTTCTTCCAGATTTGGACGTGTGCATTTCCTTTCCCTCTCCTGTGCTAAGGCTATTGTATATGGGACCACAGTCTGACACAAACCAGCTCCTTTCAAAAGCCTTTTCAAGCAGCTGGTCAAAATTACATTTTCATTCCCTGTAAGGAAGGAAAATTTCCAACAGGAACTTGGCACCGTGAGCTTCCTTGGTAGCTTAAACTAAAAGATGGCTTTATGTGTTTAAAGAGTAGCATTTTACTGGGATAGTAAAAAAGGTTGCAGTACTGTAAATGGCAAACACAGATGAAGATGCAGAAATAGTTGCAAAAGTGCTAAAAAGGTAGGTGTGCTCAGGCTCTTTTTTGGATCTCCAGTCTGTATAAGAATTAACAACTTGCTTTGAAGATTCTTTTTTGTCCATCTGCATAACTAAAGCAGAAATACATGTGATTTTATTTGTGGTTACCTGAGTTCACATAAAAAATACACTCTGTGGCAGTCCTCCATGCTGAACACAGATCTCTTGAGTCTTCAGGAAAATGCATGAAGTGATGTCACAGTAGAGGGAACAATGGGTGGTGCAAGACATAAAAAACCCCAAAACCAACAAATGGAAGGAATGAGTGTGGTATGCGTCTTTCAAGGCACTGCTAAGAGATGACACTCAGACATCATCATAGATGGGGATCAAGTGGAAGGTTCAAAGGAAGCTCTTTTCCTTCAGCAAATGAAACAAGACTCCCAGTGGGTAGAGGCCATGGAGGAAGGCCAGGACACAGCATGCTAGAGGCAATATGACACATGAGGGCTGAAATGGGAGACTGAGCTGTGGGAAGAGACCAGTCAAGGCAGTGCTGGGGGAGGGAGAGAGGGGGAAGCATGAGGGACAGAAGGCACATTATCCAAAAAAGACCTTGGAGAGTACAGATTAATTTGAACCCATGAACTTCCTCAGACACTATTCTTCAATTTACAGATGGTTGAATCTATATAGCTATTCAATCTGGTCAGAAGGTTATCAGTTGAATATATGCTATTTATAGAAAAATGCTGAGAAAAAATACAGGTGACTGACTGGTAGGTAAACGTTAGACTCAGCACAGCTTAAAAGACAGAAAACAAAAGTGACACCATTTGTAAATGGTGTCAGCTTCTTTTTTTCCAAAATATAAGCAGAGATGCAGTCTTCCTGCATCAAAACAAAATTTCATTAAAATAATTAAGTATTATTAAAAGCAAATGGATTCTACAAATCCAAATAGGTTTGTTTTTTTTTCTTTTTCTTCAGAATTATCTAAAACCATTGCACTGCTTCCTACTTCTCAGGTTTATAGTATCCAAGATTTTTATTTCATATTTCAGTTCAGCACCAGGCAGTTTTTGAAAAGTAAAAAGCTCTTGAGAGATAAGGATCATCAGTACTTACTTTTTTAATTAATTGAGTGCATGACTCAATAACTTTATGTGTTAAAAATAAGTGGTACTTGCAGCAAGCAAACTTCACAACATATTTTCACAGAGTATTCCAGGAAGACATAGCTGTCACAAAAAGTTTACTCCCACTCAGTTAGATATAGTAACAACTTATATACCCAGAGAAGTGTTCAGTGTACAAATGTAGAAATACTTGTGCTCAGAATTCAATACTGCTAAGCTCATCTGTTAAAATAGAAAAATAAGTAAAATTCTAACAAACTTATCTTTAAGAGATGTTAAATAATTTCTTATTTTTTAAGCATTGCCATCACTCTCCAAATCCAAATCATAATTTAAGAAATAATAGTTGTTTAGCTACAATTATTTCAGGGTATTCAGCATGAATACCTAACACTTAATTGAGTGACAAAAGCATGTTCTAGATGTTTTTTAAATAGTTTTATTGGATTTACTTACATTAAAAAGAAGCCAGTGTTAAGAAGAGAAAAGCAGTGGGATGAAACAGCAGAATGTGTTGTGCATGAGGACGTGTTAAATGCAACTTTCTGCTAAATACATAGTACTTGGAATCTAATTCTAAAGAGCTATTTGCACAAGACATCTGAATGATATGAGGGGGAGGATAGTCATAATCAACAACCATTCAAGGGAAAATTACACTTGTGAAGAAAGGCAGCTCATCAGCAGCTTGCTTATCAACTCTACCAGCAAATCCTTGCATGCAGAGCTTTTATATCAATGAACCCAGACAAGATGTTTGGGAAGAAGCCAGTCCCTAACTCTGAGTACATGCCTATAGTGGTAAAACATAACATATTCAAACAAATGCACTCTGCAATTAAAGACTATGCATATAACAAAAATAGTCAAAACCAATTTCTGATGAGTTAAGTGAAAGCACTGAATCGACATTGTTTCAGGGTTTTCATTTTGTATTGTTTGTACATGTATCATAATATCTTTAAAAAAAAGAAATCAGGCAATGGCTTCTGACAGCAATGTTTAATTGCAAAGAAGTAATATTTGCCATTTAGAATTTTCTTACTAGGCATTATAAAAAGGATAAGATATACCCAAGAGTGGCTACAGCAGAAACCTCATAATAAAGCAATAATATTTTGTGACTATTCACATCAAAAGATGTACACAGATCATATAGATACATTATAAATTGATCAAGTTAAGACTATCAAAATATCTGCTAGTGTCCTTATAATAAATTTTAGACACTTTACTTTGATTATGTGCTTGGAATCACAGAGTCACAGAAACTTCAGCATTGGAGGGGACCTTGAAAGATCATCTAGTCCAATGCCTCTGCCAGAGCAGGACCACCTAGAGTAGGTCATGCAGGAACTCGTCCAGGTGGGTTTTGCTTGTATCGAGAAGGAGACTCCACAATTCATCTGGGCAGCCTGTGCCAGTGCTCTATCATTCTCATAGGGAAGAAGTTTTCCCTTGTCCTATCATCGGCCATCATTGATAACAGCCTGGGTCTATCCTCCTGACGCACCAGCCCTTTACATATTTTTAAACATTAAAGAGATCAATCCTCAGTCTCCTCTTCTCCAAGCTAAAGACCCCCAGCTCTCTCAGCCTTTCATCATAAAGGAGATGCTTCACTTCCTTCATCATCTTGATGGCCCTGTGCTGAACTCTCTCCAGCAGCCCCCTGTCCTTCTTGACCTGAGGGGCCAAAACTGGACACAATATTCCAGATGTGGTCAAACAAGGGCAGAGTAGAGAGGGAGGAGAACTTCTCTTGACATCCCTTCTAATACATCCCAGGATGCCATTGGCCTTCTCGGCCATGAGGGCACATTGCTGGCTTATTCTCATCCTGCTCTCCACTAAGACCCCCAGGTCCTGCTGTGGGACACTGTGTCAAATGCTTTACTGAAATCAAGATAACCCACATTCACTGCACTACCACCATCTATCCACCCAGTTACCTCTTCACAGAAGGCTATCAGCTTGCTCAAACATGACTTCCCCATGGCAAAACCACATTGACTGCTCACAATGACCCTCTTGTCCTTTAAATGCCTGGACACAGCACCCAGGATAAGTCGTTCCAACCCCTTTCCAGAGATGGAGGTGAGCCTGACTGGACTGTCGTTACCCATCTCCTCCTTCTTGCCATTTTTGTAGACTGAAGTGACAATTGTTTTCCACCAGTCCTCAGGCACCTCTCCTGTTCTCTGTGACTTACTGAAGATGCTGGAGAGTGGTTTAGCAATGACTTCCACTAGCTCCCTCAGCACACATGGGTGCATTTAATCAAGGCCTATGGATTTATGTACATCCAGACTGCTCAGCTGATCCTTAACCCAGTCCTCATCAACCAAACAAAACTGCTTCTTTAACCTGGCTTCCTCTGGAGTCTGGGGCTCCTGAGGACGGTCACCATCAGTATAGACAGCGGCAAAGAAGGCATTCAGTAACTCTGCCTGCTCTGCATCCTCTGTCACTAGGGCACTCACCTCAGTCAGCGATGGGCCTACATTGCTTCTATTGTTAGTTTTATCTTCAATGTATTTGAAGCAGTCCTTCTTGTTGTCCTTGATCTCCCTTGCAAGGTATAACTCCAATGCAGCATTAGCTTTGCTAGTTGCCTCCCTACATTCTCTGCTGATAGTCTTCTTTTCACCCCAAGGGGCCATCCCTTCCATTCATATTCTATAGACTCTCTTCTTCCACTTGAGTTTGTCCAACAGTTCCTTTTTTAACCATGTGGATCTCCTGGTTCCCTTTCTTAATTTCCTACCTACTGGGATGCTCCATTCCTAAGCCTGGGAAAAGTGATCTTTGAACAGGATCACAAGTCCTGACAGTAAACCTGCTCTCTGGCATGGGTTCATCTCTTCCCACAGGCTCCCAGGTCCTGCCAGGAACTTGCTCGAATGTGGGCTTCCCACGAAGTCACAGCCTCCTTCAGGCATCCACCTGCTCTGGTGTGGAGTCCTTCAAGGGCTTTGAGTAGATCTCTGTGCCTCTATGGGCCTCCATGGACTGCAGGAACACAGCTCCCTCACTGTGGTCCTCAGCACAGGTCACAGGGGAGTCTTTCTTTCGGAGCCTAAGCATTCTCCTCCCACTCCTTCTCCACTCAACTTAGTGTCTGTGGAGATGTTTTCACATTCTCACTCCTTGTTGTTGCTGCAGTTTTGTAGTTTTGCAACTGTACAAAAACTTATTCCCATTCTCAAACATGTTATTCACAGAGGTGTTACCTCAGTCACTAATTGGCCAGGTCTGGGTGAGGTGTCCAATCCAGGTCCATCATAGAATTGACTGGCATTGGCCCTATTAGCTACTGGGGAAGCTTCTGGTAAATCTTTGTTTAAAGAAGCCACTCCTGCAGCCCCTCCTGGTTTTTTGAAAAGACATTTAATTACAAATTACTTGAGCCTGCTTTCCCGAAGCAGAGGTTAACACTCCTCATTATTGTAAAAATAGATCTATTTTGCAGGTGCTACGTCATGGTATCTAGAATTTCCACAAATTTATACAGAAACTGATTTTTAAAAAGAGTATTAAATCTGCCACTTGGAAAATCGTCCTACTCTCATTAAGCCTGTTCACTTTTGTTTTGACATGGAAAAATCGTATGACGCTGTAGATTGAGAAAATCCAAGCTAATGGGACTGTTTGTAACTTTTGATTACTGCTATAATTTTGAGATTTTTTAAAAATGCTGATATTAGAAAGAAGAATTTTCTGCTACCCACACTCGAGCTATCTATCACTTAATTTCTTGCAGTATCTTTCATATCTGTGAATCTTTTGTATTTACTGTGGGAGGAAGAAAGCTTGAGCACAGATGTCATTTTGTCAGTAATAGAAAAAAAAGACCAGTTATAATGTACTCCTGGAGCACTATCGGAAAAAATAATTACTTCCTCTCTTCTCTAAGGGAGTCTAGAACCTCACTAGTTGTATCCAGCCCTTCAGGGAAAACCAAAATCACTTTCACACCAACACGACAGTAAGGAAAGTTGGAGAGCTAAGCATGAATGAAGAATACTTTAACAACTGCTATCTCTTGCCTGAAATACAGAAGTGAGAGTTATTGTTTTTTTTTCCAGAACTAAACCAGAAATCAGATTTGAGTGCCTAGACTGGGAAGTTTGTACAAATCTAATGCCAGTCCAAAACAAATTCAAGCAATCAGGATAACCTTTCCAAGGTTACTTAGTTTTATTTGAATACAACTGTTACACTCTACATCTCACAGGTTGCAGGGACCCTGTTCACCTTACATCCAGACAGAAAATTTGCCCTGGTCAATGGAAATAGTGAGGAGACATTTTTTCTGCAGAGGCTGCGGTGGTACCAGCCTGTCCAAGGAGGTTAGTGGAGATGCACCTTGTTACTTTGCATCTCTCTCAATCATCCTCAGGTTACCCTTAGAGAATCCAGGGTTCTGTTTTTTTAAGATTGCACGTTTTGCAGAAGGAGTGGTTAGAAATAAAAGGAAAAAGCCTCAGCATATCTAGCACTTTGGTTAATTATCTTCCTTTCACTTTTTTACAGTTCAGTGGACATGCAGACAGATAGTTTAAGAAAAAGTCTTGCTACTAATAAACCCTGTTTTTACAGGTGTTCAAGGGAAAACATGCAAACACAGAGGATCACTATAAACTCATCTGTGCAGGTAATTCAGATTCAAGCCTTCACTCTCAATTAATATTCACTCACCTGAAGACAAAAGAACTCTTTCAACTTAGCTGTTATTTGCCATTTACCATTTTGGAGACAACTGGACATGTCCTGAAAAATTATCCTGTGTACATGGAGATATTTATTGTCATTCAGACCTGAACTGTAGAAACTTAGATGTGATGTCTACCTGTGAGTTATGCATCTGAGTTCCACATAGAAGCAATCAAAGTCTAGTCAACATAGTTAAAGAAATCTGGAGAGTAATTCAGATGTGTAATTGCAACTGACTATTTTATTTCAGAATAGTTCTCCAAATCCTATTGGCCAGCTAGAGCTCTTTTGACTGTAATGAGAGCTTATAAATCAAGGACTTATATAGGTAACAAACTTTAAGCACTTAGGAGTTCAATTCCCTCACTTAAGTACATGAAGACAGTACTATCCCTGCTGTGTCAGGATATTGTAGGTGGCTTCCAGGTGCTGTTCCAGAATGGTACAAGCCTCCTGTAGGAGTTCTAAAAGTAAGATTCACCATCAGATTGTATATATCTCAATTTACAGTCTCTAGCTTCTAGCCTAAACACAGGTCTCTGGTACCAACTAATATGTTTAGTTGTGTTTGAGATATTTGCATGAGATTTGAAAGTCACTATGTTAGATACTCAGATTTCCATTTTTGGACAAGTCTTTAAAAGAAACCGCTTTTCTTTTGTAGACCACAGTACTTGTTCTGAATTAGAACCTAGTGAGACACTTGTTCTCTAATATATGTGTATTATATTCCATGCACACAGCTTAATGGTAACGTTTTACACAATAAGCAAACTGATATTAACATGTGGCTTCTAGCAGCAATGGGGTATGACCATTTCTGTCACTGATTAGACTTCCTGGGGCCTCCTCTATCCTTGCAACATGGCCCAGCATCCCATTTCTGTCCAGCCTGTGGCCCTCCATCCTGTCCCTGGCTCATCCTGAACACCTTCCTAGACTTCTCTGATTGACTTTGGTCAGTGGCTCCGTGATATTCTATGTTGGTGATGAATGTGAACAGACCAATTTTGTCACCTAGCTCTGCCATTTGAGACACAATGAGACAGTTACTTCCTAGCTGTCTCTGGGATCTCACTCTGAAGCTGAGATCAGCATCAGACCATCTCAGACATTCAGCCTGATATAATAGACAGGTAAGGAGTAGGATGCTCAGGTTAAATGAGCACTATGCCTCATTAGCTCCCTACTACTAAAAAATAAATAATTTAAGTGTTTAATAAATATCAAAGGTCTCTTCCACTGTAACCTTTATTTTCAGATTTACCAATTTGTCTCTTTTATTCTATTTTAGTAATCCAGGACGATAAGGCCCATACAAAATATTCAAATAATTCTGTGGTTCTATTTATTATTTTTTGGCATTCTCACATGTACTTCTGTTCTGGATGCTTTATATCTTTTTAACCATAATCGAGCTTTGCACACCATTAGTGTGCTGTACTATCTGTATGTTACTGTTATAAGAGATATCTGTGCTTGTCATTTTACCTGGTAGTTGTGTGAGATATATGAAGAAAAAGATTTCTAGAGTTTAAGTTTTTTCCTTTTGAGTTAGACATTTGTAAACAGTTATTCAAAGCCTAATTAAAACATTCCATTTTCCAATTGGCCTCAGGTTAATTCATGGATAGTGTGACTATGCTTGCAACTTCTTCCTCTAGAAATTCTGCAGATACCTGTAGATTGAAATGAAGTCTATGGTCACAGTCTAGTTTTCAGATTTCCATTGTGAGTAAAAAGTTTTAACAAATATTAGATTACAATTGTGGAAGCACCACAGCAAATAAAGTTTGCTTCAGGCTATTTGCTAATTAGTTACTGTGATAATGAAAGGACAGTCTAGTAGATACATTTTGAAAGGGTCAAGGATATTTGTAGTTATCTATTAGGAAATAAGAATCAAGCTGCAGAATTTAATGCAAACAAATCACATAGTTACACACAGCTATACCTATTTTGAGAAATGGCTTGAAAGTACTACAGAATTTTATAGGCTTCTCGGTTTGTGACCATATTATGGCAGTGACATTAGAACCTAAAACCTTTTATGATTTTCTCAATGTTACAATCAGTTTGTTCAGGTTCATCAAAATAGAGAACTAGTAAAATAGTTTGGAGAGGATTGAGAAAAATGTTTTTCTTTTACCAGTTCACTTAAAACATTCTGCAAGAAGTAGGTTGGTTTGAAATTTAAATGACTCTTTTTCCAGCTGTGCAGTTGGCTGACTGGCTGGGTGGCTGGCTGGTAGGTATGCCTAACCTCCAGGAGCTGAGATCTTCAGAAACCTTGCTTCTGGTAGGTGCTCTTAAAGGTGCCCATTTCTTTGGGGTTAGCACAGGTCACTTCCCAGTCAGCCATCTCTATCAACTCCTAGATTGTTTTTTAGAGCGAAAAGTCTAATATTGTGGGAGCAGTGCCTTTCATGATCCCACATGCATTACTCCTCATGTTCTCAGGGTTTCCACGCCCACATGTGACCACTAGCCATGCTGTGGACTCTGTACCTCCAGGATGGTTAGCAAAAGAAAAGATTGCCATGGACTTAAAGAAAATATCTCTGAGAATTTGGAATACTTCTGTTGATTTGTAATTCAATATCTTCTCCAACTTCAACAGAAAGTATTGATTCAGTAAAAAGATGTGTTCATCCTCAAAAAATTATTTGATAAAAACTCCAAAACATCAGTTTAGTAGATTATTTTATGTATTGTAGAATCAGAGATATCTTCAGTTATGTTAGACAAAACTCGTGGCAGAAAAGGTCTCACACAGTTCTTCCCACAATTTCAATGTTTATCATCAAATGCATGCATTGTTTTAGCTATCAGGAATTAGTTAACTTACAAAAAGAACATATACTATTCATCTCAGATTACTAGGTCACAAGTAAAAACAAATCACACAGTACTTCTATAACTGCTGAAAATTTGGAATGAACTTGAAAGGAAAAGATTTGATGCAAAATACCACAGAAGCCACAGCTACTTGTTTGGATACTAGTAGGTGGTCTAGGAATGGGGTTTATGCTTCTGTTTGAAATCAGGCATCTTAAAATCATTTCATCCCATTAAATTGCCATATGGACAAAAAAAAAATCACTATCCAATCAATTTCATGTGTACAAAACAATTTACAAATTCTCTTCAGAGTTCTGGTGTGTTCTTAAGCACCACAAAACTATGCAGTAACAGCAGACCCCAAAATATCTTCACAAAATCAGCATCATCATTCTCTAGGCAGCATTGAATAAAAGCACAAATCCAGAGGGTTATTGTGAAAGCACCTCTATTGTCTTGTTAGTGAATTTTATAAAGTATGTAATTGAAACAATGTGTCCAGAATATTCTGCAAAATGTGTGCCATGCATCAAACAGTAAGAATATTCAAACGACACTATTAAATGTCTCAACAAGTAACTTGACATAGAATAAACTAACCTCTGACAAAAAGTGAAACTTAAAAACTGTTTTCTCTGTAAGCCATTCTCCCTAGCCAATACCCCTCAGAGGCATCTGCTACTGTCCATGCTGGGGGAATCAGGAATGAAATAAATGGATCTCAGATCTAATTAAGGATAATGGCACCTGTACTACATGAAAATCCTTTGATAAAAACAAGTTTTACATATTACTGACATTTAACATCCTCCTCTCTGTGTGTGTGTGTGTGTGTGTGTGTGTGATCATCCTTCAATGTGATTTTATTCAGCTTGCAAAAATTCAAATGCATAAAACTCATAAAATCTTTTTTCCTTATTGGCAAGAATTTGAGAATCCTACTTGGGTAGCTAGTGTATTCTACGAAGCCATTCTTTTCCTGCTTTTGTAGCTCCTAGGACAGCTTTTTTCTCCAGACAAAGTCAAACATCTAAGTTTCTGTTGTATGGGAATCACTTCTTTCCTGATGCGCCAGTGCCAGGGCACAGCCCAGTGTTGGACTCAGCACAGCCTGTCGCAATGGAGACAGAGGTTAAACAAGGAGGTTTATTCAGTTCTGTTAGGGAAGAAACAGATCCATTAACAACTTAGAGGTTTAAAGCAGTCAAAAGGCCCATTTCAAGAGTAAGAGTGTCAGTTTTCACAATACTGAACTCGGCAGGTACACAAAGAGTGTCATGTGTCACCAGTGCAATATGATAGCCAAGTGCAGGGGTTGCTTCCTTCAAGTCTCCTAAAGTAGTTCAGGCTTCAGACCCTTTGAAAATATTGCAGATGCAGACAGAATTGACACAACTGAACCAGCGCCTAGTGAACTGAGAGTAGTTCAGTAAAGTGAGGCTGTCCTCCAGGGAACAAGTGTCCCAGGGTGCAAGTGCCATTGTAGAAACTTATTTCAGGAACAAAACAAGCTGAACTGCATTTATCTACACTCAATTCGAAGGCTGGGAGTGGAGGACTAGGAGTCAATCACAACCTTCCCAGTGAATCAAAAGCTGTATTTCAATTTGCCAGTCTCTTAGAAACAGTTGTGGCAAATAAATCATAGACCAATGGCCAGCGTTTGTTTTAAGTTCAAATGAAATTCATTTCAGAGCAGATGCAGAAGCAAAATAGTAACTGTCTTAGCAAATCTCATCTGAATGGTAGGTAAAACAGAACAGATGAAAAGAAAATTAAGAGATTGGAAAAAAAAAGGAAAGGAGAAACAGAGTGTTGGACAAAGGTTACAAGGCAGGAAGAGGGTAGGAGGAGGATGGAAAAGAGAGTTTTAGGACTAGGAGGATCCTCAGAAATGCTCTACATGTTCCTCTTAGTTCCTCCTTTTGACAGTTACAATCATACTAACTGTTGAATATTCTCGTCACTGCTCAAGAAATAATATCAAGAAAAATTTTAATAGTATTTGTGACTCGTATTTTTTTTTAATTAATGAATGTAAATGAAAGTTTTAAAATTAGTTTTACCTAAGTTTAATTTTTAAAATAAAATTCAATTTTAAGTAAAAAGATATGTTTTGAAGCACATTTCACATTAGCATTGGTCAATCTGGAATTTACTGCAAAGAATCTCAGTTTAAGCAGTAATCACCATCTCTGAAAAAACACCAAAGATCAATAATTTTTTAAAGAATATTTATTTAAGTTTGTTTGGAGAGCACCATCCTTTCTTCCTTTTTTCTTTTTTTCTTTCTTTTTCTTTTCTTTTTTTCCAGAATTTCCCAAGCCAGTTCTCATTTTGCTTCCCTTTCTGGGCTCCCTGTAACCTCTTTGATCTGTATTTTTAAATATTGTCAAATCACTTAAAGATTACTTCAAAGTCTTTCATTCTTTCTCTGGCTTACTCAACTCTATATGTGTTACTATCTACCTTCCACTCCCTAATCCTCTAACATAATATAAAAAAAAAATTTCCTATTTTCTTGATAAGTACACCAACTGCATGGAGTCCATACGCCACAGGATCTCATTAGGAGTGTGCACATATGAGTGACAGAGACATCCCATCAGCCTTAACTGATATGATTGCTGCATGGCCCAAGCTCACTTCCTTTATGAATCAGGGAGAAGGTAACTGTGCTCTCATGAATTAGGAGGCTTTAATTTTTTAATATTGGAATAGATATCTGAGGCTGGTTTTTTTTATATAACAAGAGTTCTGTAAATCCAGGATGTAAATTATCTTGCGTTACACTTTGAATGGTGATTCCCACAATGAGGGTCAAACTTTCAGAACTCTTTTACCTTTTACGTATTTGAACAAAATTGTCAGTGATGCTGGTGATTTCTAAAAACGCAGCCATTGTTAAACTGGAACAGCTTGGTGCTGAGCTCTTTTGGAAATCAATTCAAAAAACATGTCTGTGTTTTCACTGCTGTCCTTTGTTTTATTTTTTATCATGTTGTCAATGAATAACATTGTTATCACTCTACTTGTAGCAGAACATTTTCATATTTTCTACATTTTGATTAGAATACAATTGGCCTAATTAGGAATGTGAAATCAGGATGGATGACAGCGACCCTAAAAACCACACTTCAAACACTGTTACAAGCATTTCAGAAAGGGGTCAAAGAAATATACTACAGTTCATTAGCCTGAGGCTATAAGTGATCCACCAACCGTACAGAAAATTGGCAGCCTTTCTGTCTTTTGTCCTTAAGAAGCTTGTGTATTGAACTAATTGTTAAATACAGCAAACAGACTTGCAGTCCAGTCAGACTATTTTTTGCACATGTGAAATAGTTGGGTTATTTGGAATTCATTTAAATGCTATACATATTTGTTTTACAAATGTGCAAGCACTTACGTACTTCACAGAAAATCTTCAATACTGACCCAAGATTATAAAGGATCCACTCCAGTGCAAACTGTCTAGGAGGAGAGAGTATATGTAAATATATGTCTTATTTAGAACTGAGGAATAAGTTAAAATGTATATTGAAAGACTACTTTGATGGTTAATTCTTAGTAAGTTTGGAGTCATTTTGTCATATGAAAACATTCTTTAGAAGCATACTTAAATGATTGGAATAAGTGAAAAATCTTATTGTGTTCAGTTTTTTATGCTACACTTTTCTAATTCATGAACATATATGTATAAAGCCGATGACATGTTTCTCACTTCTGAAATTCTAGTTTTTGAAGCTAAAAGCTTTTGTGATGGTCAAAAATTGCTGAGTGAGATTTGTTCAATGCTAACTGATATTATTCCTTACTGTTCTCATTAAAAACTGGTGATGCAGCACAATGACTTTGTTGGCAACAATGAAGATTATTTCATTCTATTTCCTGATTGGAATTTTTAGATTATACCAATCCACTGCCCACATCCCTTTTGAGATATAACACAAAATTACCATAACAAAGGAGAGCACTATATTCACAGAGAACATCACTGTGAGAAGAAATTGAAAACAGCATATAAAACAATCTGTGACTAGAGAAGAATGGAAGGAAGGGGAATGAAGGAAGTAGAAGAATTAATTTTATCTAACTTTACTTATAGAAAAGTGAGGTCTATAGTCTAATTTAGGTATCTATTATCCTCCATTTCCTAACCAAAGTTACTTCAGTTTAAAAATGTTCCCTGCAATGGTTTACATGAAGAGTCATTGGATTTTGTTTTAATTAATTATTTGTGGCATGTTAACACCAAAAATCTCCATGTGAAATAGAAATTGTTAATAGCTTTTATGCATAAATTTAAGAAGAGCTATTCTATGCAGTCCCCGTGTCAGAGTTAGTACCAAAATTCTAAAATCAGGAGCTTCTGAGTGATATTTCTTATGTCAAAGAGTATTTTCAATAATGTATAACTTAGGATAGGTAACTTGAATTATTTACTATTCTTTTGGACACTTATAACCTTTCTAAAATCAGATCATGAATTTGAGCACAAATTCTTACCGTTTTTTACCCCACTCTGAGCTAGGCTTTTAGTAGACTTCATGTCTTTATGGATTTGAGTTATGAAAAATTGAAAAATTATTAGTGTTAAAAAATATTTAGAAACGCAAATTGAAAACAACACCCATATGGCTTAATATCAAGTGGGTTTGAAATTTCAATGTCTCTTTTTCCAGCTGTGCATGATTTAACTATTTCTTGCACTTAAGTAGACAGACAATACGTACAACAGTAGAAATTTTTTTTTTTTTTTTTAGAATACAAACAGTCTTTCAATATCAGTGTAATTTTTTTCTGTGAGCTATGACCATAGAGGCAAATTCTTCATTCCTTTTTTTTAATGCAGACAAGACTGCTTAAGGTCTAGAGTCACCGAAGTATTTAAAATCCCTTGATCAGCTAGGATCACCTAAAGAAAAAAAAGAATATTGCCAGATTTCTCTAACATGACATTTTCATTCTAGTTACAATATATGGGTGCTTGTAAAATAATATTAAGCAACTTCAACTGTATTTAGTAAACTGAAAAGCCAAGAAAATGGTCCAGAGATCTTACATCCAAGAGTACTTCAATGATCTAAATCCTTCACAGACCATTCAAGTTCTAGCCTGCATTGTCTTCTGTTGATTTTGTACTAGCAACAATATAGCACAGTGAAAAGTCATTGGATGCTTGCATGACCCATACAGGTATTTTTCCTTAAATGTCCTCCCAATATTTAAAAAATATGTATTTTCCTTCCTTCCTTCCTTCCTTCCTTCCTTCCTTCCTTCCTTCCTTCCTTCCTTCCTTCCTTCCTTCCTTCCTTCCTTCCTTCCTTCCTTCCTTCCTTCCTTCCTTCCTTCCTTCCTTCCCCAGGATCATGAAGCATAGAACCTAGAGTCCACATTGTGTCCTGTCTTCTACAAAGCAGTTCTGGACCTTCTGTGAACACTACAATGCATCAAACTGGAAACATTAATACCAAGTCTGTTTGTAAAGTTAACTCTTCAAATTTGAAGCAAAATAATTATTTTTCTTTTTTTTTTTTTTTCTAACCCAAAGCAGGTATACAAGGACTTTATATATTCAGAAATAATTCCAAGTAAAAGCATTCAATTTTCACAATAATGTAAGTGAAATTAATGTTACAAAAGGTCTTATCTTGTCACAAAGGACCATTTAAATTGCAAGACAGTTGTCTAAAACACACACGTTACAGCTATGTTTTCATTTATACCAATATAAAAGCATAATAACAGCACTGTAGTTTTGTGAATAAATACTGTAACTAAGAGAAGTTTCAAGTGCAACCTTCTTACAAAATCTCATAACTAAACCTGTTGCAAACTCTGAAATACTGAATTCTTTTCCTTGTATCAGTTTAGACAAATGAAGAAAAGATTTAGCAAACCCTGATGCTATCAAGCATTTTGTTTCTCAATTTATCTGTTTACCTTCCTGAGAGTGCAATAGAAACAATTAACCTATTTTTGATTAACTCCTTTAAAAATCACCAGCTGTTTTTTCTCAGTCATTTAAACCTTTCATTCTTGACCTAATTTTAGCAAGTTACACAGACAATAGCAAGATTTTTCCCTAGGAAAATTTAACCTCTAGTATATTTATGACAATGGCAAAACAGTATCTATTGAAATTTGGATTTAAAGCAATTATCTGTTCCCCCATATTTTTGACACTACATTATGACCAACTTAATTATCAAGTAAATATGAAGCTATCAGTGTGGTCTGAGTGAGTCGAGAACCATAGCAGGATTCACCACAGACGTGTAAACTCATCTCAAATCTAGACTAGGCAAGTCCGTTTTACCTAACGTTATCGTCCTATCAACACTGCCTGTCAGGAGTTTTAGTTTCTGTGATGCTTAGTTGATGTATGTGGGTCAATGTATATACATATATGATGTGAAACTTAGGCAATGTTAAGGTGAAGCTAAAGAAATGTACTCAGCATGTTTTCTGGAGAAATCAAGCTTCTGGAAAACACTAGGATGAATTTGACAGTTTTACCAGACAGCTCCATGGCTTGAAGTCCTGCCCAAAGAGAAAAAGATTTGACATTCTTCCAGCAGATAATATTTAAAAAAAAAAAAAAAAAAAAAGAGTGCAAAGCTAAGCTTCTCTTCAGGTGTACCCTCAAGATTATATGAGAAGTCCAGTTTAGGTTGCAGCAACTGAGGGAAAATTTTCAGAACTGTCAATTCAATCCATTTCAGCTCCTTTTTTTAAAACTTAAAATGGGACTAGTGAGTAGTATTTAGCTTTTGCTAAACGTACAAATGGATTTTTACACATCTTCAATAAGAGAAGCCAAGTAAGTATGAATGATTGCCTCAGTTTTACAGATGCAGTATCTGAGGCTGAGAAATGTTTCCATAAGTTTAAAACAGGGAAAAGTGGTTTTGTCTGTTTCTGGCTAATTCTTCTTGTAGTGATCATGGTAGTACAGTGTTTTCTCCAACATTTTGAACTTTTTACCTTCCTTAAACAAATTACTAACTGGTTTGTTGTTTTTCTCTGGCTCTTGTTTTGTTATTTAAGGTACCTTTCACACTCATTGTAGTGGTGTCAGTAGTGGTGTCAAAATTCATTTTCTCAGGCCATTTATGATGACTTTTGTGTGTTTATGCAAAGAGCAGAGGAAACTGTCCACAGAGTTTTTTGTAAGTTATGCTGAATCTGAAATAGTGAGGACAGTACAAACATGCTTTTTCACTAGTAAACCGTACAAGCATGACATGGAAATCATAGAGAGAATGTACAGTGTGCATGTAATACCAACATATCTTTTTCTTACAAAGTGTATTATATCACCAGAGGGACACTTTAAAATGAAACCTTTCAAAGTTTTCAGATATTTCAGTGGCATGCACATTTATAGCTAGCAATTAAACACAGAAATTATGGATAGAATGCAATTGGAAGTGAAAATCTAAAAAGTCTGCACTGATCTAAGAAGACAGCCTGATGCAAAGCATCATCTCCCAAAGGCCCTTCTGTCTACGTAGTTTTGAAACATACACTAAACCAGCTGCCAAACCTGGCTTTTAAATAGAGGCTACAAAAAAGGTGTTCTGCATTTTCAGTGCATGCCACTTTACAAAGGAGAGAAACACTGTCTGGCTGCCATATAGTCAGGCAAAAGGCAGCCAGCTTGCAAGTGATTAGAATAATGAAACTGGAAAGGATTAGCCACATTATCCAAACATGAAGCAATAGGCTAGTCAAACTAATCCCTGAGGAATAGTTAAAGGAAACAAATGACATGATAGACATAGAGTTACTTCTCAGCAAGATAGCTTTAGAGAATGTGGTACTTGCACTCATGTTCTGCTCACATATTTTCTGAAAGCGTATGCAAGCAGGGAGAAGGTAAGCCGACATGTCTGTGTGACAATATTGAGCTAGTTTTATTTCAGAGTCTGCATGTCTTATCTGACTTTAAAAAATAATTAAAGTGTTATTAGACTGACTGATATCAATGGAACATCCACATCCTGTGGAGCCCTTAATTGCAGGAAAAGAAGGGTAATGATCCAGGTTTTAATATGACTGTGTCTATTGTGTCCTGTTGGATGGATTCATTATGCAATGAGTGAACATTTTTTTCCTCATTATTTAATTATTTTGGAACTATAAGAAGTAATTCTAGTGCTAATCACAACATTTATATTTTAGAAGGTTAAATTAGCCCCAAATATTTTTTCTTTTATAAAAGCTCATCACATATGGAAATGATGCCCCAGCTCTATATTCATCTTTTACAGGATTTCAATCTATACAGAAATTTGAGTAATAAATTATTACTAGACTGATTAACATTAAAAACTGATGAAAAAAAAGACATGTAATGGCTATTTCTAGAAGACCCAAGTCCTCTGGGGTTAATAAGAGTCCTTCCAAATTCATATACATGATATAACTGTGAACGCAAAATAAGGGTAAGGGCTGTTTTCCCACTGAAATTACCATGCATACATGGAAGGACTTAGATTAAGGGCAAGGCAGAAACAAAGCTGCTACTAATCATCTTTTTGACTTCAGGGTGCACAACAGGTATGGGCTTTTAGCTGGGAGGGAGAAGGATTCTGGCAGAGCTGTAAACCTCTACTCAACATGAACCTTTCCCGAACCAATGCACAAACATTCACTCATCTCATGCAAGCAAATCCAAATGGCGGTCTTTCTCTCCCTTCAGGCTAAGCACAATAAGTATCCTATTATACAGCTATTGACTGCAGAGAAGAGTTTTAAGGAACGTGGAACATCAAGTACTACACTATACCAGAGATGGCTCAGTCCTTTTCAGTGTTTCTGATTGATAGGTAGAGCATGATTCAGAGGCATATTGAAGTCCTTCAATGGACAATTATGAATTGCTCTGCCTATGAATTTTCTTAACCATGATCAATTAGCTACTGGTTTCTAATTTTTTTAGAACCACTAAACAATTGAAGGTCCACAATCCTACCACAATATCAGTTTAACGAGTTCCTGAGTATTCTCATTGTTCATATTCAAATTTCACATTGTTAAATACCCAATAATCAATTTGCTTCAATAATATCCCTTGACAATGATCACCCCAAGCTAATTGTATGTGTTATCTAAAAAGTATTTCCTTTCACTTTTTATCAGCTGCTTGATAAAAGTATTTTTGTAACCTTTTAGAAGAGCTGAATTTAGGAAGTTCTTATCAGGTTCTGAAGGAGTGTAATCATCCATTCTTAACCAAGTGATATAGTAGATCATTTATTTGTGGCAAGACAGACATTTCAATAGTGCTTATTGTTTCCCATAATGAAAGGTTTAAATCTTCCTTTAGGTTCCTCTGAAATTTATTTTTTGTTGATGGAGACAAACCAGTTTGTGCAAGATTTTTTTTTTTTTATGTCAAGGCTTCAGAAATCCTAAACTATTAATTATATTTTTCCACACTCTATGTTGTGAAAAAAGGAGGTGGAGGAAATCAAGTACAATAGAAGCTTTCACACAGCTCACCTTTAAAAACAATACATTCCTTCCCTTTAGCAGGATTATTTATTGAGCTGTTATTTAATCAATGAAAGAGAATTTTGTCATACACTCTACACCTCTCACGAAAACTGCATCCTATTGTACTTCTGTATCTGCATTTGGCAGGAGTGCACAATGCAAGTGACAAATTTATCTCCTTGGCCAAGTTAGCCACAGAAGTTCCCTTTCTACCAGAGAACTAAGGTTCCAGGAATAATTCCAAGCCTGAGCAATTTGCACCTGAATTTCATTTTACCTTTAAGTGGTTTGTTTTTGTTTTTTTGTTTGTTTTTTTTTACAGTATATCTCACCTTAATTTGGACCAGTAAAATACATTTGATATGTTTGTTGGCAGCATATTTTTATTTCATACAAATCATTAATATCATTGTCACATAGTAATAAAAGTATCTGGCAGAGGTTGCTTAGATAACATTCACACTATCAAAGAGTACATCTTCCATGAATGTTCCTGCTGTTCAGTTTTAAATCCAAGAAAGTTTGTACTTTCTCTTCTCACTTGCAATGCATTTTGAGGTCAGGGACAAAGGCATGAACAACATTTTCTCTGAGAAACTCAATAAAGATTTATGATATCTGACTTCAAAAAATGTTGTTTCATAAAAGTGGTAGACAATGAAGCACTAATCTAGTAAGATGACTCTGGATTCCAGTCCATGTTTTATTTTATTTTCCAGCACCCAAACCACTGTATGGCAAAATAGTTCTTGGTTTTCTGGAGAAGTTCCCTCAGTTTTCAAATAAACTGAATTCATCAGCAAGCTGGTAAATTTACAATAGGTATTATGAATAGGGAATTATTCAGAAAATACTATCAGAATATTCAGAATCGGCTACTCATTCAGCTGCACTAATGGCTCAGATACTGGAAGTCAAAGTAGCTTGACTTCAAAACTTTAAGAAGAAACTAATCTCATGAGTTGGAGGCACAAACTATGATTTTTACACCATTCAAACTGACAGTGCTGCCATTAGTGGTATATAGTGGGCATGGGAGCAGGTGTTTAAGAAGATTGCAAACAGCAATATTTATTTTACTTCCACCTGAAAGGAGAGTGGTTTATTCAGAAAAGACTGACTGTGTAGTTCCTAATAAAATTTCATAATTTTTTTTATTCCCTAAAGAAATGGTTTTATTCATAATTCAGTACTGGGGATAAATGAGTCATTGCTAATCCACAGACTGCAGAGGACCAGGAAATTCATTCATCAGTTACCTCCTCTAAAAAGCTTGCCAGGAGTACTTTGGGCCACAAATATGTACATCTGTGTCTGCTTGCACGTAGATAATTATTTGCATTTACATGCCCCAGATTAAGTCTTTATAGCTGATTTTCTGGCCGGCATTCTACCCTCTCTCTGTCATCTCCCATGTACTCTTTTACTCAGTTTTACAGTGTGGTATATGCAGGGATGAATAAACTAACTCTACCAAGTAAACTCAAGAGGCTTGAAATACAGGACTAATTAACCTATTTTGATAGAATTGTATCGCTTGCTTCATTCACACCTACTTCTTCCCAGTGCTCTTCTTTGCTATACAGAGGTACTCTTGGTACCTCAGTGTGAAAATGTACAATGTAATTGTATCAAATCCTCTCCCAAGTCTGTGCTACAGCTTTCGTAAAAGGAATGATCCTCATAGGCTGCAGCGTTTGTTTGTCAAGCTCTGGCACATTGCCTGACTCCTTTCTCTCCCTGTAAGAAGAGAGAGAAGTTTTCACCCTTCTATCAGAAGGAAAAGGCATGATTAATTTTCCTGAGTAGCTGAATAAAATGTAGGAGCTTTCTACCAGCTGTGGTGGACCTGCTTAGCAGTTCAGTTGGCCCAACTGTAATACAGAGCACATTCGGTTTACTCCACTCTCCTTGCTTTTAGTTGTAGATGCCAACTGGACTGAAGGATCTGCTGAACTTCCAGCTTGTGTTAGGGCAAGTAAAACTGTCTCTCTGTCCTCTCAAAGGCTGTGCCTTGAAGTGTGAAAGTGTATCTATGCTGCCCACAGCTCACTTTGTCAGTTACTAAAGCAAACACTTTCCTGTTTCACAGCAGCTTTTCATGCTAACCAGCACAATGAATTTCAAGCAGTGAGCTTCCTCTGATGTTGACATAAGCCACATAAAACAGGACACTGACTCATAAAAAGACAGCACTGATCTGCCTTGGGTCCATGATGCTTTTATTCTCATACTCTGCTTAGGTGCCAAATGAAAGTGGGTATAATGGAAACTAGATATGTTGCCTGAGCATTGCAGTTCCACATTCTGCCACAATCAGAACCTTCCACAAAAGTTTCTATGATTATACCATATGATTCTAACAAAATTCTGTGCATGAAGAGTAAGCAGTATTCATAGATGTGTGTATCATAAAACAAATAAGCATCATTGCTATCTCATGTACCTTACACTTTTTGTTTTATAACTGAATTATTTCCTGAGAGCTAGGAATAAAGAATCTTGCTTTTCAGATCAAATCTGAAAGTCATGTGAAATTCGCAATCTACCTTTAAATAATATATTCATTCACATCACTGGCTATAACTTGCATCTTATGTGTATCATGCCTATGTAGTATACTAAAACATCCTTTAATACATGCTGTTTCTATGTAGGGCGTATGGTAGACTTTCCACAAGGTAAATGCTGGAGGAACTTCTGGGGTTATTAGTAAAGTTTCTCTGATGTAGTGACACTCAATTATTCATGTCATAAGCTAGGTTGCTACAAATCAGTACAGAAAGTCTCCTGGAAGAGGTCTAAGTTTATATTCTGATGCTGTCATTTACAAAGTGTTTTAGACTAGATTTATATGAAAGAGACTGCTTCACAGTTCTTGGAACAAGTGACACTTTAACACGTAATCTTTATCTTCAGCAGTTTTTAATATATGGGTACAAATATTACCTATTATTACAGATAACTCAAAAAATGATGCCTATACTTAAGACTAACAATGTCCACAATAAAACTCTTGCTTATTATATTGTTAGACTTAAATTGTTCAGGATGAAGCTTCTCATGCCAGACAGCTGCCTCAGGTTGCATGCTTTGGGAAAATTTCAAATACAAAAGGTACAGTCCTTTCCAAGAAAGAAGTTAAGAAATAAAATCTACTGTTTTGCACATCAAGAATTTCCACTGAAAAGTCCTATGACTACCAGAAAATATAGCAATGGGAAACCAGGAAAAAGTACAGACTGGACATCAAGTACAGTCATACTGCGTAAGGTGGTCACCTTTGCTGTGGCCATGGCATGTCCCTTGGAGTTCTGATCTCTCAGTTGCCTGTCTGTGGTATGTCTTTGGAGTGTAATGTGGCTCCTGTTTGGCTCACATATTTAGTTTTCTATTCAGTGCAAGCAGAGGTGTGCGAACAAAGTGTCAGGCAAGCTCACTGGGGAGGTGGCAGAGGTCTGCTCTGTGAGGGAAGTCAAGCTGGGGCTGTAGATGACAGTCAGCCTAGCAAGGCAAGTCAGTGCCATGCCACTGTCCAATCAGAAAAGCAGGGCAGGGCTGGCAAAGGGGACTGAGATATCACAGCTCAGAGATAACAGTCATCAACCTAGTGAGGGGCCAGGTCCAGAGAAAAATCTCATGCGATCAGGATCAGGAGGTAGAGGCTGGTCACAGCCATGGCTGAGGTGCAGCTCAGGCAAGGACCCAGGGTGAGGGCTTCAAGCAGAGTGAGGAGCCTCTGTAAAGCCTCTCAAGGCTCTTCCTCCTTTCAGATTTGACCAAGGCACAGAATAACCTCAAACACAGACAGATAAAGCCCTTAGAAGGGAAAAGAAGCCATAGATCCAGCAGGTACACTCAAGGCTTTACCAGTGTTTACATAACCTCAAAGTGGATGTGAACATCAAGCTCCCAGACACGTCTGGGAGCTTGGACACCTTCCAGTGACACCCACAAAGGGTCCCCTTGAACTACCATGCTTCAGTGAAGCTGGTCTCAGGCTTCCTTTGCTTTCAGATACTGCATGGCTCTGGTACTTACCCTTACCTCTCCATTCATCATTCCCACAACCATAAGCCCTGTTGGCACACATAATTTCCTTCCCCAGTGTTAGACCCTTAGCTTAGCTATCTACAGCTATCTGTTCTGCCTGCTTCAGTATTCCAGGAACACAGATTATCTGTTCTTAATAAATACCATGAATTGAACTCTCAAAAATGTTTCTTTTTCATGTAGAGTTGAGACAAAAATATGAACTTTCTGGAGAAGCTTGAAGACATGTAAAAATGGAGCTAGGAATTCAAGAAAGAAAAAGATTGTTTTGTTGGTAAGGCACTTCAATGTCCCGTTGGATAATTGCCTCCTACCAGAATACCCATGTGGAGCTAGAGAAGTCACTTCAACATTTTACGACAGACTGCTGAATGTGCTCTTCATTTTCCTTGTAATCTGTTTGATAGCTTTCACATTTTCAGAAGTGTTTGGTCTCATAAAAATAACTGGTTCATTGTAACACTGTAAATAACATCCTTTAAAAGCATGTAAAGTGCTATAAAATAATAAATATCCTGGAAATTGGGATCTAAGCATCACATTCTGGGACCCAACATTCATGAACACTGGGTTCCTTGACCTAAAGCCTCTGTAACTTAATATCCTTTCTGTAAAAATTGCTAAAAATGATACCATTCCATACAAGTATTTGAAAAGCTTAATTAGTTTAGATTTGTGGAACACTCTGATGAATGTTTTAAGCATCTACACAGAAACATTCATAATTCTCTACTCAATGTTGGCTTGAATGACAGGTTACATGTAAGGTTGGGTATCACATACTGCTTGGAGTTAGACATTCTGAATGAACAAAAAGACTAGAATGATGAAGTAACTTAGTTGAAGTGAGCTACAAAAATTTGAACACAGTAATTCAGAACTATCAGGTTTTCTTCTCCCAGTCTGTGAAATTCTCTGCATTTGGTCAGAGAGGAAGAAGACATTTTGTGAGAAGGAATGCACTATGGCACTAATTTGTGACCAAGAAGCATAGTTCTGTTCAAGGCTGAGAGAATTAGGACTACTTAGCCTGGAGAAGGAAAGACTCTGTGGGGACCTTATTGCAGTAGTTCAATACATAAATTTGGCTTATAAGATAGACAGAGAAGGATATTTTAGCAGGGTCAATAGTGACAAGACACAGGGTGATGGTTTTAAACTGAAGGAAGGTAGACTCAGATTGGAAATGAGGAATAAATTTTATATGATGAGGGTGATGAGACACTGGAACAGGTCACCCAGAGAAATTGTGGACGCCCCATCATTGAAACAGTTTGGATGGGGCTTTGAGCAACTTGGTGATCAACATTGATCAAGGTAGAGGCCACACTACAGTCAGTGAGACATGGACTTAATGACAGAGAAGTGAAAAATGGGAGACCACTGGGAAAGTTTCCTTCTTACTGTAAGAATCAAAATTTACACAGATCTAAATCGTTTGGTTAGGAATACTTGCTATTTATGTAGCACTGTTGATCAACTTACGCTCATTTTCATCCCTTCTGTGTCTCCTCTTTTTACACTGTTAATCAAAGATTTTAATGAGTATTGGCAATGGTGATAGTAGTGCTATTTTAGTTTGCTAATATAATTCTGTTAATTAGGGTTATACTTTGAAGCTTCAGGCCTTGATTCATCAATTAACAGTGACTCTAATTTTTAGTATGTTTCTGTTACTCAAAGCCAGTTAACAAAGGTTAAGCAAGCACTTCATATTAGATCTATCTTTATATGCCTTGCTGAACCAGATCAACAATGATACTAAATGACTATCCTAGGTTATCTAGGGTGTTATCTCTTATTGTTGCTTACAAATCTTTTCAGTGTTTTGTTTGCTTCTTTCTTTTCCCTTGCTAAGTTCCATACCCTGGAGCTTACACTGTTTTTCTGTATCATGACTGCTTCATTGTTTATTTAGCTAGGCTATTGTCTAAGCTATATTAAAATTGTCCTCAGAGACAGGGTGACACCCATAATGCATGTATTCTTATTACAGCTAGAGGCACAGCACACAAGCACTACTAATTTATTACAAGAGACAGAGTAACCATTGAGCCCAGTTCAACCTTGACCAGAGGACCCAGGTGGCTTAGCCATGCAAAATATGACTCATTTGTATCTACCTATTTTGTATTCACAGCTGATACATAGCTATTGGGAATATATAGCTATAAGGATATAATAGTTATAGGTAGAAATGGATGAGGTGTCTTTAAATAGATTAGCTTTGATAGTCACTTTCTCTTTTTCCTTTAGGATCAGATTTTACAAGACTATTGTAGTCATTGGGCTGTTATTGAGGAAAGCACAAAAGGAGCGCATGAGATGAGGAGAATGGGGGATAGATCCAAAGCAGTAAAATGAGGAAAGGTATAAATATTCTAAAATGCCTGAGCCAATTTTTTACATCTTCTTTATCATCAGTGATAGCTATAAGTAAAATCCAGAGTGGAGAAATCTGAGTAAACAGAGTTTTGTCTCTGATTTGTTTGGACCAGATTTTCATTTGACCAGACCAATAATTGGAAGAGAAGCCTTGAATCTTACCTATGTAACAACAAATTACTTGCCCTATTGAAATTTCTAAATTCAGTTAACTGCTTTTCCTTATGCTACTTGTATTCAAGTATCTGCCTGTACTCAATCCTTCTCAGCAAGAAAATAAGGATGCTATCATGATATGCAGGAATATGGCCTGAAACAAAGAAGTATCACCCCAAGGAAAATGAAATGAAGATGCAATAAGCATAGAAACTTGGTACCAGAAACAGGGAGAACATAGAAGGATGAGGGAGTTGCCAAATGCCAAGTTACATGTGGAAACAGCATTAACTTTTCAGACACAGATTGCTTTCTTTTTTTTTTTCAGTAGTCGTCCTTCCCAGCTCTGGACAGCTTCTTCAAAGACAGGAAAACTGGCATACAAGAGGGCTAAAATCTGCAGATGTAATGACTATATCTGCAGATATTAGCATAGGGAAAAAGAAAATTGTTTCACCTTACTGCAAAACTATTTTAGTCTTCTATTAAAAGAAAAAAATAAAAAAAATAATTATCCTAAAAGAATTAAATTTCCAGAGTGGGCAGTAGTAGCAGCTTTCATGTTAAAGAGCCCATGACATTTGAAGAGAGCTAACCAAAGTTTTATGCACTAAGCGTGAAATAGGAAATGCAGTGCTCACAGTCACTGGTTAAGATCCTCTTATCTCGCTGTGGAAAGAAACTAAACTTCATATGTTTCTGTTTCTGGCAAGGCAGCCTGCTACGGTTATCAGAAATACAGAGGAAAGTCTAGTTAGAGTTTTTTCACAGCCTCTGGCTTCTCTGCAACAACTGTAGCTGACTAATCCAAGTCAACAGAAAAGTCAGCCACTAGCATAGATTAAATGAAAGGATTTTATTGTTGTTTGCCCCTCTGTCTCCTCCCTTTTTATGGAGTTTGTGGTATTGCAGAAGTGTGGGCTACTGGTACATTTTCTTGTTGCTATATATTGCAGATCTGTGCAGCTGTGGTAACTGCAAAGTTAAGGATGCTATTTTGAAAAGATAAAAATACATTAAATCAATCTAGCTACAGCTTGCTTTTGTTTTTATAAAAGAAGAGCTGATAGCACTTTAAGAAGAGATCAAGCTTCGCCTTTTTAAATGCTTTAACCACAGCTGACTCACTTAAAATTGGAGCAGGTTAAAGCAGCAAATATATCAACATTTCAAGATGGCCTTTGTCTTAGCCTTCTTGGAAATGCCTGGTAAACCTGTTCTCTTCCCTGTGGCAAGGTCACGACAAGCTTGTTTCTCTTTCTTCCAGTAAGCTTGTTTCAAACTTATTTTTATCTTTGCTTTAAGCTTGTAATCCTCCTTTCCCTTCTCATCTTGAATCAGACCTAAGTCCTCAGATACAGTGGAACCAAACTTTCAATGTTTGAATGCCCCTCTGCAATCCTTTACAAAGGGTTTGTCTTTACAATTAAAGTCAGACAAGTTAGAAAGCTGCAGAGCAGGCTTACCTTTAGATTTTGGTCTTTTAACAACAGATTGAATGATATGAACCTTTTCAAATAATCCTTTGAATACAATTCCTAAAACAGCCAGGCAAACTGCAAACAACAGGTAAATCCAAACAACAAATAAGCTGATATCTAGACCAGCAGTGACCATTACTAAATCAGGAAGCTCTTTGACCTTTTGGTTCAAAGTGCTACTGCTGTGCAGTATCTTTTTACAGCTGAGAGAGCACGTGTTAGAACAAAGAGCAGAAAGAAGGCTTTTAATATGATATAATACACCTGGGATGCAGGGTCCATATGTAAGAAATTTAACTGAAAGTAATAAAAGGGGAATGGAACAGCTGTGTTAGTAACAAATTTGTGTACAAAAACATTGCTTAACCAAAAAAAAAAAAAAAAAAAGAAAAAGAAAAAAAGTTCAGGCCAGCAGACAAACCAAGAAGATTTAAAGGTAACATTGAAGTGCAGAAATTCTGGCATCACTCCTACAGTTTAGATCTTTCCTCATTCCATAAGTAGTTAGACACTTGTTTCAGCCTCTGAGAACAACATCAACACAAACAATGAATCTGATAAAAGAGTCTGCTGATGAAATTTATAGACCAGACCTGATCTGCGCCAGAACTCCGAAAGAAGAATAACTTCACAAGAAAAATTTCTCAGCTTTCAGTTAGGGAAAGATGGAAATCTTTTCCATCTTGATTGTTAATCTGGAGCTAGATTATCCTAGATGGATGAAAATGAGGAATAAGACACTCATTTCCTCTTGTATAGCTCAGGACTCGTGATCTCACTGCCCAGTACTGTATGAGAAAATATAAGGGAAGAAACTGAAGATTAGACTTTACCCTTACATAGTGACAGTTGAGAAGTGATATGCTCAGACTCACTGGGATACCAGATGAATACTGTGCTGGCCAAATGTTTCAGAATGTGCTGTTACCTTACTTTCTGGTCCCTGTGTTTTCCTCCACCTGGCAATTAGATTGTAAAATTTTCTTTAATCTAGTTGCAATTACAAGTAAAATTGCCTTACTCTGCATTCAAGCAGAGCAGACTATTTTCACAGTTGTAGATAAGAAGGTTTGTCAAAATGCTACAGTACCCTCTGCGATAGCACAAGACTGTGCACTACTCACAATGAAGATAATTTCACATTTCTTTATCTGTGGAAAAGAACTGTAAAGGATCCAAGACTGATATTTTTCTTTAGCTTACCAGACACTTTGGCAGTTTCTTGAATCTGAGCAATATCTGCATATCAAAAGAGCACACTTCTTACATGGATGCACAGCTTTGCTTGAAAACAAAACAAAACAAAACAAAACAAAACAAAACAAAACAAAACAAAACAAAACCAAACCACACACGAAAATACCCCCAAAATTTGTTAGCATAATGGAAGCTTGTACCATGCTTCAAAAGAGGAAATTGTAAAAGTGCATGAGATTAGTTTAACCTAACCAAATTATTCCTGTATATTTTCTCAAGTTGCACACAAAAATAAATAATATATTTTTTCACATTGTAGTGGGTTTTTGTTGTAAGGTTTTGGTAGTGGGTGGCTACAGGGGTGGCTTCTTTAAACAAAGATCTGCCAGAAACTTCCCCTGTAGCTGATAGGGCCAATGACAGTCAGTTCTAAGATGGGCCCTGCTGTTAGCCAAGGCGGTGCCAATTAATGATGGTTGTAATGCTTCTGTAATTAATGTATTGGAGTGGGGGAAGAAGTTGCTGCACAGAGGCAAAACTGCAGGAGCAGCAGCAAAAGTGGATGAGAATGTGCGAATAACATCTCTGCAGACACCAAGGTCAGTGGAGAAGGAAGGAGAGGAGGGTGCTTAGATGCTGGAAGAAAGACTCCCCTGTGACCTGTGGTGCAGCACATGGTGAGGCGACTGTGCCCCTGCAGTCCATGGAGGCCACAGGGAAGTAGAGATCTGCTTACAGCTCGTGGAGGACCCCACAATGGAGTGGGTGGATGCCTGAAGGAGGCTGTGACTCCATGGGAAGCCCATGTTGGAGCAAGTTCCTGGCAGGACCTGAGAACCTGTGGACAGAGGAGCCCATGCCCGAGCAGGTTTGCTGTCACGATTTGTGATCCTATGAGGGACCCACATTGAAGCATTCTGTTCCTGAAAGACTGTTTTCCTTATGGATTACCCACATTGTGGCAGTGAGTGAAGAGCTGCACTTTGTGGGAAGGACCCACATTGTAGCAGTTCCAGGAGGACTGTCTACTGTGGGAGGGAACCCACCCTGCAACAGTGGGAAGTGTGATGAGGCCTTCCCCTGAGAAGAAGCAGCAGCAAAGTCCATCTGTAATGAACTGCAGCCCACATCCTTCCCTCCCCTGCACTGCTGGCAGTGAAGAAGGGAAGAGTCCTTGGAAGGAGGGGTGGGGGGAGGTGCTTTAAGATTAATTTTTGTTTCTCGTTTACTTGCTGTGTTCTGATTGTTCATTAAAAAATTCAAACCGTTTCTCCCCAAGTTGAGTTGTTTTTGCCCGTGATGCTAATTGATGAGTGAGCCCCAGTCCTTATCTGAACTTTTGAGCCTCTCATTATATTTCTCTCTCCACTGTCCAGTTTAGGAGAGGGAGTGATAGTATGACTTGGTGGGCATCTGGCACCCAGGCTAAACCACCACATACATATTGCTGATGTGGGGCTGCAGTTTACCTTAGGTAATGGCACAAATATTGGTAGGTCATATTCTGTTTATTTAGCATAATGTAAAATATATTAGAATGCAAGTATTTTAATGTGAAAATGTGCTGGAAAAGTATGCATATTTTTCATCATTTTAAATCACATTTTCACTCTACTTCAGTGGTTTTATGCTTCATAGCATCCTGAAGAACTTTATGAGTGTTTAGTAAGTTCACACTGTTGTCTCTTACTGTTCTATTTCTGTAAAAAAATGCAAGAGATCTAGAAATCTCAGCATGTGGTTGTTGAGGCCAGAAAGTTCTCCTTTTATGGACTGAAAAGAGACGTTGCTTGATGTTTATACTGACTGTGGAGTTTTGTGAATTATATTTATTTAATTGATTTCTTTTTGGTTTGTTTATTTGATTTCTGAGGCACTTTAGCATCCAGCATTTCAGCTTTTTTACAGTGCTGAGAGGTTTTTATTGTCTGCATCTCACATCATCTCCTCTTTTTTGAGGGTTTTTTTGGTGTTGTTTTGCTTCAAAGATTGAAATTGTAGCTATAAAGAATTAATAAACACACATAGCAATTATTTTTAACAACTCTTCTATGTTGAGAAGGCATCAAGGTTATCTTCATTCTGAAACACATTTACTCATTTACATTTAAAAAAATGAAAATAGAATTTAAGAAATTCTCATTCTTGAACCACTTTGGTTTAATGGCTAAATACATTTTTAATGGTATATATTCTGTATAAATACTAACTTTCACCATTTGATGTAACTAAGAATTTTCATCTGTGGTCCTGTCCGAAGATGTTCTCAGATTTTTTTTTACTCATTTTTCTTCTGGTTTTGACTTGCTTTAGTTTTGGATTTTGGTTTGGGTTTTTTCTTTTAACTTTAACTTTGTATCTAAATTGAGAGACCTCCAGTAAATTCTACTAACTGTGGACCTGGTTCTGAGCTTTTGAAGTCTTGCACCCTAGAAAGCACAGGAAAGACTGCCTAATTACATCCTCTGAGTGGAAGATGACTAAAAGAAATGGAATGATGGTCCTATTTCCATTGATGCTGACTGGGAGAGTTCTGGAGGTTAAGAGGAGGAAAAAGGAAGGTATTACTGCACAGAGAATTTTCCATAAAGCTGCAACTAGAGCTGTGACTGAGGCAACTCTTTTTCTGCAATTCCCAGTTTGAGGCTCTTACTGGTACAAATTTCATGACTAAAGTTTTCATCCACACCTCACTGATTTTTGTGATCATACCTTAAGATCATAGAATCATAGAATGGTAGGGGTTGAAAGGGACCTCTAGAGATCATCTAGTCCAATGCCCCTGCAGAAGCAGGTTCAATTAGATCAGGTCTCATAGAATCATGTCCAGGTGGGTCTTGAAGGCATCCAAGGAAGGAGACTCCACAACCTCTCTGCGCAGCCTGTTCCAGTGCTCCATCACTCTCACGGTGAAATAGGTTTTTGTTATGTTTAAATGGAACTTTTTTTTTGTTCCAGCTTCATCCCATTACCTCTTGTCCTAATGCTAAATACCATAGAAAAAAGGGATGTTTCAATCTCCTGACACCCAAGATCTGCCAATTGTATTGAGTCCTCATCTTGCTCCTTGTAACAGTTTGAGGGACAAGGAAGATCAAATCATGCCATTTTTACTGAGAATGAGCAAATATTAAAGGTTAGTGGCATATGTTGCATAGGAAATTATAACTTTTAGTCCATGTTCTTCAGTGTTTGTGAAACTTTCTGAAATGTTGTTAGGAGACATATTATGTTGTCCTGGTTTTGATGCTGGTTGGTTCCTTTGATTACATTTCTTCCCATGGGTGAGATTACAGTAGTCTTTTCAGTACCTTCCCATATCAAGTGACAGCAGATTCCCACATCTTCCATTATTGTAGCAATAAAGCAAAGATTCCTGTTGACAGTGATAATTTTATAAGGCGAGGCTAACTATTAGTTTTGCTAGCTATTAAGGTGCTTCCCACTAGAATATCTTGCTTTCAATTGCTTATAACTTTTTCAAAATCCTAATGATTTTATTGAGAAAAATCACAAAAAATGACTGGTGTACAAACTAAAGCTACAGGTCCATGAAGGTGTATCTGTGACTTCTTGTCACAGAAGGAGGACTTGCTGTCACAGCTTGGCATCTCCATTGGCTCCATTTCAGCAACATCTCTCCCTGACTATTTACTGTTTAACAGTTGAAGGTAAATACCTGATGTCATTTCTGAACTGACTAAATCAGCATCCTTGGACATACTAAAGTGAAGATAGAAGCAATCATCTCAGTAACCATTAAATTACATGATAGAATATCCTTGTATTCAGCAGAACCAACATGGTGATACTTCTTGGCTTTCAACTTGTTGATATTGTTGTTGGGAAGGGAGTGGTTTTGATTTTTTTAATATCTAGAAAACAGAACATAGATTGTTTAAATCACAGTTGCTTTCTTCACTGTATATACACAAAGATTCAATCTTTAATTATAAGCCATACTTTTAAAATTTTTCTACAGACTTGTAGCATAGTGGATATGAGATGCTCTTAAGCAGAAAGCTCATGTGCTGGGCAAGCTAGGGATCATGAAGCAGATGATGGAAGAGATTGGAAGAAGATAAGGGAGAACTTCATAGCTGAAACAGTCAAGTACTGATGTGGGAAACTGAGATTTGTATCTATCTCTGCCATAGCATTCCTACACATTGCTGGGGAAGGTGCCTAAGCTACACTATTAAAAATAATTCTATGTCCTGCGTATTCTTGGGAAATTAATTTACATATGTGCTGGATACTTAAAGTTGCAAGTGAAGTTACTGGTGCAGTGCAAAACAAGATTAAGGTCTCAAAAATCTCTAAAATTCTTTCAAAACACAATGTCCAGTTTTCCTCTCTTGGGCACTCAAAAGTAGCAGACATTTCTGATGTCAATTGTTTCTCACTGTTAACTCTTAATCTCCAGCAAGGAAATAATGAAATTGTCTCATATAAATTATTTCTGTAGAAACAAAACAGTGTTTCAGATATTGTGGGAGTGCATGCCCTCAGTAAATACATAAGGAAATTAATACACCTGACTGTACAGAAGGCTTTTAAAAGTGTCAATTTTTAAAAATTATTAAGACTCCTGGCCACAAAGTAAATGAGACAGGCTTCTTACATAAGGAAAACAATTTGATCATGTAATTAAACCACACATTGTCATGCACATACCTCAATAAGTGAAATAATGTTACATAAGCAACATTAATTCTGGCACCTTCTAATTTACCACTTTTGAACTTTGCTTATCTGTGAACAACTGTATGTGTAATGTAGCATAGGCTGATCCTAACACAGGAGAACTTTTACTTGAGATCATACTGTACACTCATCTCTGAAAGAGCATTGATAATTTTAAATTAATATTGTTTACTAAGTCTTAGTACTTAGTACTAGCCTATATCACAAGGATATGTTTAAATTATTTGGTGTAGTAGTTTACATCTTTGAAAAAAATGAGACTTGTTTGGAGCTCTAAAGCCTGTAGACCACATTTTGGCACTGATATTTTCCCTAATGGAAAGTTATTTCTGTAACTGTCCACAGATTTTCAGAGTTCAGAGTATTTTCTTCAGTCTAAATCTCCTTTGCAGGAATATAGTGTTGTTCAGTGTATCCACCCCAGGGAATGTGAAGAGTTTTAAGGTGTCTACTGATAACACTCTATTGGAAAGTACCTTTTTCACATGCATGCTGGCAGATATTTACATTTGGTGTCATGATAAAGTTAGCGTTGTGGATTAGAAAGAAAATGTCCCGACAGAGACTTTTTGCATCACCTGTTCCACGTGAACACAGTCAGAGTGAAGGAGTGGCCACGTGATTCTGCTTCTCTAATACTGAGGCCTCTGGCTCCCTTGAGGTTTCCAGCAGAAGCTGTTATTTTCTGAAGAGCCACTACTGCTTGAGAGAAAAGCTGTTTCCATACCATTCTCTTGCCATGGGCTTTTACCCAAAGTGGGTAGTACCATAGTCCCAGCTGCAGTGATGGAAGTTAGACTTCCTTGTGCCTCCAGACCAGCAGCAGTTTCTTTTGCAATATTACCACTATCATTAAGGAACCTAGAAGTCCTCAAATGGCTTCTGTATACCATCAATTACATCAGATTATTGCTAGAAAAATCAAAAGCATATGAGAGACACACAATTGTAGGATTTGACCTCTTGCTGAAGAAGAGAAAACAAACAAAACCAAACCAAAGAAAGAGCAGTGAATATGACTCTGGGGAAATGAGAATGTAAACTTGCCTTTCAACTTCAACAATATTTTTTTAAGGAGAAAGAGACATTTTGTCTTCAGAGTAAATCCTGTAACCTTCATTTAACCAGTAAAAAATGACTGAGGTGGGCAAGATTATGAAGGTGAAGTTCTGACAGATATTCTTCCATCCCTGCTAGGACAAAGGTTACGCTCTCGTCTTTTGTGTTTCCTGCCATTTTCTTCCAGGCAGCTGAACCATTCCTTCTGAAAGGTCTCTTTGGTCTGGGGCCCCTAAAAAGCTCACATAATATCTTCAGCAGGTTTGTGTTTCTTGTCTCTCTCTCTCTTTTTTTTTTTTTTTTTCTTTTCGTTTCTCTCACTGAAAACCGTTTGGAGCTTCTTTAAGGGCTTGAGGTGCGTAAGCTTATAAAATTGTGGCAGCAGCAACAGCCTTGAAGAGGATACAATAACCACTGTACATCTGCTACGATGTTCTTAAGTATTTGCGGCATGCTGGCTTAAGCCTGTCAGTTTTTGTAAGGGCTACCTGTTACAATGCACCTAATTAGCTTACTGGCTATTTGGAGACAGCTCTACTGGTTTTTCTATCATCCAGTCTTTATTAAGTGAGCTGTTTCTGAGACGAATAGGTTCTTTATAATGATGAGGTCCTTTTTACGCTTATTAGTCCTTAAAGCAAGCCTCTTCTTATAGAACAAAGTTCTCTCACTCTCTCTCCCCCCCCTTTTCCTTCCTCCCTCTCTCTCCATTTTTTTTTTCTTAAGACTTACAGTGGAAGAAGTAAAGCAGCTTTTTTCTGCTGAAGTATTTTATTAAAAGTTTTAGTGGCTGCACTAAGAGCAAGGTGCCTGTGCCTTTAATCATTTTCATCTTTAAAACAGAACCTTATATTTTCACATCTTCAGCTGTCCCAGAGGGCAGCTAGGCCATCTTTAACAACATTAATTTCTCTTTATGACAGGACTAGTGCTGCCCCAGGTCTTCAGAACTGCCTAAAATGTCTGGAAAAGTAGATAATGAAGAGGATATTAGAATTGTAAACAAGAACAATTTGGTAATAAAAACCATATATTTTCTCCATAGGACTTTGGGCTTAATATTGCAGCAGCAAAAGTGTCACGAGTCATAATTTGTTGATGGCCACTGTACATTAGTTACTGTAGGAGCATGTGCATAAAGGGCAAGAACTATTGGCTTTGCATTAAAGAACATCTAAGATGGGTAATACTAATTTACTTGTTTTGATTAATCTCTTTTGTTTCCTTTTATTGCAGTATAATCCCACAAAAAAAAAAGGAAAAAAAAATCTCCTGTGTTCTGCATTGTAAATCCTTCAGCTGGTTAGTAAAAGCTGCTTTCTATATCTGGAAAGGCTGGACAAACACCTCAGCCACGCTGCCCACATAAGCTGGAGCACCCGCCTGCCCCAGGAATTAGCCTCACCTCCATTAAGTGCAGATTCCTGAAGAGAGAGACAATTGAAAGACTGAAATACTAGTATCTTTTCTGCTATGATTATGTAGTTTACTAGCTGCACATCCCTGCCTTTGCCTACCCATATATCCTTTATTGCTGACAGGGTTTATGAGTGTAATATGACGGAGTAAGAAACAGTAGATTTCTCCCAAGAAGCCAAGCATAGTTCTTTGTCCGCAGAGAATGTGGGAGGGAAGTATAAAATGGTAAGCATTGTAGTCTGCAGATGTCATAAACAGGGCTATCTTTTCATCTTAAGGTGCACAGCCACTGAGAAAGTTCATGCTATACTTAACCTTTGGCCCTCTGCTGATCTTTTGTTGCTCTGCATTAGTGTGCTGAAATCTGAAAACATAATCCTCACAATACCTGCCACCTTTCTTTCAGTAGTACAGCTTTCCTTCATAATTTGCATCCGCTGCTTTTAGCATACTGAACAGTCCAGCTTCTTCCCCCCTAGTCACCAGATTTTACACTTACTGGATAAAACATTTTTTTTTTTTTAAAAAGAGAAGCAAAACTAAAACCAAAAATCCCAGAACATATTGACATATTTCATATTAGTTGACAGCAATATCATGTGTTTCCTGTTAGAAAGTTACAGGCTTAATCAGTCGTCTTGTTTACTCAGAGTATGCAGTATTTCAGCACTAAATATTTTAAGCTAATTGGTCCAATACTGAAATATCATATTATGCACTTTAGTAAGGAAAATAAATTGGCTGCATTTTCTGAGATTCTTTTTAGAGTGTATGCACCCCCCTCCTCTTCCTCCAGTGTCCCCCCCCTGCTCCAGTCAGGACAACAGCTTTTCTGTCATTAATTCAACATCAAATTATTTCCTTGGTGAATCAGTCCCGAGGCTAATGAGCTGCCTGCACTTGCAGTTTGCTTCATTGTTTTCAGTAGAGTTTCAGTTGAGGGCATATCACTTTAAGGCTTGGCGGTGATAGCGGGATCATTCCCCAGACAGGGCTCACTCAGCCTTGATACAAACTGAAAGGCTAAAATGAGCACTCTTCTATTATTTAGGCACCTGTCCAGAGGTTGGAAGAAATCCTACTTGTGCGGATTTAGCTAAAGAAAGCAGAGATAACCACCTTGCCTTCTGTGTCTAATAAGATGTGAAAGGGGAGAAATAATGAGTATTACACTGTATTTCTCATGTAAAAGGCTGAGAAACAATACTCTCAGAACACTGGCAGCAATTCCAGTCATTTTCGAATGAAAAGGACTATTTGTTTCCAAATTACACCAGCCACTGGAATGCATACATATATGGCTCCAAAATCCTCATTTTGCAAAGTAAAATTACCTTTCAGTAATTTAGTCACTGCAGGCTTTCCCCTGCTGACTGGTCAGGAGCTATCAGATAGCTTGCAGCTGCAGGCTGAAACGGGACCATTTTTTTCCAGGACAGGCAGTTAGTTAGTAGAGCCATCAGTGTGGCATCTGTCATCCCGCTAGGCCCAAATTGTTTTCTATGATGGATGTCACAGTCTGTATGATCAAAATAGGAGCCCTGCTGCTTTTAATTGCAAAATCGGAGTACTTGCACATTTGTTATTATGCTGAGGTTATTACCTCACACAAAATGAATTAACAGGTGAAAATAATTGATGAGAGGAGTCTTGGGATTTTTAGCCTCTTCAAAGAGACTTTGTAATTATGGCATAATGAATGTTCTGAGACGTATCTGTGGGGGGCAGCATGAGACCACCAAAGATCTCTTTAGATTGATGATAAATTCACTAAAATCTACTGTAATACTGCTTAAATTTACTTAGCAATTAGTTTAATAGGCCTACATGATTCATGATAACGTAGTGAGAATTTTTAAATAAGTTTGTTCCATCCATTTATAAATTAAGCCGCTTACCTCAGCTTTCTTCCCAAGGTGATGGAATATGTTAACTAATCAGACTTTCTGAAACAAAGATGATGTTGGGCAGGGATTTTGGTTACTGGAATACATTTCTATTTAAATACTTCAACGCTTTCATCTTGCACAATGAGAATCTCCCCCCTCTCCCAGCACCGCTACCACCGTTCCTTCAATTCCTCTCATCAAATTTTGTCCAAATATAGTACTGATACTCCTTTAGCACAAGGAGGCTGTGCAGTTGTCTTGTGAAGTAAATCGTTCAAGCATTTTGTAATCTGAAGTAATTGTTCCTGGCTTTCTGACTACTGTTCCATTCAGACTTGGTCATGTTTCAAATTCATGCAGACCCTGAGTACAGCCAGACAGATACACTCCAGTCTGTCTCACCTCTCCCTCTGACACTCTTTAGTTGCACAAGGTGTTTGCAGCACAGTGTGTTTTCTCACCAGGCTGTCCTGCTTCTGGCGAGAGGGAACTGTATTTTAAATTCATTTTTGAATTCCTGTATCAAACAAGCAGGGTTGGCCCACTGAGGAGGAGATATGTATGTGACGTCCACTCAATAAAGCAAATAAGGAGACTTTAAATATCAGATTTTAGAAGTGCCAAAAGTAAAAATTGTCTGATTAATTCAATAACTAGTAAATAATTCACCATATAAAACTCACAGGGGAAAGCCTCCACATGGTGTGTGAGCAAAGTTCATCCTTTTTCTGTTGCACATTACGTTATTGACATACCAGATACATTCAAGCACCTCAAGGTTACTCATTAATTTGCGAGAGTTGAAATCTAATTTAATTCCAGCTACTACTGACATCCTGAAGATTCTACAATAGAGTTTGTAACAGATCAGCCTTCAGTTCAGACTGTGGGCTATGGAAAATATGCGACAGAGGAAGGGAGAAGTTGTTACTAATTAGAAAATAACAAAAAGAAACCTATCTTGGGAACTTGGCTGATAGGTCACATGGGGCTTTTCACTAATTTACTCTACTTTCATAACCTCTCTCCACGCCTGCAATACATTATTTATCATCATCCCAGGTATAAAGCACACAAAGATTAGGTAAGATTACATACAGACAGATATGCACACATTTGCTTTCTTCACAAAACAATGACACTTTGTTTTATGAGAATTCCATTTATTCTAGGGAGGATTTCTAACTGCAGCTTTGCATGGTTTTCTAAATAATGTGTACATCACCCTAGTGAGTGAAAATGACATGTAACATTGGGACATGCAGTTGATGTTCAGTTAATTCCTTTTAAATTCTGATTCCCTTCCCTCATGCACACAGTATTTAAAAAAAAAAAAAAAAGAAAGAAAAGCTGTGTACTTTCTTCTTCATTTTATTGTAGCTACATTTTACATCAGTAGTTTTGTCTCTTTTTCTACATCATGCATTCTTTTCAGATTTACTGTCAATGTTTGGTATTTAAAAGTATATAGTATCAAAGGGTCTCAAGGAAAGAAAGAAAAAAAATGCCTAGCAAGAAAATATAATAAATGCAAGACAAGTAGTGGATTGCCCCACATGTGAAGCAGACTGTGGTAACTCATATCAGGCTTCCTGTCACTTGCTGAGACATTTTTCATAAACCCTCACACACTTGCATTTATCTTCAGTATAAACCCCAAGAAGAATTCTCCAAAGACATTAACAATAGATAAATGCTTATTAAACAAAACAGTCTATTCAAGAATAAGTATAGCATCTGTATTAGATGCAGTAAGATGTTTATGAAATCAAGCATACGTCTTTTGGCTTTATGCTATATGCTGTTCAAGAATATTTTTTTCAGTACTTGGTTATAATCTTAATAAACATGAAATGAAAGACCACTAGAAGCTCTAGTTTAAATTATATCACCTCTGGTGCCAGTTTGATTCAAAATTTATAGGTGGATTCTCTGAATAACATAGTAGCTTTAAGATTACAGAGAAACATGGCCAAGAGAAGATGACTCTGGACATAGTTCATGTCAGTGGACACTGCAATATTGTTATGGAAGTTCGTTTGTTAAAAGCATTTCAGAATCCAACTCATAGTTTACCTTAAAGAATGTGCACCATTTCAATCCCTAGAGAATTCTGGGGGGAAAAAAAAGTTTCCTACAAAAAAGAACAGCAGAAAGCTCCCCAAAACACAAAGGAAAAAACCAAACCTAACCAAAACCCCAGCAGAATTGTATATGCTTTATTATATCTTTAAAACAAATGATACAGGAAAATGTGCTGCTTAATTGACTGCAAACGTAAATATCAGTTGTATCTTTTCAATGCACAGTGCAAGGGCAAATGTTTGCATGGTGCCAAGTGACTGCAAACAGGTTCAGAAAAAGTGTTTTTCTAAGCCTGGTTTTATAGCTACATATTTGATGTGTTGTTTAACTATCGTGGAATATAAGATGGACAGCATAAAAATAGCTGCATTATTCATGGATCACTATAAAATATTGGGTAGGTTATGGTTTGTGAATTACATCAGCAAAAAATCCAAATCCTACAATTACTATCTAAAATTTCAAGGTTAATATGGAATGAAGTTGCAAATTAATCTCATGGATGATGTAAGAATGTTACCATTAGGTGTAACCTTGGTCCTGATAGCCCTTTCATTCAGTAATTAAACTGAATTTCACTCTGGGTCTGTTTTCTTTAGATGGCCCCTGTTCCTGAGTAATACCCCATAGGAGCCCCACACTACTGATGTATTACATTAATATATCATCAGAAGCAGTTGTCATTCCAATGATATATTAGTGTAATACACGAGAACGAGACTCACTGATGATGTATTTAGTCCTCACAATATGGCATTGTCCAGGGAAGCAAGGGTCCAATAAGAGATTCATTACAATTACAGTATGAAGTCAGCTAATGCACTGCAGGTTGGGAGATGCATTTCTGGTACCAGGTAGGTAATTTTGGTGCTAAATCCAATGTCTTGTCATTGTTTCTGGTGCTGCAGACTACAAAATTTGTGACTGCGGTTCAAAATAATTCAAAAAAATGGAAAAGCCTTCTCCTATCTCTATTTACATCTCTCTCTGCTGTGCTGCTCTTCATGAGCTCTGTGTAACTTGTAGACTATTGTTTCTTTTCCGCTTGGTGTATTTCTCTGTTCTGAAAATGTAAGCACCTCAGATCTGGAACCTGAGTTTCAGGAATGACTCAAAAGCGTTTCTCACTTCCTGGATTTTCCTATAAGCAAATGTTAGTTAAAATTAATGGTAAAATTTGCCTCCCAGTTTGGGTGCTGTCTTGATAGCTTGTTGTCAGAGCTTTCATAGCTGCTGAAGCTGTCTGTCCCCAGTGAAAGATAAAGTTTCTGCTATCACTGTAATTCAGTGATACTGCTGAAATAACACATCATCTTTCTCACTTCTTACTTTAGTGAAGACTGCAGGTGGATGCTTATTTCCTCTACTATAAAAAAGTGGATTTTGCTGCCAGAGCAACCAAACAAGGAAGATTTGAAGAAAATAATTTTGTTTAAGGGTTACTAATATATTTTCTGTTAATAGACCTTGCAAAACATACTCTAAATGTAAGAGAATTAGAGAATTGTATTCAGCACACTCTATCTACCCCCTGCTGCTCTTTCTGAGAGGACAAGAAAGAGGAAGAGTGAAAAAAAGGGAGACTTTCAAATTTTTATAATATAGGGCTAAAAGAAATAGGGTTTTTTTATGCATTGGGAAAGCAGTTACTGCTCACTCTCCTACAGCCTTTGATTGCATCATAAATAAAATGGTCGTGCTAGTCATCCTGGACATACGATGTATTGAGATACTGGCTGGAAGGCTAGTTGAGAAGTTGAGAATTATGGTGGCAGATCCTTAGGTTGGTGATGGCTGGACACAGAATAAAGTGATATGCTCATTTATTGAAGAGTAAAGGAAAACGTGTAGTAGTTTTATAGCATCTTCTTGCCAAAGTATCCTGATAAGACCATTCATATTTTGAAGTGATTTCTTGTTCTTCTTGTCCTAGGATGATTAGCTTAGTCAGAATGAATAAGACAAAAAAGAAAAAAGACAAAGAAGAAATGGCAAGATATTGAAATGTAAGGTAGCTTGACGAATTTTACTTGGCAACAGCCTCTGGGCCAGGAAACCTGATACCACCTCTGCAAAACGAAAGGCAAAATAAAATTAATGTGATGAGTAATGGAAATGATATGTGACAATGGGTTGAAGAAGGGTGCAAGCACCATCAGTGGGTGTGCAGTGATTCATATATGTGGGGATAACCCCTGCCCTCATATCTTTTAGACATGTCTGAAATTTTAAACTACTTAACATGATTGCTAATCATTAGTAGAGTTCTAAAGCTAGTGAGTAACTAAATCTTCAACATAGACTACCATCCTGTGTTCCCTAAATGCCAGTCTACCCCCTGATACAGACATTTTTTGCTGATATTGGCCAAATGGAAAGCAATAAAGCTATACCTCTAAGGGTTTCATTGTGATGACCTCAATCAGCTGACTAGTGGGTTGTGTGCTGCTAGATGACTCCCACCTAGGTGCTCATGCTGTGTTTCTGGATATGGAGTTCAGGATTTCATCCAAATCAAGTTTTCTTTCTTTAGGGGTTATATAAACACCTAGATTTGGCCTCAGGCCTGAGAAGTTCCCTGGCTACCCTGCAATTCTAACACTATCTCAGAAAAAGGTTTCAAAGACTTTGAAAGCTTAAAGGCCAAGCAGTCTGTGGCCTTACAACGAATGGACGCTGGAAGGGAAGCCTTTGGCCTCTCTCTTCCTTCACCTGCTCTCAGGTTAGCGACTAGCACTGCTGTAGTCTTTTTGCTGAGACTGAGATGAGTGATCTCATTGTGCTCACTGCCCAGAGCTGTCACCGGTAGGTAAATCACTCCCTGTTGTAACCTCCATGGGATGAGCAGGGACTGGTGGAAAACAGCTTATCTAATCAGGTAATCTAAAAGTGGCAATCTCAGAACACACTGCATTTGCCCAGGCACAGCCTGCATGGACTCTGTGAAGCACTGTGTCTGTTTTCAAGGCATGCTGACTGCAACCCCACTGGCACTTCCAAATGTAAGAATAGGTCTTGAATACCTAACAAAAGATTTCATAACATATATCTCTATCTTTCCTTCAGTTTGCCTGATTGGGAAAACCAAGTATGGAGCTACAAAGTCATTTGCCTAAGTTGGTACTCTCTCCTTCTAGCTGTTCTACCCCAGATATACACGTGTTAACCTTTATTTAACACTTTTGTTTACCTTAGGCAATTTTTCATTAATATGTTTTCTATTTTGCACTCTGCATGTTTGTTAGGATATGTCTTTTCTAGACCATTCACATTAATAACTTAATGCGAATGCTGTAGCATTAACTCTTTTTAATTATAAGGACCTATTCTACAATCTAATAGAAATAATGCATTAAAACTGCTTTAATTTGTCTTAAAGCTTCTTTTTAAAAATCTGAGCTTCCTTGTAGCTCATACATTTATTGAGATTAATAATGATTGCATGTAAATGTCCAATTTAGCAAGGCATTATATCCAATGTCCTTGAATTTTCCAAAATATTATCCTCACTTCAAGCAACATTTTTCCTAGGCTTGCTATTAAGTAGTCTAATTCTTATCTATGTATGTTATCAGCAGAAACATGAAGTATTAGACGCAATTTCCCTGCATTTTGTCTGAATAAAGCTATTATCTAGATGCATGTGAGCCTAAAACAAACTAGTGAAAAAAAAGGAAGAAGAGAAAAAGAAAAAAACATATTTCAATGTCATCATAAAACAGCAGAGGAAAGGCAAATCATAATTAGCATTTAATGCTCCGATGTAGTGGACCAATTAGACTTTCAGCTTTCTATTAAATGTGTCTTTCAAGCTAGATAAAAATGTGTTTTTTTCATGCATAGCTGTTACATAAACTTCTTGTTTTTTCCTCAAATGTGTTTTCATATAAACAGACTTAATTAATTGTCTAGAGAATTAAATAGTCTTTACATACCAAATGTACTGTGCCAATTAAATACAACGTTGATTATATTTTTCTCAATTATTACAGTGTTTATACTAAATTAATCAACAAAATCTACAGTACCTGAGGTAAATGATTCTAATAGAGATTCTTCTGTCTGTCTTTGCAAGTTACTTTGCATGAGTAGAGCTTAATGCTGACCAAATCTAAATGGTTCTTTTGTCAACAAAGAATAAGAAAAGAAGAAAAGGTTAAACGAGCACTAGGGGGTGGGGAAGAAGAGTAAGAAGGTACAATGTCACCTCCATGCTGTGACAGCCACGAATCAATTATTCACGTAGCAATTGGCAATATTTCTGAAAAGCTGCAGACTAACAAGAAAATGTAAAAACAATTTTCCTGGAGACTTCATGATTTTTCCAAGTAAAAACTGTAAGCAAAACCTGAATGGAGCAAAGTGTGTGTGTGTGAATATGCTGAAGAGATCAACAATAGTAGAGAGATATATTATTATAGAAAATATATTCAGAGAGCTGGTGACAGAGAAAGAGTATACGGGATGAAAGGGTGAAAGTGCTGGGCTCAGCTAGCTACCATGAGATTCATGTGATTTCTTTTTTAAAAAAACAGAACAAATTACAACATCTAACAATACCAACATGTATTGATTTTAAATTTACTTCCTGTACTAACACTGATCGCATAATACACAGAGAAAAAGAAGGGAGAGAGTTATCTGCAGAAATGCTTAACATCATGGTAAATGGAATGAGAGTGACTGTCAGAAAAGGAAAATGAATTCTGACTATCTCTTGAGTTTTGTGCTCTCCACATTAGACCTTGCTGTCGATACAATTTCAGAGTAGTGTAGTTCTTACACTAGATCATATTTTCCTATGAGAAACAAGAACATTAAATTCAGCATCCCCTAATAACAATGTATAGAACACACTCTAGAGCAAAATGTGTTAAATCCTGATCTTAAAATAGTATTTCTGCTTTCAGTGGTAGGTTTTCTTTAGGCTCAGAGAAGTAAAAAGTTTCCAAGCAACACACATTTTCTCTAAGCTAGTGCAAAATCCCAGTTCAACAATATGATATTTTATTCAATTAGAAAATAGCAACCTAAAGGCTGTAGTGAATCAGAGACAAAAAAGAAAAAGCCGTATGGTATGTTTTTCTCCACCGAATTTGCAGACAAGTGACTGTAGATGAAAGAATAAATCACAGAAATGCAGCCAAAGTTTCAGCCAGAGCAGTCAGTGTCCATACTAAAATAGAAGGGATCCAATCTTTCTTTCATGGGATTATAAATGGTTTGTATGGGCTGTAATGAGAGACCCTTTGAGGGAAGAGCAGGGCCCCAAACTTTTTATTTTTAACTACTTAACCATCTGACTTTTTACTCTCTAATTTTCCGTGCTCTCTCAGATCTTTATGCGACTCCCTGGTTTGTCATGCATTCCAAGCCACAGGATGTGTCAGCTTACTGATATTCATTAGCTGGTCTGTGCGCCTCCCAGCTCCTACAACCTCCCTCTTCTCAGCTCTGATTTCCCTCTTTCTCATAGAGGAAATGTTCTCTTTTCACCACTGGTGGTTTCTTTCCCCTCTCTTTTCCGGCTGTCCAATGTCTTCCCTGAAAGTGACTGTTTCTTTTACTTTTGTATGCTTGGTCTTGTTTTCTCTTACCCTTTACTCCTCATTAGAAGCCTTCACCTTCACACACACAAAACCCAAATTGCACACTGCGGCACAAATGAAATTCTAAATTATCAAGTGCAAAATTAGCATTAAAAATCATAAGACAACAAACAATAGGGCTTTCTATGTGGTTTTTGTAATTGCGTGAAACTAGTTACTTTGGCAATTATTGTTTGTGCCTCATTAGCATGCAAAATGGTTTTTTAGACTAACCCACACACAAAAGAAACCATTTATGATGAGAACTGTGCTTTGTTTAATGTTAGACACCATTGTATTTGCTTTCCTAATATAACAGTTCTAATTAGTACCTAGCACTCATCCTGAGTTTTTCAGCTTGAAAACGCCGAAGGTGACAATTGAGTCACAATTCCGTGGCACTCTTTGTCAGTACCTGTCAAAATATAGCTAAGTCTTTAGGAGTTGTGATCTAAATACTAAAAAAAAGTTAATAGTCCAGGAAAAATCTCTCTCTAGGTAATTTAAAAAAAAAATCAGACTAACCTTTGGTTAAAAACATAACATCATTAATACCTTGCAGTTAAATGTGGTCTTGGCAAGACAGTCATCTGCCTGAATTCTGATTTTGCATTGTTTTTGTCATCTGGCCTTTATCTATTCATCTAATTCTTTAACTTTTAGTGATTCATTAGAACAGCATGGGTGGATTAGTGACAAAACTTAAAACCTTTTCATAAGTATATGCAAAGTTTTCAAAGATTGTTCACTTGTCTTTGAAGAGTAATTTTTTTATTTTTAAAACTTGGCTGTAGAAGTAGAATGATCATGACTCCATTTCACTTATGTTTTCTGACTTTAGCTTAAATCCTTCACAGTTCAACTAGATGTAGTGGTAGAAGAAACGTGAAGACTCCTGCTGAGGACATGTCTCCAGACATGTTTGTGTATGAATAAGTCAAGAAAGAGACAGTCCAGTGACACTTTGTCAGTGTTGCTTTGTAATTATCACCGTATGAAGTGATAATGTGTGTTTTCTTTTCAGTAATAGGTGTTTATAAAGAACTTCACTATTCACATGTTTGGTCTGTGTTTTGGCTCATAAACACCAGACTTTCATATTTTCTAGTTTGCTTAGACCCACTGAGAAGCTGGCTATTAAAAGCAAAATTGCCCACTTAATCCCCATAATTCAAAACTTCCCTCTCAACTGGCCTCTTTCTAGCTCAGTAACTTCCATAGAAATACATATTTGATGTGGTTTATTCTATCCTGATTTTAAAGGACTGAATGCAAGGAACTCTGAATTCTTATTCTTTCTTGGCACTTATTCTTAGTGATGTTGCACTGAAATCAGCTCATTTATCTGTTGACTTCAGCAAATAGAAAATAGAGCCATCAGTTATTCTGTGCCATCGTCTCCACTCCGTCCTCGTGACATACATCTTTTAAATGCTTGTAAGCATTAATGAGGTGTCCTCTCAGTCTCCACTCCTCCAGGCTGAACAGCCCAAGATCCCACAGCTTTTCCTCAGATGAAAGGTGTTCCCATCCCCTGATCATCTTGATGGCCCTGCACTGGACTCTCTCCAGAACTTCTCCGTCCCTCTTGAGCTGGGGAGCCCAGAACTGGACACAGGACTCCAGATGAGGCCTCACCAGGGCAGAGAGAAGAACCTCCCTTGACCTGCTGTCCACACTCTTCTTGATGCATCCCAGGATGCCATTGGCCTTCTTGGCCACGAGGGCACATTGCTGGCTCATGGTTAGTTTATTATCAATGAGGACTCCCAGGTTTCTCTCTGCAGAACTGCTCTCCAGCAGGTCAATTCCCAGCCTGTACTGGTGCATGGGGTTGTTCCTCCCAGATGCAGGACTCTGCACTTGTCCTTGTTGAACCTCATGAAGTTCCTCTCTGCCCAACTCTCAAGCCGGTTGAGATCTCGCTGAATGGCAGCACAGCCTTCTGGGGAATCAGCCAGTCTTCCCAGTTTGGTGTCATCAGTGAACTTGCTGAGGGAACATTCTGTCCCCTCATCCAGGTCATTGATGAAGATGTTGAACAAGACTGGCCTCAGAACCGATCTCTGTGGAACTCCACTGACCACAGGCTTCCAACGTGAGCCAGCTCCATTGATCACCACCTATCCAACACTTTAAATCTGTTATTGAACTGAGTTTTTTAAATGGACAAACCATGTATCTGTGTGGCAATTTTATCAAACCAAGCAAAATTTAATCAGTGATAGCATAAAAAATAATTGGAAAGAAACAGGGAAATTAGAGACAGAAACTGAACTAAGCACTGCCTTTCAAATCAGGCTTAATTTTTATTTGTCATGGTTGGGTTATGAGGTCCTCAAAGATATTTAAGGGACTGACTGTCTTCTCACAGGTGTTCCAAAGTTTGTCTTGGATAGCTTGAAACCTAGTTTAAGATAAAATCCAGGAAACATCAAGCACAAATCCTTAATTTGAGAAGATCTTTTGCAATTAAGACCTAATTCTGCACATGTCTATGCATAATGCAGCCTCACAAAAGCCATGGGAACATATGCAGAAGGTTCACAATTAAAGCACAGGAAACTGCCTCCATATTTTTCATATTCTGGAAGGTGCAGAGATTTCATTGCAAATAAATGTCTCAAACATGCATTTTCAGGGGAGATTTTTCAATTTAGACCCCAGGGAACAGTGGTCAGTTAACACATGATTGCCTGAGAAGACATAGCTACTAGACCACAGTTCTGGAAAGTAAGGGTTTTGTTTTACTGCTGCTATACTTTTGTTGCTTCCAGAGGAGGAAAAGAATGTGGAGTGGATGAAGTAACAACTGTTGCAGAGAAAGGCCAAAATGGTGCTGCTCCTCAAATCTTGATAACAGCAGCCATCATCAACCATTCTTTCCTTATTTTCCATATTTTTCATCTCTCTCACAGGATGTAAAGTTATGAATGAGCTGTTTTTAAACAGCTTCCTGTTTAAATTCCCATCTTTTCTCTTCCATTTTCCGTTATAAGATCCTTTCCTGTTGGAATGATAAAGTACAGTGTTTTCAAAGGTGCTGGGCTCACCCCAACTCTGGCAACCCTAATTCAAAGCTAGTGAACTCTAGGCTCTAGAGACCTTCAACACCAGTTGAGGTGTATGGTGTCTGGTTTCTTACCTCTGCACATAGGACTGACCAAGAAAATCCTCTAATTAGTCAGCCATTCTCCCCCTTCCTGTTCTATCCTACTTGTTTTGCAAAAGCAGATGCCTTCTTCCCGATTTACCGTGGAAATAGTGGTGTGACATGAGAACAACACTCTGAGCAAGTAGAACAAGATCCTTAGCTCTTTTCTCCGTCAGGGCTAGTGTATGCTTCTTTGATCTATGATGCTTACAGAACCCAGATTAGATCAGGAATCCATGCATGGCATTGTGCTGTGTGCTAGGAACATGATTATATCTATGCTAGCAGATGGACTTGCAGAGACCATTCTCAGGCATCATGACTCAGTAGGACTTAGAGCTTAAATCCATACAGTCAAACTCTCTTGTCCCCAGAAAAGGGTGACTATGTCCAGATGATCTATTTGAAATGGTCTTTTGCCCTGGCATTTTCTTGAAGAGAGACTTTTTAAATGAAGCTAAATTTAATTGTATGGACAATCATGTTTCAGTGATTGAGCTCATAGAATAGATGTAGGCTAGGGATCTCAGTTTATCCCTGTAGAGAATGAGCTTAGTGACACAGTATTGCATGCATTGCAGCCTGGTTGTGAAGTTTAACTGATATTTATAAAATATGCCAAATCCTTGCATACAAAATGCTACACAAGTAATAAGTATTAATAAACGTGATTATATTAAACCAGGTCTGTTTTCAGTCATGTTTTATAAGACCACAGTTGTAGCAGTAAGTGAGTTTTCATATGAAAGATCAAACATTTTTCCTTCCATTGTAAGCCATTCTTTGTAAGCTTTTCCAATAAAAATAGCAGAATATCTCATACATATTGAAATTCAATGACATTCTTAAAGTCTAAGCATTCATTTGCAAATGGAATGTAATAATACCAAATTTCTCCTTTCCAGACAATTTTTGTCAAGTATTTCAAGCTTAACATTGTCAATAAGCAACAAATTAGTAAGCTTAAAATTTACATTAAAACTAATGTAATTTGTATTTTGTACAACTGCACATCAGGTGCATTTAGCTTAAATCTAAATTTAAGAGAGAGAGGTCTGCTGCTTTGTTAAATTATTTTTAAACTTGTAGTCTGTCACATCCTCAAGCCTTACTAGTTCTTAGCACTTAAAAAATGGTTTTCACAAATTATGTGCAGCAAAAAGAGAGACATCACAACTTAAGTGAAAGGTGGTTTTAAACCTCTGCAGCAGTTTTTAGTTTCCAGTTCTTTATTAAGGAAAAAAGTCATCAGGGGCTTTCAGGGGTGGGGTACTAGCTCTGTCAATTCTCAGACTCTGACATAGGGCTTTGCCTCTTTTGGTTCCAATCTAAAGTTAAAAGTGCTACTGACACAACCCTGACAGAGTGTGAAAAAAAACCCCAAACCCTAACTGAAACAGCTATGATGCTTTTTTGCAATATTACCTCTTATTCTTTTTAGAAACTGGTATAGAAGTTACTGTTAGAAAGAAACCTTTTGATTCTCTAAAGCATCTCTCCATTCAAACAATTTTCTAGTATAATTCAGGTAACAACCTCTTTTTAGTGTAGAGCAGGCCTGGGGCTTTGGCTTTGTATTATGGATAAAACTTCACAGGTAATATACAGGATTTTAACTCCAACACAGGGGTTGGAACTCACAGTGTAAAGTGGGATTTCTAACTCATCTTCAGTTCATTTCAAAACCCACTCCCTAAATGACCAATATTTCAGTGCTGTATCCTCTTCTTTCTCTCAAAACATACGGAAAAGTCTGATGACCCTGCACATAATATGAGAGTCTGCATGACGTACTGTTTGAAGACTTGGTCACAGCTGCAATGGCAGAGAAAACCAAGTCTATTTGCTAAGGAGAGGTCAACAGGTTTTGTTTTATTGTTATGGCTTTGTATTACTAGCAGAAGGCCTCTGCAGAGAAATATGGTGGAGCTCATGGCTTGTGACTATGCATTGCATGCTATAACTCATATAGGAACAAACCCTCAATACTCTGCTTGTCCCAGCGAGTCCTTTCCAGTCACTGGGGTAAACTCACACCTGACTGAATCCCCTGACTTTCTGACTTTTTTTCCATTTCATTTATGTATTTGCACCTTCAGAACTCCAGAGGATTTCCACACCACCTTCATGGCCTTCTTGTTGTCTTACTTTCTTCTTCCCTGTGACGCTGTAGGATGTTGGAATTGGCTGTAGGGCTGTTTACCCTACTTGGATACCTTCTTACACATCCCAGATGCAGCTTTTAAATGTATTTCTTCCCTCCCATCCCTGTTCTGCTTTATTACCCCTCAAAAAAACACACTTTCTGTGAACCAAATAAAGGAGAGGAGGATTGTTTCAGACAATTTTTGTATTGATTTTTTTTTCCCCTCAAAACCACTTAAGGAACACTGCTTAACTTTTGTCTCAGCTATTCAAAGAAAAATAAATAAAGACCATTTCTACAGGTCTCTACAGGTTCCAGTAAAAGACCCCTGAATCACACAAAGCATACGCATGCACATAAGGACACAGAACTTGTTTGTTCGAAGAGCCAAAACTAAAATGAACTCAGCCTTTGCAGAAGACATTTCTAAGAAACATCACAGAGTACAAAGCCATGTATCACCCCTCTTTGGTGACTGTTATCTCCTCTTAACTAAAGAGGAAACATTTCCTCTATCCATGGGGACACACTTACATAGCAGGCATTGGAGACAAGTGGCAATTGAGCAGTGAGCTACCACAGGGCTTACTGGTGCCTGTTTAAGCTGCACTTTGAGATACAAGGCCAGGGGTTAAGTGCCTTCAATCACCCAAGAAGTGTGTCAGTAGCCAAGCAAACACATCCAGTATGGCTTATTGCTGCTGGAGTATGTTTCAGTCATTGAAAGTTTAATTATCTCAGCCTGCTGGGGTCCTGTGCTTCATTCAGAAGCCTTTCTGCATTTGTCTGTATCTGTGTAACACTATGTTAATTTTGGATCACCACATCTCATAAGTTTTAAGGAGTATTCAGTGTGTCCATCAATTACAGAAAAAAATCGAGGTGGCAAAAAATAAAAATGAGGTCCTTATCTGTTGAACATGACAGTTTCAAGCACCTTTTCAGCTTTGTGTAGAACAATTAAATGTCAAAAAGTATCCTTTGGTGATATTCTCTGTATCCTCTGAAGAGACTTGAATAGATTGATGCTTAACATAAGGAAAAACTACTTTGCTGTAAGGGTGCAGATCTGCTTGAGCAGGGGGGTTGGACTAGGTGATCTCTAGATATCCCTTCCAACTCCTACCATTCTGTGATTCTGTGTGATTCTGTGACACAGTCTGCATGGTGTCACTTCCAGGCCAATAGAGGTAACTGCTAAAGAAGGCTTATTGTATAGCTGTTCTGACAAAAGTGAGATCGAGCAAAGAGAGTTCTTTTTTAGTGGAAATGTGTGCATATTACAATTGTCATAATGCTTTAGGCACGTGTCATGGTTTTGCCCAGTCAGTAATGAAGCACCAAAACAGTCACTCACTGCCTCCCATGCACCCAATCCATCCTAAGGATGGCAGAGGTCCCAGCAAAATGGGAGGAAAAAAGATAACCAAGGATGCTGTGGATGAAGACAAGGGCAGAGAGGGCTCAGTGCCAATTACGGTTCTGGGCAAAACAGACTCTAGTACTTGGCTTAGAGAGGAAAGTAAGGAAAGTTCATTCTACTCCCTACACAAAACAGAACACAACAAAACCAAAAACAGATAGCAGGATGATGAGAAAAAAAAATTACAACCAGCGCTTTAACATCTTCCCCCATCCCTCCTTTCTTCCTGAGTTCAGCTCACTGCTCCCAATATCTCTACTTCCTCCGTCCTCAATGGCTCGGGGGAGCAGGGAATGGAGGATGTGGTCTGTCTCTCATAGATGGGCTCTGCCATTTCTGTCTTATCAGATGAGGGCGACTCCTTGCATTCTTTCCATGCTCCAACACAGGATCCCTCCTAGGGCACATAGCCTCCTCTGGGCATAGTCACTGCCACTTTTGGATCCTAAGGCCATTTCTAAACATTGTACACAAAAGCTCATGCCTGAGTATGCCTATGGCATAAAGCAACTCCCCTGGGGGATGGATTTCCTGAAAATCCTTGTCCTAGACAGCCAGGAGAGGAGAAATGTCAGATGTGACACATCTTTGTCAGATGCACAATTTAGATATTGTCTGAGACCTTTTTTTTATCAATAGAAGACAAAAGTGGAAAGAATGCTTTGAATGAGAAACCACCATATTTATAGGGAGGCAAATGGAGGAGCAACGGTAAAATTTTCACCCTTCGAGCCCTGACAACACGCACTTGATATCCCTTTCATATCTCTTTCCCCCATTTACAGTGTGTCCAAGGACTCTTCTGCACTTCCACTCCCCATCCTCATTGATGGCCTGTCTAGGCTGATAAAAAGACTTGAAGGGATTTTGCAGCTGAACATGTCTTCTTTTTGACTCATCCCAGTTGCTGAGGGAAGCTTGTTTCTTTTTAGTTTTTTTTTTCTCCCTTTACCACTCATTGCTATGTAAGCTTGCTGCACATCCTTAACCACACTACATGTGCAATCTCTCTAGTACTAAAGATCACAATAATAGCTAGCAAAACATCAAAATTAGTATGCAGAGTTCATGTCTCCAGAAAGGTGGCAAAGGAACTCAAGAGGGTGAAAAAAGCCTCATCTATCATGGAAATAAAACAATGAAAAACCTCATCCCACAATAATTGCATCCGTGCAACACACTTTGGATCTTCTGCCATTTCTTTATGTGTACACCATCCAGACTTGTCACACTTGTCACACTTCCTTGCATTCACACAGTGGCCAAACCACGATCCCACAGAACCTAATACACTGTAGGCATACAACTCTAAGTTTTCTGTAGGAAATGGGATTTTTTAGGATAAGGTCTAAAGAACAGAAATTTTTTTCATTAAATGTCAAGTAGTAAATATCTAACTGACCCTTTAAACTATAGTTTTTGCCCTAGGGACATTTTTAGGGAAATATACTAAGAAAACACCATTACCTATGTATCAGAGGGGAAAAATATGCAAAACAAAACCAAAAGACACACCCACACCTTTCATTGGAAGATTAGTTTTGTTCATTAACTGAAGATGTGATTTTGCATATTTTAAGGTAGTTATAAAGTCCTATGTTAACTGATAAACTTTATATATATACATACACCTTGTCTGAATGATGTAAAAGCTTGTGGTAATTTCTTAAGAAGCGTGCCTGGTACTGCACAGACCAAGAAAACATGATGAGTATTCACTGTGGCATTCATCATTTCCATCCTTCAGTAGCATCATGGTTAAGTGAGATCATATTCAGAAGATACTCACAAATGATGACACAGGAAGCACTGATAAAATTACAATTCTTTTCGATTACATTCTTAAACTACATTCTTTTAGATTAAGCACATTTCCTCAATTTCATGTTTGGCTACTTACAATCCAGCCATGCAATGTTGTTCAACATGCACAATGTTTTTACTAGGAAAAAAAATATTAAAAAGAAAGTAATACCCACCAAATGCATCATTATATTTCTAATATACACTTCTAAGTATGTGCTATCGTAGACCTTAAAGCATTTTAGTAGTGTCAAATTTAAAATTGAAAGGGCTTGATGGATTTTTGTTTTAAACTTTGTCTTAAAATTTTTTATTATACTTTTATAATTTTTTCAATGCTTTGGTCATTTGAGACTCAAAATGCACAAACAATGTGTGTCAGATAGTAATTTATATTTTCTTAATTGTTGTAGCACTTGCTGAAATATTCTTTGACCATTATTTGACAAATTATGATCTTCACTTCAACTTAGACCATAAACATTCCTTTGACACTTCTCCTAAAATCCTCTAAGAATCAGTTAGAAATAAGTACTTGCTAATTATAGCTAAGATTTAACTAATGAAGTAAGAAATAGTTACTGTTTCCCTAATCTAACTCAAATATTGTTATTAAATTATGAAATCTGACTTTTTTTTTAAAAAAACAAACAAACAAACAAAGAACACACAAGATGTTAGATGCAGATTTTTTTCCTGTGTGCAGCATGAACATTTCTGTCCAGTTCTGCCATTCACTTGCTGAAGTCCCAGGTTATGCAAGCAAAAAATGCCCTCCTGCTGAGGCCACTTAGCTGCTGCTTTCTGGTGTGCATGTTTAGCAAGGGATACAAGGGCTGTAGTCCAAGTCAATGCTGCATTGATGTGCCACTGAGAATCCCTGTCTCCTTAATGTAACTGTGTGAGTAGCATTTCAGAGATACACACATGTATGTTTGTGTTACCTTCACTTGTGTGTGGAAGCTAGTGTACTGGGTGAACAGCTTTAAAAACTGAATGTAGGCTTCACTGGCTTGTGATTATATACATCTTTCCTCAAGTTTTACAGTTTTTAATTTGAAAAATAATGGAGTATTCATACTGGTCTGAAATACTTACTCTGTCATTTATGTTCTCTGCTTGTTAATTTTCATGTCTTTAACGTCTTTCTGTTCACCATCACTGCCTTAGATTGAAGATAGTCTTTGAAACACATTTTTGCATTTTTAACTAGTTACTTGACAAGTAGTAATTGGAAAAATAGTTTCTAACCAAGAAAGCAATTTAAAATTAGATATTGCTTTTCTCCCAGATGAACAAAGACACTGCATACATTTTGGCAGATTGGAACACTTTTTATTATAAAAAAAACAAGTTCTTGAATGATTGGTCAGTGGACTACAGAGACTTTCCACTCTGGGACTGTAGTTCATACCCAGGCTACCTTGGCTGCCCAGAAGCTCAAATGTGATTCAATTGCCAAACATCATCTTAACTTCTATATTGTCCATCTGTGCACTTAGAGCTGGTATAAAGTTGAGATAACATAGCTCAAAGTCTATGGCCTATACAGCATGTGAGGCCAAACTGGCAGTATGCAATGAATGAACATATACATATGTGAACTAACTTACTGTAACACCTGAAGCCTCAGAAACTCGGTCTCAGCCCTAAGTGACACACATCATTTATCTAGGTGACAGGCACTCATGCCCTGGCCATAACCCTTAATTTCCTGGTAGTCTTTGACAGACTTTGGACAATATGATCCACTTTCTGTGGCAAAAAGGGAGAAGCAAACAGCCTTATTTCCTTACTCATAGTCTATTAGCATGAGACACTCTAGTGGGTGCATCTCTTGTTTTATAGTGTCCTGTGTGTTATCTTTCTCTCAAATCTTTAAAAATAAAAAGGTAAAAATGAAGCAGATGAGATGCTGGGCTGGTACTGTTTACTTTCTTAAAATTTCTGCACAGTTTGTTTTTTCTTGAAACATTTTTTAATACAAGCCACAAACAAAATTAATTAATTGAAGAAGGTAGGGTTTTGTGCTCTTTTTCAGAAAGTAGACTGTTCTGTCAATTTCACAATTTGTTCTATATATATATAGATCAAGCAAACAAACCACAAGGAAGAAATGCCTGTTTTAAGTGAAGTTTCCTTCCAGAACTCCACAAAAAAAGCCATCACTGAAAACAGGGAAAATTATTTTGTGGTTATGCAAAATATATGACTCATATGTGGGCAGACAGTGAAGCATGTGATAAAAAAAAAATTACAGAATGATCATATTTGTCTCATTTTATTTGGTTTCACACAGTGTTTGGAATGCACATGCAGTGAATAAGGTTTCCTGTGCTATGTTTGTGTAAATTATGTTTATTTGAACAATGTAGTTTGGAGGCTGTTTCACTCAGACTTAACGACTAGCACAATATTTAAAATTCTATATAGAATTGCAACAAGATAATCTTAAGTATGTATTTATTTTCCAAGGAGCTGGAATTCCTGTCTCTGGTATCCTGATCTCATGTACTGGTCTGCAGCTGATCCGCCTCTGGTGATACAACTCAATACTCTAATCTGCTTCTTCTGATGGCTCTTAGTTCATCTTGTCATGCAATAATATTTTTTACTGCATTATTTTTAGGAATCTGAAAGATATAAAGAGAACAATTTTTTTTCCTGCAGTAACATTCAAATTAATTTCATTCATGTTCAACCATTACTATATTGTGATATCCAATATCTAATTCTTAAGCCAAAATCGTCTCATAAACATAAACAGTCAGAAGAAGATTTATGGAAGTGATATTTCAAATCCGATATCTCCTGATGTTTTTCTCACTAGTATAGTCTATGTATTTCTCTTAATCAACTGAGAAACTTAGGGCTTGTTAAAAAAAGAGGTGTAACAGCAAAAGGATCATTCTTATCACACTATTCCCTGTAAAAAATCCTATAATATGCCTATGTGCTCATTTTTTTTTAAGGCGGCACTTATGGAGACTAGAAATTCACTCTGAAGCTGAATTCTAAAAATATTATTGTATCTTACAGTGTACTTGCTGATGTTTATTATTGCTAAGGCCTTATAGTCTTCACTCTCCAGTAAACTCAAGCATGCAAAGCTCTTCCTTCCCACACCTCTCAGGACATGAACCCATAAGTTTTTGTCTGTAAATATAATGATGCACTTAATGCTGCTGCTTTGATTGAGGAGAGCACGGGACAACTACCAACATGAATGCAATCAAGGTCAGGGTAAACTGTTTTGACTTGTGTTTGCCATGTTCTGCTTATATGGTAACTTTTCAGGCCACTGTAATTTGGCTGAAAGTCTAAGTCTAACATATTAGGCAAGCCTAATAGTAATACAGTTCAGTCCTTCTGAACATCTGTCTGGGGTGTTAAAATACCATAATCAGTAAAAGTATAGCTCTTATAGTAATGTTACCTTTCCATCTCGATTTTCCTCACTTTAGAAAGAGAACAATAGTGTCCTCACTGTAATGCTGTAAGACATCCTTCATTAATGCATGTATGGCACTTTGAAATTTATGAATAATAGATTTTGGACTTTAATGAGAAATAATAATGATTTCTTTAAAAATCCTTGGTCTCATACTAAGGGGAATTCTCTATCATCACAAACAAATAATTAGAGACTTCTTACTTTTTTTAAAAGGAAAAGTTAATCTGTTGCTTGTTTTTTTCATCAACTGAATTTAATTTTTTTATCATAGTATTTCATGAAATAATAGTTTGATAAAACTCTCAAAAAATGCAGCAAAACTTGGAGGGAGGATAACTACTTTCATATTATAAATTATATGTAAAATGGATGGTTTTCATAATGATACATAATGCACTGCTTTAACTGTCTACATTGTATTGTACAATGCTTTGTCTGTGAGGAATTGCACCAGCTGTACCTGCTGTGCCTTTGTAGAGTCCTATTCAGCACTCCTTATTCACTCCCTCCTTTGGTAAAGCCCGCTCTGAAGTCAGTGTGTGATATGCTACAGTAAGAAGTGCTGAATAGGACCCTTAAATGATAACTCCTTGGAGGAGGAAACTGCCACTTTTCTCACACTTCTCATACTGTATAATGCAATTTGGACTGAAGATGCTATGAAAATACTACTAATAATAGCTTGAGCAGCTACATCAGGCAAATCATGGTAGTTCTCAAGAAATGCCATCTTTTTTCAGCATAAAGAAATCAAAGGTTTCAGTATACCAGCATTGCCGTTATTTGTAGGTATTGTGAGAACTAGCTTTTTTAATTTCACATAAAAATTCCAGAAACATGTAAAAAACTATAAATGTTTTTTTTTTTTTTTCCAAAAAAAGTATTATAAAAAAAAAGATTATTAACAACTGGCATATTTTCAGCCTCTAGGGCCATAACTATGCCTGAGACCTAAGTCTTGTACTAGTAGATAAGGTGCAGCTATTTCTCCTTAGAAGTTAATCTCAGTGCCGTATTAATCCTTTTTTAGGCTTTTCAAAAAGTGAAACTCCTCAGAATCTTTGTCTGTTCAAATGTTCAAGTTTTGTTGGGCTTCTATAATTTCACTTGTTAGCTTTGATAAATTATCTGTGCCCATAAAACCCAGCCAATTTTACATGCTAAAAAAGAACACTTTAAACAATTTGACTAAACGCCTTTACAGCTTTGGTTTTAATTAGATGTTTTGCTTCTTCAGCTTACTGGAAAGTGCTAGATAGCTTCTAACCATGTCAGTCTATATAACAGCAGGTGTCAGCTTTAACTGCCTCTGAAAATTTTCAATGTATTCTATTAACAGAATCCCTAAGAGAATGATACTTTTTGTATTCATTTGTCTTATGTAAGGTTTGCAACAAGCTTTCTTTCTATACACTATGTTCTTGTCGATTCTGTGACAAAATTAAGCCTATTTTTTTTTCTATGACAGACACTGTACACTTTGTTAGTGCTCTCATCTTAATATAAACCATCAAAAAAATGGCTTGTGCACAAGTATACTTGGAGAAGATAAATCTCTCTCTTTTTGGGAAGCCAGAACAACCTTGGCATCAGAACAGTAAGGGTTATCAGAGCAATAATAGGTGAGAAAATTGATAGCTTGAGATCTGAAATGGATGTCTCCTGATATTGTGATTTCAATATACAAATCTACATGTGTAGCTAGATATCTCTGTAGGCTTTCCTGCGACAGAAGCAAAAGCACTGCAGAAATCAGCACTGTGGAACAGAACTGACATATATATAAGGTCTACATATAAAAATACACACACACACACACACACGTAACTGAAAGCAAATGTCCTTCAGTTTGTTTGTCCTTCAGCTACCAGTGAGTAGTTAAATTTTTCAATTTACATTAACTCTATGTATTATTCTGCTACTCACGTTATCATATTAAAAACTCTGTCCTATATCGTGCCATTTTTCTCATGTCAAAAATCAATCAGGTAATGAAGCCATAACATCATAAGAGTCGCATCATTGGAAAAAAGTTGTAATGGCATCATGACCGACCCATTTTCCTTGCAAATAGCCTACATGTCAGGATAAAAGTTACATACAACTCTGTCCTTTTTATCCACTATTAGTTACTTTGGATTTTGTTACATCAGGCATGCTACGATATCCAAAGTATGCCTTGTCTTCCTCTGACCAGGTCCTGGGAAATTTCCAGCTATTTGATGCCTAACTCAAACAGACAAGATATCTTTATAGTGTTATAGGACCAGACAAGCACTCAGGAGTGGCAATCTATGAGTAAACCAGTTGCATACCATACATGGACCTATCATGTTTTCTTGTGTCCAAAGCCTTAAGAACTGGGAATAAATCCTGAAATCCTTGCAGATAAATTTTTTATTGTATATTCAAGCCATGGTATCATTGACAATTGTAATATTTTAAAATATATTCTAAACTCAGTATGAAATAGAACCTTAGCACAGTGCTACTCCAGACAACAAAATTCAAAGTCAATCTAAGTGAAAAAAACAATCTGTGATGTACAATGGTAATGCCAGAACAAAAGAATCCTGAACTGGGCAGATTATGGTTGCAGGGAATGATGTTTCAAAGTCAGAGGAAATTAATCACATCATCTGCCTGAATTGAAAGACATCTTTCATTACATCAAAAGCCCTTTCCCCAAGAGAAGATCAGGAAAATGCAGGTGAATGTCTCAAAATTTAACAGAATTTAACAGAAACAACATACACGAAAGAAGAAAGAAAAATAGAGAAGATATGGAGAAGACATTAAGAAAAAAACCAAACCAAGAATCTAAAACAGGCTGCAACAAAACACAAACATTTATAAACTGTTGCTGATTGAAAAAGCCTTGCTCACAAAAGCATCAGGGGAAGAAATGCAAAAATAAAGAAAAAAAAAGCAAAACTGGTACATCTACAAAAGAGAAGAATAAAGGAGAATATTAAACGCTTTGACTGTATGGGATGATCTAGCACCAAATATATAAAGAAAAAAAAGAAAGTGTTGGAAGAACTCTGGATGTGCATTAGTATTACTACAGAGAAAAGGCAGAGCTGGAAAGACAAATTGATCTTTCTTCCACTTCTGCCTCAGGAGGAGACAACTGTAAAGGCAACAAGCAAGTTCTTTATGGAAGATAAAATTTCCAGAAACTATCAAAAGACTAGGAAGGCTCTTTTCACATTACAGTGGTAAAGAATGACAAAAAATATTTCTCAGGATATTGAGAAAGTATATGAGAAGGAATAATTCTCTTCAAATAAAGGAAATAATGTTATAGTTGCAGCTTTGTTAACTGTCTGCTCTCTGTAATCTCTTGCTTCCTGCTATAAATTTGGAGGAAATTACATACATGTTGTTAGATCTGCCACATTAATTTCTTATTTAAATAAACAAATAATATTTTTTTAAAAATGTAAAAATTATTACCAATATTTAACAAGTCCAGATGTGTTTATACCTTTGCCACTTGTGCAGAGGTGACCAGTTTGTGGTCATAAGTACTTCCATGAACATTGAATTCAATGAACTTGACCTTGTTTTATATCATCACTTTCTTATGCTCTTAAAAGTATTGATAAAAGCCTGAATGTAAAGGAGAACTGAGTCCCTGAGTCCAATAAAAAATTGAGGTGCACATGTAACCTTTTTAGTGGAGATACACAGTAACAATTACACTTAAATCTTTATGTTCTTGAGTCCGTTTCCTCTTCCATTTTTTAAAATTTAAGAATCAAGGAAATTTTCTCTTTTTTCGTATCAGTCTCATTTAAAGATTGCTTTCACACTTAATTTGTCTGTATATGGTATTTGATAAAGTAAAATCTCTCTTTGAAATTACAGAATCAGAAAATAACAGAATAGTAGGGTTTCGAAGGGGACTCTGAAGATCATCTAGTCCAACATCCCTGCTCAAGAAGGACCACCTAGATCAGATCACACAGGAATGCATCCAGATGGGTTTTGAAAACCTCCAGAGAAGGAGACTCCACACCCTCCCTGGGCAGCCTGTGCCAGGGCTCCCTCACGCTCACAGTAAAATAGTTTTTCCTTAAATTTAAGTGGAACATTTTGTATTCCAGCTTTTGTCCATTACCCCTTGTTTTGTCACTTTAGACAACAGAAAAAAAGTGCCACCCTATCCTCTTGTCAAGCACCATTTAAATACTTGTAAGTATTAATGAGATTCCCTGTCTCAGTCTCCTCCACGCTGAACAGTCCTGGGTCCTGCAGCCTTTTCACATAAGATGTTCCAGTCCCCTGATCATCTTGGTGGCCCTGCGCTGGACTCTCTCCAGAAGTTCTCTGTCCCTCTTGAGCTGGAGAGCTCAAAACTGAACATGGTACTCCAGATGAGGCCTCACCAGGACAGAGTAGAGGGAGAGTAAAATCTCCCTTGACCTGCTGAAGTCTTCTTGATGCATCCCAGACTGCCACTGTCCTTCCTGGCCACAAGGTTAGTTAATGATGTCCTTGGTTATATGCAGCAATTTCTAAAGCCCTTTCTTTATCTCAGTGACAGTAGCCACATTAGTCTTTACTGATAATCCAGGAGATGGTACTGGTTAATAGGGATTGGTGGCTGCAGATCTTTGGAAATCCAGAAGTTAATTTTTACGTGGGTTATTGACTCACAGTCTTAATGGAAAAGAAGCAGAGATGTTAAATTTGTGAACAAAAAGTGTGCCAAATTTTATGTGGATAAAATTTGTTCAATTCGGTATGTATTTTTCACAGACAGACAACTTCTAAATTCTGAGTCATAGCTTGTTTTCTAGATAGCAGTATTTTGCTTGCTACCTGAATTGCCTTCTAACGTTCAAAGTCTTTGACAACTTCAGTATTTGTTTGATCTTGTTTTTTCTCAGAGGGAGTGGAAAGAAACATAAAATTGAGTAAATATCTAGTCGTAATCACAGAGAGAAGTCCTATGGTCATTTGTCTGCTATCCACTACTAAGCTGTTCATAGTGATGTTGATACCTCAAGCCAAATTAGAAAGAAAACTTCACACTTACACAAAGACAAAAAAAAAAGCATATTTGTACCTAAAATAGGATTTCAATTATATATACACTGTTACAATATTTTATCATTTTTACTCCTTGTCTATTTATATATTTATACCATCTACATAATTCAGTTATATTTGCAGTCATTAGTTGTGAAGAGTTTAGCAATTTTTGAGTGTGTAAAATTATCAATAAAAACAAAGCACATTGTTCTGAAGTGCTACAGTCTAGTTTAAGCCACAAGCAACACGAATAAACTCTCATTTCAGCATTTTAAACTTATCAGTGTAATTGAATAAAATGAGTCCATACCAGGAAATTTTTGAAGCACTTCAAATGGAATTTGTATTTCACAGTGCAAAACATTGTGCAAAACATTATCAAGTGTAACATAGTTGTGACTGCTGAAAGCTATTTTATTTCCCTGAGTACTTGGAAGATCTTTGACAGAGAAACAATGAAGGTTTCTCGCAGAATCTCAAAACACCTTTAGCTTTGCTGTCTCTCCAGAGATGTGGTTGTTCAATACACTAACCACCACATCTTGCTCTTTCTCTTGCTGTTTCACTTGCACTGGGTGCTAGTTATTGATCTGGGCAATAAAAATCAGATCGTATTCCAGTAGCTAGCCATCAAATTCAGCTTTCCATCACGTGAAATGAATTTATACAAAGTTCAAATACTTACACATTTTAGGTTTTGTTCCTTCCATTCTCATTTCTGAATCTATTGCCTACTATACTTATGGGAAGCAGAGCTTCCACAAGTGGCTCCACACAACTGAATACATCCTGGCTGGGTGGTCTTTGGTTTACTGGCCCACAATGAGCACGTGTGTGGTTGGGAGTGGAAAGAAGTCACTGTGATTATGCTGCTTGAATTTGATTCTTCCAGTACATCCTTTCTCTCTTGGGAAGATGTTATTAAGTATATTTATTATCATAGTCATATAAGAACGTATGCATAATAATTTTTTTTTTCTTCGAGGTAAGTTAACTCCTCTCTCTTAATTTCTGTTCTTAAATTATAGCTCTCTAGTAGATTGTGGTACTAATTAGCTGAATTGGAAGTTGCAGGCAAAAGTTTTCTAGACATTGTGATGTGAATATAACATTTAATGAGGAATATTAAACCAAAACTGACATTTTCCCCTACAATTAAAAGAAAACTTTGAAGTAATTTTTATTCAGGCATATTTCTTACTTTCCAAAGTCTTTCATAGAATCATAAAATCAGAATCAGAGAATGGTAGGGGTTGGAAGGAACCTTTAGAGATCATCTGGTCTAATCCCCCGTGCAGAAGCAGGTCCATCTAGATCAGTTTACACAGGAACATGTCCAGGTGGGTCTTGAAGACCTCCAAGGAAGGAGACTCCACAACCCCTCTGGGCAGCCTGCACCAGGGCTCCCTCACCCTCACAGTAAAATAGCTTTTTCTTATGTTTAAATGGAACTTTGTGTTCCAGCTTCGTCCCATTACCCCTTGTCCTGTTGCTAGATACAGTAGAAAAAAAGGGATGCCTCAACCTCCTGACAGCCACCATTTAGATATTTGTAAATATGAATAAGATCCCCCCTCAGTCTCCTCTTTTCTACACTTTTCAGACTTTCAGACAATCTGAGTTGCAGAATATATTTGAAATATTTAGTTTTCTACTAGAAAATAATCCATAATTAAAAGTATTGTCACACAATACTCAAACTAAAAATTTATACTAGAGCGAAAGCAGTTCATTTTTAAAACAGGGGGTTATGAGTATGCACGTAAAGTGGCTAAAATGTCCGAAAAAAATACCCTTTTCCTTGATAGTGCTCTAGGATCCTCAGTTATTTTAACCTTGTTGATACAAGATGGAAGATACTGTGAAAGGTCTCTGTATGTTACTCGTAAGAAAATATAGGGCTATATGAAATTACAAAATTGTCCAATGAAAGAAATGGAAATCACTCTGAGCTTTCCTATTGCACTTCATATTTGGTTTGGACATAAGTCTTTGCCAGTTGACATATATCACACATGAATGTCACAACCTTAGTTTCTATTTCTGATTTTGATTGGTCCAGGTCTTGTGTGTATGGATGGGTTTTTTTGTTTGTTTCGTTTGGATTTTTTCTCTCTAGGTTTTTTTTTTTTTTGTCTTTGCTAATTGTCAATGACATAACAGCTCACAAGTTATACAGTCCATAAGAAAAAATAAAAGGCCCTGAATTAGAAATAAAACTAAGATTATGTTTTTAATTGCTTCCTTATGTGTTAATCCAGACACTTTGTAAACATGGAAATGGTCTATTTTGTCTCAAAATGAAGCAAATAATCAACCAAATAAATGACAAGTAATCAAATACTTACAAAAAAAAAAAAAAACCTGAGGATATACTTCTGTATCCCAGAAGTACTTACTGCAGTAGTTCTGTTTGGTTTTAGAACATGAGTGAAAGAAACAATTTCACATTTTTTGGTGCATTTTTGTCCTTACACTTCTATTGCTAAAGGCTTTCATTACTTAGAGTGAGTTAGGAACTTCTTCAAACTGACCTTTGTTCTAAGATAGCGGTGGTAAGTGCTCAGATCCTAGTGCCACAGTGCTGCAGAGTATAATGCAATTGTAGAGGGACTGGGGTCAGCTCTGAAGGGTTGCACTAGAAGGAGAGGGGGCAGAGATGCACATCGTGTCCTTGCCTTATCTGGAAGCGCTGTGAACTACTGGGAACCAATGGTGGACTGGTGGTAGACCTGTGTGAGGTGCTTCTTGCCTGCCTGGGAGACTGCCACAGCATTGCCCTTCCTGCCTGTACCTCACTTTACCTGGGACATTGTGGTGGTTTAGCCCTAACTGAACAATAACCAAACCACTCAGTTACTTACTCCTCCTCAACTCAGCAGGATGGGGAGGAGAATCAAGAGAGAGTTGTAGAACTTTCTGAATTGAGATAAGGACAGTTTAATAGAACACCACAAAGAGCAGGCAGTTACAATGATGGCCAAAGGCAAAGGAAAACGAGCAATGCTCAGTGTAACTGCTCAGCCCGACGCTCGCTCAGCCCCGACGGCAGAACTGCAGTTCCCGCACTGGCCGCAGTGCCGCCCTGGCCCAGCTGCTGCCCTTATATCCTGAGCGTGATGTCACATGGGATTGAATAACCTGGCCACGCCCCCAGCGGCAGCTACTTTATCCTGGCCAAACCCAGGACAGACATGTACTCATGCTCTACTCCTTGAAGGGGTTGGCTCCAGCCCTCAAAGCCAGACAGCTGCACTGAGTGGGCACAGGGACCTCTGGTCTGCTCCTACTAATGGTGGTTGCAAACCTCCTGTTCATCTTGGGAAGCAGTCAGTGCAGTATCACCCAGCCAGCACATAGCACAGACACTGCTGAATTGTTTCCCTGTCTACGGAGCCATCTGAAGCCCTACTGTCAAAATGTGCATTTGTTGTGTATTTTATTAAAACACAAACTTGTTTTAATAAAGATTACAGAACGTGTTCCTGTGTGACCTGATCTAGGTGGACCTGCTCTGGCAAGGGGAGTTGGACTAGATGATCTCTAAAGGTCCCTTCTGAGCCCTACCATTCTATGATTCCATGTTGCTGAGATGAATATGTCTTATTAAATGTTCTTAAACACTTAAATCCTAAGGGAACTGTTTTTTCACAGAACTCTAGAATCAGATATTTATAAGAAGTAGGTATTTATAAGTGTTGATAAGATTCCCTCTCAGTCTTCTCTTCTCTAGGCTAAATAGCCTTTCAGAATATATTCCAGTCTCCTAATCATCTTGGTAGCCAAGTTTTAAATCAAGTTCCTCGGTATCTCAGCAAGTTGGTGCTCGCTTCCTTTCAGCTTCACTTGTATTTAACTCCTTCTTGTTTCACAAAGTGATAGACAATGGCCTCAACACGCTTCCTTCCCAGGATACAGAGTAGTGTCTGGGAAGGAGGATAGGAGGAGTGCATAGACCTTTTGCTTTGAATTTTTACTATAATGTCTTATGGATAAAGAAAGCTTCAAAAATAATGTGAAGGAATTTCATTTCTTTAACTAATGTATGCATTTCTTCTTTATACTAACTACAGATGTAAATAGGCCACAGCTGTTGCCCTCTGACATGCATACAGGTTATGTGCCAAAACCAAGAACTCTTAGGCACTGGTTTCTCAGATTTTACAGTTTGTCATTTTCTCCTAACATTAGTTGTTTGAAATAAAGAACCACCTTTTCAATTCCAGCTGAAGGAGAAGGGCCCAGGTAGTTAAATTATGTGGTTTAAATATGTATATACTCTTGGAGAGTTTTCCAGGCACCTTTAAAATTAAGAAGAGCATTTTAAAGAGATTCTGTGCTCATTCGACCTTTGAGTCATAAAAACCAGTGTAGTTTTAGTGGCATCTCTAAGATATTCTAAAAATAAAAAGATGTGACTCAAGCCTTAAAGTAAATTTCAGCACAACTGAATGCTGGAATTGGAATCCCTTAAAAAACAAAACCAACCTCTGTTTGGGATAACTGTAGGGGGAAATTGCCATTAATATCCCCATCAAATACAACATACACAGTCAAACCTGTTAAATTTCCCTGAGTTCACGCTGGTTATCTCACAAATCTGTGCAAAGCTCTGGTGAATAATTTATACCAGGCTTGAGGTGACAAGTTAAACACGCCCATTTTGTCTAAAATGCTATGAAGGCATCAAGATGGAGCCAAGCTGCAGGGTGAGTAGAGCTTGGCTGATGGGAATCTGAGCATGTCGAGAAGGGGGATGCTGCTGTAAAGAAAATGAAATGTAATGAGATACTTTTTCATGCATAATTCATGAGAAAAAACATGACTGCATAAAAAGCCATGGATTTTAACAAGGGAGGGCTGCAATCATACACATTATCTTCCCAGAGGAATTTTATATAATATTGGTCAAAAAGAGAGGATTCTGAATACCAGTACAAAATAAAGCTGACATGTTTTCAAATGCAGTAGAATTTACTTTAATGTACAATGGCTGAAAAGGAAACAATTTATATTTACACCTCAAAATGCTTGCTAGGAAAAAAAAAAATCAGCTAGTTTAAAACATATGCCTGTATTTTGTAGCTTAAAGGAAAAAAATAAGTAGGATGAGGAATGAGAAAAATAACTCATCTGGATTTAAAAAAAAACTAAAATGCATAAGCAGTATTTTGTTGAATGTGTTGTTAGGATTGTGCTTTGAAATCTTTTGCAAGCATTTTCACTTTTTAGAAGAGAAACTTTTGATAGGAATGACTGCTGTTAACAGGCTTTAAAAAGATAAAATGTTAGCTATTGTCACCATAAAATTTAATTTGGTTGCATTTGCAAAAGTAAATACTGTAATTCAGCTTTCAAGAACAGTTTAGTGGCTAGCACATGACTGTTTGAAATGATGTTTAATGCTTGGCGCATTTAGTTGAAGGGATTAAAAATGGAATGTTGATTAAAGCCTGGGATGTCTTAAATTTATCACCACAAATTCCTAATGACAGACTTAGCTGGAAGGAACAGAGGTGCCTTCTTTAGCTGTTCACTTTATAGGAGCAGATCACATACAGAAAAGACACCAGAACAAGTCATAGGGAGCTTCAGAATCACACAAGCTGAAGGAATCTGTAAAGTTATTTTTTTAGTTTACACTGCACAATTTCAATATTTGTAAGGAAAGTAAAATAGCCGTTTTGCATCCAGTTATGGTTTTATAGTCCTGACAGTTAGGTGAAGAATGCATTAAGGGTTCAAAATGATTGATGTTTCAAAGTGTTCACCTTCCATGGGAATTTTTTTTCCTCTCAGCTATACAGTATAAGAGGCAGAAAAATACTACAAAGAGGAGTTGAGTTGGTATAGTCACTAAACAATCTAAGCCATTTAAATCAAATTATGTCATTAACCCCTATTCATGGAGACTCCAAATTCCTTCAGGTTTTGACAGTATAAAAATAAATATAGTCCTTTTCTGAGCTAAGCAACAATTTAATATCTGATTATAGAATTTTAGCAGTTCACAGCTTTTATAACAATCCAAGCTAAAAGAAACACATTGCTTTCCTTTGCTCTCTCAGACTAGCAGTATAATAGTGTTTTCATCTCTAACTGTGACCCTTCACAAAAGGCTTTGCTTCTTAAGATGTCTATTGTCTTAATTTTTAATTTTTCTTAATATCATCTCAATAGAAAACAGTGCTCCTCTGAGGTTTTTGCAGACATTGCTTAGTCTTTAAAGAGCATGACAATGATTTGTCTCACAGTCTGCCTTAGTGAAATCTGATTATCTATTGGTTTAATCCAGGACTGACTTGTCATACTTTCTCATCCCCCATGTAGAATACGTTAGAACTTGAGCTGTTTGAGGTCTTTGAATAAGCTAATTTTCTATATTGCTTTCTCTGCTTTTAATTATTCTGTGTTGTTAAGGGAGATGAGGAAGAGAGAAAGAGGACATGAGGATCCCTCAATTCAAGTTAGGACTATTGCCCAGCTCTTGCTGAAGAATTTGCAAAGGAATTCTTTCCATCTTTTCCACTTTTTTTCTTAGAGGATGTGTCATCATTCCCACTGTTCCTGGATTTTGCTAAATGTTTAGCTTCACTGACAGAGTCATTTCCAAGCACGGAAAGAGTTTGTTTGCCTAGATACCTGTGTTCCAAGGGAAGTTCTTTTGCCTTCCACCAGGCTAATTGCCTAGTCAAATTCCTGGAAATGTAAAACATCTGAAATGGGAATCAAATGATGACATTATAAGAATCCCCATCTAGTAGCTATGTGATGCAGACTATGAAGTTAGAAGGATGCAGCTAAACTGAGTTGGGATTTTTTTTCCTATTTATTTTCTTCCTAATTTTGAAGAGAGGTCCTCAAAGGTTAAGTGTTGGGATTGTGTCAGGTGTGTGCAAGGCCAGGGACTCTACAGAGCTGTATCAATGAATGTTGCTCTCAGTCTTAGTGACTTGAGCTTAAGTCTGTGTCTTGACTTACAGGAAAATATTACTTGATCTTACAGGGCAGTGGAAAACATGATAAAAGCAGCCCAACTTCCTACCATCCAAAAAAAAATTCCTTGAATAAAACAGCAAGACATATGGACAACAATACTGTAGTAGGCTTATGTGAAAATATACACCAAATGCCTTTCACTAAGCATGTCATTTAATACCAGGGTCATTAACTAGTGATTTCTGGAGCACTTTAAATATTCCAGTCAGTTGGACAAGGTGTGGTAAAAGCTGTAATCCAATAGATAAAAATCCTTAATTCTGATACTATTTCTAAAACTGATTGCTCAGTTGGTTCTGGCAAAGTACTTAATCTTTTTGGATCTCTAAAATAGTCATGATAATAATAGTGGGAATTATAACAATTTTCTAAATTAAAAGAGAGGGATACAGTTTTATTTCTTGTGATCTGTGATGGCTCCAACACTACATGCTTTATCTTCATCTCCAATGAAGCTTACATCAGTTACTGATCCTAGGAAATACCTCATTTTGTTCTTTAAACTTTGCCCCATGTAGAGTCAGGACATTATTTAATCTCAATACACAACAAAACAGAGCTTATTTACCAAATGTGCTTCTTTTTTTATTCTTAATTTTGCTCCATGTAGTTCATAAACAGATTTTGTTGGAAAGCATTGAGTCCATGAGATAAATGGATCCCAAGATTTAGATCTTAAGTTTATCTAAATGAACTGGAACACACCAAAATGCAGTAGGCAACCATACAGTTGCAGGTGAGCAGGCCAGAGGAGTTCTTCTTTACTCTATCTCTTGAACAGGAGGATCTTGCTACATAAGTCTCTCTAGGAATATCGTATGTATAATGATCCTCAGTATAGGCTGTATATATTGGTATGCAGTGGAGGCTTTAGTAATGTCAGGTCTTATTACTTTGACAGATCATCTCTGTGAGATAGGTCCTTATACTATGATCTTTTTATTTTTGGATGTTTTCCTTTCCAGATTGGGATTTCATATTTGAATACAGAACTGAGTAATACAACTGTGAGTTAAAGCTGAGGTGTGTTTTGACATCTGTTGACTGCATTAAAAACCATACATGTAAATAAATTAAACAAGAATACAGCATCTTGAAGCTGTGCCAATGGATGCCACTTCTAACAAAGATACGACTCATTCTGAAATTCAATCTTTGCTTGCCACTTGCAGAAAACTATCACATTTTATATGAGAATGCATTGTGAACAGATGAACACCACTACCATTAATGCAACGTATAGTGTGTCCTTTGGCATATACAATATGACCTTGATCAAACATAATCCTAATCATTACACTGATTTTTACAAAAAATAAAATAAATCCTACTTCAAACTGTAGTGTAATCCATCTTGGGCTTTACTGTGCCCTCATGCTACCATCAGAACTCCAGGTAACATCTCTGAACATTTTCATGCATATCAAGGGCACACCACATCTTTAAGATTTAGAAAAAGGACTGGTTTGCTAATTGTTTGTCTTCTAATATAAGTTAACCAATTTAGACTACATATAGTTTATAATTTTGGGTGAGATATGATCAAAGTGAAAGGCAAAGCAGAGATAAAGAGTTTTATTAGACACTTTTAGGTTTTAGATACACTTTAAGTATTAAATACTCTGAATTTGGAAAGGGACAAGGTGTTTCTGATCAATACCTGTTATAATGTAGTATTACTACGGTGGTGACCATGTTACTGACTTAGACAATGCTACACATATGGCATTTATAGAATGTCTTCTTGCTATATCTATGCCATGTAGGTAGTGACAATAACCAGTACAGAATTTTGAGTAGCAAAATAGTTTGTGCCAATAAACATGATTTAAAAAAAAAATATTTTTTCTAAAATAATATTTTTTTCCGAGGAAGCAATTATATTTTTATATAATTTCTAACAGATTTTCAAAAGGACTCCACAGAAAAAAAATGGGATTGCATAGATACTGTCTATACTGATTGGACAAAAATGAGAATCTGGTAGATTAAAAGAGTAGGATAAACTTTAAATATTGGCTTTAAGTATGTGAATCTGTGCAATATAGTTGCCAAAAGAGTAATATAAAATTATTAGTGATAGAATACACAGGTCACTCAAAAAATAAGTGAGAAAATGCCAGAACTTTGATTTGTAAGGTGATGTCTTTTGTAAATGTATTTTATCAGTATGGCATCCAGGAACAAGGCATGTAGGTCATACTTTCAAGGTGATATTCTGGAAGGCATTGTCTACTAGATTGTTCTAATTTACCTATTGTAAAGAATGTGATCCTTGAATACATAAACCAAAGTGTAAGAAGAAAAAGTAGGATTACTTTTACACATGGAATTAACAACACTATATCTAGATTATTTGTCCAGAATAATTTCAGGAAAGTTGAATTTAAAATATTAGACTGATTTAAGCGGAACAGGAAAAGAATTTAGTCTATTTACTTTTCCAGGAGGTCAAGACCAGTCTTGATGACAACGTCCAAGGAAAGAATATATAATTTATTTTGTACTACCATTTTTTTTTTAAGAAATAGCTTTTTTCTTTGCTCTGTGGCAGTAGTCTGAAGTTAGGCAAATTCTGCAGAGAGGTAAAGTGCACATTTTTAGCAGTGAGAGTAATGAAGGACTAGAACAATTTACCTGTGAAAGTAATGGATTTTCTAACACCCGAAATCTCTAAATTAGGACTACGTGTCTTTTTGCAAGCTATACTATAGCTCAAACTAAAGTTATGGGTTTGATTTGGAAATTACTGAGTGACATTCTTTACCCTTTGCTACATTGAGAGGTCAGGCTAGATGATAGTAATAGCCTCTTGTGGCCTTAAAATCTATGAATCTAAGTTGTTGCTTAGCTTAATGAACAACACAGCAGAAAACGGTGCCTGTAATTCCTCATAGCACCCTCTCCCTGCCTCATTGCCTAAAAGCACAGACAACCCCAATGATATAAAATGTTACAGCTTTAAAAAAAAATCTAATGCAAACTTTCCTGCTATATTGTAAATGCAAGAACTCAGTGATTTTAAGGGAACTGCTGTTATGCTATAACTTGGTAAAAAGAGGGCAGGGCAACTAGAAAGTTATTGTCTTGTAGATTTTTGAGCAAAACCCTTTGTTAAGTCTGTATCTCTCTCTCATACACTTTCTCTGATATGTCTCAGACTCAAGTAAATAATTAAAGTTCCTGTGGTGTATTACATTTTGTTCTTTAATTAATAATGATTAAAAGAAGTAAACAATTTCAGGACACTCCCAGGAAAGCTATTTTTCAATAGGCATCTCTATTAGGTTTACTCGTCTTGTTGACTGTTTTGTACATTTTGGCACTGTGCTTGTGAACTTATAAGTAAACTTATTCGTTTACTTGAACAAGCACCTTTCAGGGTATTTTCATAGTAACATACTTATGCAATAAGTAGAAGTTCAAAAAGAAAGAGGCCAGGTAGGATTTTTTTGCTGAAACCATAATGATCACCATAGTTATGGTCTGTCATCTGTACTTCAGACATATAGCAGTGTCCTTTCAGAAGCATCACATGTTCAGATATATACACACTAACTTGCTCCAGCCATGAAACAACTCTAAGGCTTCACTAAAATTACAGCTATGATGTCACAACATTGCAAGGAACTGAAGTGTTCTATATTCACTTTTTAAAGCATTCTCTAGTCTTTATGGCTTTTTTAGTCTTTGCCACTTGACCAATCTATTGATATCTACAAGTGGAAGGATTACATCCTAAAGGAAAAGAGATTTTTTTTTCTTAATCATTTCTTGGGCTTAAGGTCTACTGTACTAACCACACAGAAAATTAGAATAAGCTCTTAGAAAATGAAGGCTTTAATTCACACATAAAGACTGAACACATAATTTCCAGGGTATTCTTGCATATTTCATTTTAATCTGTAGAGTGTACTTTTTTTTCCTCCTTTGTACAATATTGGATACTGGATGAGATTCATTATCCTTCTTCTCCCCTGGGTACATGGGATCCTTTCTCTGTGACTCAGATAAGAAAAAATCCAAATCAAAATCCAAAACATGAGGTGATACCTAGACAATCAGAAGAGGCATAGACATTTTTAACTTTCTCAGTATCGATGTATTCATTGAGTACAACAGATATGAGGAAAAATATTCTGTTGAACAGAAAAAGGATATGTATCTTGGAGCTTTAAAGAGCTATTTTTATATGACATTCAATTAAGAATGCCTTCATTGTAAAAAGAAATAAGTGTATTCATTTATCTTTCTTAGAAAGTGTTGCTGTGAGTGCCCTAGAGAGGAAAAAAAAATCAACTGGTCAGGAACAGCTGCTCTCAGCAGTTGTCTTCTGACATTTCATGATGGTGGTAGAACAAACATTTTCTGGAGAGACTGGGAACTCAATTTTATGATGCAAATTTTAAGAACTAGAGCAGAAATAAACATTTTTTTTCATCAATTTATTCATACTGCACATAAAATGCGTAACAGTGAACTTCATCATTCATTAAAAAATGCCATATATTGATTTTTTTCAGTCGGGATGTGCATATGTGAAGATTAAATCTAGGAACAAGATGATTTTTAGCAGCATTACTTATTATTTATTCTTTTTCAATAAGAAAAATTTGAAAGATAATTTTTTTTTTCTTCTGGAAGACAAATTCAAATAATTTGAAACATAAATGAAAAATTCTTACAAAAATTTAACTAAGCACCAGTCACCAATTCTTATCACCAATGAGATGAAGCAAGGATAGAAGGTAAGATAAAGTAGGACAAATGTAGCTGAAGTGTGGCAAATCAAGATAAAAATGACATATCCTAAAGATCAGAATTCTCCCATCTCATTCATTTCTTCTCCGTTATGAAAAAAAAACCAACACCAAGAGGGGAGTGTTTAACATTAGAACAAGTATTTTCAGTACATACAAAGGAGACTCTTTACTTTAGATTTTAGAAACTTATGAGGTTTTATAGCACAATTTTTCTTTCTTTTGATGACCTGTGAGGTATTTCTGTAAGTTTCTAAAAGTTGCCACCTTCTTGAACTACTTCACAAATGTGTGAAGGGATTCAGGTCATCGTTCACCTAGGCAGTTAACGCTTCTTGTTATAGAATATTTTGTTACAGTACAACCAGAAATAAGAAACAGAAGGAAAACCTAATTTGTAGATACCTGTAACACTATAGTAGTCCTAACATAGCAATAATTACAAATAGCCAAAATGGATGAAATATTATACCATCTAGGAAAAAATTAAGCTGAATCATTTCTAAGGCTTGAAGAATCAATCAATAGTACTTTTACTTCTGTTGCTGATCCTTTACTTCTCTGTGTTGTGCAGGAGTAGAAGCAAAATAATGAATCAAAGTATTACATTATTTTCTAATTCTAGAAACAATAATCTCTGCTCTTTTTTTTCTATTTATTTGAGATGAGAAATTCTGAAAACTACTTATCAATATCCTTTGAGTGATTTATGATATCTCTAAAATGGAAGATAGGAAGAGAATAACATGTAGCCTACCACACACAAATACTCAAAGTAAATTTAGAAGTGTGACAATGAATGGAATAAAAAATTTCCTTCCCTGAATTGTCGCTCTTATCAGTTAAAGAATTTTCCGGTGAACCTGGAGAGACACAAATGCTGGAGTTGAAACTTTTAAAGGTTCACCATGCAGTACATAGGTCTAGATGGTCTCCATGTGGTTTAAATCAGGCTCTAAACTTGCAGCTGAACCTAAGAACATATTTCAACTCACACATCATACATTTTATAACGCTTCATTGCCAGCTTGATGGAGCACTGTTTTATTACTTTGGGAGCTTTTAGGTAGGAAAGAGATAACAGCAACACTGGAGAGCCACCGGATGTTTCCAAAATTGCATATAGTAGTGGTAATTTGCTCTTGGCAAAAACTGAATTCGGTACTTTGCCATCTAATAACTTCTTTTTCAGCCTTATGTTTAGTGTAAATTCAGTAGATGCTTAAGTATGCTATTGCTGTTTCGTGGGAGTATCTGCTTGAGTGAGACTTCAATGTTTCTACATGGTTTGTGTGCTAAATCCCAGACCACCTTAGTGAAAAGTTGAAGAGTATTTCAGTTTTGACTTGTAAGGGTTTTTTCATATGAGACTTCTGGCTCTGTTTAATAGAACTCATTTCAGGTTTTCTTGTCAAACTTTATTACAAAATATCTCAGCAGTTTTCAACATTGTCGCTACTGACGCTTCAATGCCTTTGGTGTCTGTATCTGAAGTGCAGTATTAATTTCTTAGGACTTTGAACAGTTTATTTTTTTTCATCAGCTCTTTTCTGTGTGCTTGTTCTAGGGAAAGCAATGGAAAATGTTTTCCATGATTTCTTGCACTTAGTGCAGAATGTGCCAGGTTCTATGATAATCTTTTTGTCTCTTGGTGACTATTTTCATAACTTGGATCTGGCTTCAGTGAAAGTTCTTTTTTCAACCCAGAAAATATTGTTTTGGCCACTTTCAGCCACCCTGAGCTTTGTTCATTATGTTGTATGCCAATGTAATAGGAGTGAGACCATATCCTCAGCTCAGCAATCTTGGACATCAATACAGAGAGTAGAGATCAGATTTGGCAGTGTCGGCAAGATGTTGTGCAATGTTTTGCACTGGTTCTGGCTCCTAAGGGCATGTGGCTTCATGCCAAGCAGTATTGAACTGCTGTAAGCCAAATGAAGGCCTGAGATCATGTTATTCTCTTTTGCAATGGCATGTAGCCTCTAAGGCCTTCTACCAGAAAAAGTAGAAATGCTTAATAATAGATGCTGCTATTGAAATTTAAATATTAATGTATCTATATATACATATTCTTAGACTGTTTTGTATAAGAACATTGTCCTTTATTAACTCACTGAGCTTTCAGAGTGGAAGTGAGTACTCTTACAGCAAAGCAATGTGTTTGTGAAGCTCTGTTACTGTTTATCCTTTTTTTATGCAAATAGTTTTATCCACCCCTGCTCAGGTTTTATTTCTCTGCCATTAGTAATAAATTTTTCCCTTAGAATTAAAAAAAAGAAAAAACATGCTGAAATGCCTTTATATGAGATCAGTATAAGCAAGAACTTTTCAAAATAGATTTGTTAGACGATCTGACTTTCCATAAGTTAATTTTATTTTTTGTTTTGTAACAGGCATTCTCATGCTTGGTACTTCTGCTCAGCATAGCTTCTGAGATGGAATCTCAGATTCTCCACAAAACTAAATGTTGTAAAGTGCTTTGACTAATGTAATTGTTAGATGTTCCCTGACTGGCTAATGACTGCATACTCGTACTGATATTATGGGATGATCCCTTCGGGGAAAGCCTCATATTGTTTCCTGTCAGCGTTAAGTCAGTTTGCCTGCTGTAGTGAAGTGCTACAGGCAATTCAGAGTGTTCAAGAATAAAGTCTGATTAGTTGATGCTGAGGTGTATATGGCAAATAAAACACTAAGTGTGAGCTAATAATCCAAATGGTTTCCTAAAAAGAAGCATTAAGACACTACAAAGTAATTTTTCATAAATAACGGTTAAGTGGCTGAATGTTTTTCAGATTGCCATGTGAGGTCTTAAAATACACACAGATAAAATTATTTTTGCCCTCTAGTTGCAAAAGTCTAGTTGTAAGAGAGGAGCAAAACACAGTTGAGAATGAAGGAGAGATTTCCTGGTTTATTCTAGTTTGAACTTCTTTCAAAATAAAATTTTTCCACATGTATTTATTATATTCCTTTCATTACCAGAGAAAATTAGTTTATTTTTCTAGTTAAATTGGCCTTGTTTACATCTTTGGGATGTAGATTGAGAAAGTGATGATATATCTAAAGCTGAGGGCCTTAGTAAACCTCAACATATGTAGAAATCAATCTGAAACATTATGATGGATTTCATCAACTGACCTCTGGTCTAATTCATGTACCTATCTAGAGCTTAAAACAGATCATTATTCTTGATACTATATGAACAAATACATATAGCACACCTTATAATGACTTACTGCCATGCCCTTGTGGAATGAAAACCTACAAGTGAAAAAGTGACTAGTTGCTACAGCTTTGCCTGCATAACTATCTAGTCAAATATCAGAAGGTTATCAAAAGCTTATCCAGTCCATATCTCAGAAGATCTGACCATCAGTAATGCAAACGTCCCAGCCTTTAGAATGCAATGCAATATCACCTTTAAACGTAGGATTCACCCACAAATATACAAAGAGGAGAAATCTCAGGAAACACAGTAGCAGCTATTCAGCTGTCTCAAGGAAGCAAAGGAAGAGGAATCCTTTTTCTCATTTTTTGCTGAGGTAGGTAGATGCAGTCATGATATAGGCATAGTGGGATCCTATTGTGGAATACCACAGATACTAGGAAAAAAAATGTCATTGTATAAGGATCTATAGAGTAAAGAAAGAAACTCCAAAATGAAAAATATATGTTAAGGATTTTTTATTTTTAATTCCAAAAGTTAAGAATGAGAAAGAGGGAAAAATCAAAAGGACGTGCAGGAAAAATGGGTTTCAGTGTGACAGTTCCCATAAAGACATTGTTGGTCACTTATGTACTTTCATTTGAGTTGCTACATTCATTAAGAGGCAGGTTGAATTATATTAAATTGCATAACTGCTGGTGCAGTTGTCACAAAACTATTTTTCAGTTAGAGAGTCTTCCAAGAGAAGGTGTGAACACACTCGACCAGAAGGCATGTCCACTGGGCCTCAGTTGAGAAGTGCAGATAACTATCAGGAGGAGGAAAAGAAACAACATGCAACACAATCACCTTGTGGAGGTGCAAGGCAATCTGCACTTTCTGAAAACAGTCTGTCTCATATGGCATGCGAAAAGTAGTCTGACACTTAGAGCATGGTTGGAGTACTGGGAAGAGGTTGTACAGGATCTGTTTAGCTGGTACTGAAGGAAAAAGCTGCCATTAAAGGGTGCTATTTTCAGCTATATAGAACTTTGCAAAACATTAACTCTACAGGATTTTTTTTAATGCCAAATACCTGTTTGCATTCAATTGGTAATAAACATTCAGCACAATCTGTCTTATTATTGCTGAAAATAAAACTGAGGAAAGCATGTTAGATTCACATTTTAAAGCTATGATATTTCCACTAAGGATATCCACATTATCTGTGCAATATCTGTATTTTTGAGAAAAGAACTGAAATTCAGCACAAGAGGATTTTCTGTCAATGATATGTCTTTTCTGAAGCCATGAAAAACTCCGTTTCTACATGGTCAAGACAGCTTGTTAGATTGCATCTACAAAATTCCCCTAAAATGTCTATAATGGTCAGACTCTACCTTGCAACAGCAGGAGTGAATAAAAATGTCCTGCCATCTTGCTCCTGATTTCCAGAAGTTACTGTGTCACTGGGATTCAGAATTAAGGACAGAAAGATCATCTCATCATATAGCTACTGTGTTAGCTTTCCAGAAACTTGGAAAATTAATAGAATTTCACAAAGAGACAGAAAAGCTAAAAACAAATAGAAGCTGCAAAATTTTGAAGGATAAGAAAAGGGAAGGAATGAGGTAACTAGATTTGAGGATAATATTAACATAACACAAGAAAAGGTTGGAAGAAACAAGAAAGGACAACAGACTGGGAAAGAGAAAACCATGGAGCACTGGGTCTAAGGCTTGGAATAATTAGTAGACATGCTTGCTGAACTTATGAACCCTGTAATGGTAACTGAACCTGACATGGGCACTGGCTGATGGAAAGATGGGTGATAACAGAAAGTGGACAGGTTGAAAATAAATGAGGAGCTACTGAGTGAGTTGTGAGAAGAAAAATGTAAGAAAGAAATTTCTCACTGAACCACAAAGTGCAATCCAGAACTATGAAACGTAGAAGCATAGAATGATAGGGGTTGGAAGGGAGCTTTAGAGATTATCTAGTCCAACGCCCCTGCTAAAGTAGGTCCATCTAGATCAGGTCACACAGAAACATGTCCAGTTGTGCTTTGAAAAGCTCCAAGGAAGGATATTCGAGAATCCCCCTAAGCAGCCTGTGCCAGGGCTTCCTCATCCTCACAGTATAATAGTGTTATCTTATGTTTAAATAGAACTTTTTGTGTTCCAACTTCATCCCATTACCCCTTGTCCTGTCACTAGACATAACAGAAAAAAGGGATGCCCCAACCTCCTGACATCCACCATTTATATATTTGTAAATATTAATGAGTTCCCCCTGCAGGACTAAACAGCCTCAGTTCCCTCAGTCTTTCTTCAGAAGGAAGATGCTCCAGTCCCCTGATCATCTTGGTGGTCCTACGCTGGACTCTCTCCAGAAGTTTCCCGTCCCTCTTGAGCTGAGGAGCTCAGAACTAGACATAGGACTCCAGCTGAGGCCTCATAACGGCAGAGTAAAGGGGCAGAAGAACCTCCCTTGACCTGCTGACCACACTCTTTTGATGCATCCCAGGATGCTATTGGCCTTCTTGGCCAGGAGGGCACATTGCTGACTCATGGTTAGTTTATTATCAACCAGGACTCCCAGGTGTCTCTCTGCAGAGCTGCTCTCCAGCAGGTCAATTCCCAGCCTGTACTGGTGCATGGGGTTGTTCCTTCCCAGATTCAGGACTCTGCACTTGCCCTTGATGAACCTCATGAGATTCCTTTCTGCCTAGCTCTCAAGCTGGTCGTATTCCCATTGAATGGCAGCACATCCTTCTGGGCAATCAGCCAGTCCTCCCTGTTTGGTGTCATCAGCCAACTTGCTGAGGGTACACTCTGTCCCCTCATCCAGGTTTCTGATGAAGATGTTGAACAAGATTGGCCCCAGAACTGATTGCTGTGAAACCCAGCTGGCCACAGGCCTCCAACTCAATTCTGTGCCATTGATCACATCCCTCTGGGTTCTGTCATTCAGCCAGTGCTCACTGTCCACACATGCCTGAGCTTTCTGATGAGGATGTTCTGGGAGACAGTGCCAAAAGCCTTGCTGAAGTCAAGGTAGATGACATTCGCTGCTCTCCCCTCATCTAGCCAGCTGGTTATGCACTCATAGGCTATCAGGTTGGTCAAATAGAATTTCCCCTTGGTGTATCCATGTTGACTTCCCTTATAACCATTTTTTCCTTAATGTGTTTAGTGATTACATTCAGGATTAATTGTTCCATCACCTTTCCAGGGATGAAGGTGAGACTGACCGGCCTGTAGTTTCCCTGGTCATCATTCTTTCCTTTGTGGAAAAGACTGGAGTGATATTGGCTTTTCTCCTGAAACATGGTAAAGTAAGTACTAGTTTTCTGCACATAGAGCCTTACGAAGAAGATGCTGATCATATGATGCTGCTGGTGGTTACATAGGTGAGGTTGTATGGCACATAACAGTTCAGTCACCATTTGAAAGCTCTCCCTGTACTTTGCCCTCGAGGGACCACATATAGAATATTGTGGGACCCTCAGTTCAAGGACAGGGAGTTGCTGGAGTTCAGTGCAGGGCCACAAAGATGATGGAGTGGAGCATCTCCCTTATGATGAAAGGCTGAGGGAGCTGAGGGTCTTCAGCTTGGAAAAGAGGAGAATGAGGGGTGACCTGATTCATGTTTACAAATACATAAAGGCTGGATGTCAGGAGGTTGGAGACAGGCTGTTCTCAGTGATGTCCAGTGATGGACAAGGGGCAAACTAGAACACAGGAGATTCCAAAGAAATTTAAGAAAAAACTTCACTGTGAGAGTGGTAGAGCACTGGCACAGGCTGCCCAGATGGGCTGTGGAATCTCCTTCTCTGGGGACATTCAAAACCCACCTAGACAAGTTCCTGTGTGACCTACTCTAGGAGATCCTACTCCTGTTTCCATTAACAAACTTCATTAACACAGAGATGTATGTGAGCTTGTAAGTGCGTGAAGACAATGCCGGCTACAGAAGAAAAAAACAGGCTTCATGCTTGCTCAGCCTTGCCATAGCAGTCACTGCCAAAGATGGAATCTAATTAAATAGAAGTGACATTTAATTGCCTTCACCAAAAATTATCAACTTCCTTCCATAGATCTGCCTTGTTCCTAAATACTTACTTAAAAGATAATCTTGATTAATCTCTGGTCAATCCTGAGGTAAATGGTGTCTGTGAAAAGTATGTGATTGTGAGGTTAATAAAAGACTTTGACATCAGTATCGGATAACTCAATTCTGCAATTTTAGTATTTTCTCAATGCAGATTTTTTTTGGTACTGTTACCTTAGAGAGTTCTTTTGGGGCAGAAAACATGTAAGAGTATTTTTTTGTGACAGATATTTTTTATAACTAACTGCCTAACTTTGAGTTCATTGTTTTTGTTGGGTTTTTTTAGTGGTTTTTTTGGTTTTTTTTTTGTTTGTTTTTTTTTAAATTACATTGCAGACTGGTTTTATGAAGACAGAAGCACCGATCTTTGGAATTCCTTGCTGTATCATTTCTGCTCTACAATAGGAAAGGGAGAAACTATTATTTCATGTCTTTTTTCTTTTTCGAAGAACTCAGAATCTTTTCACAGAAAGACTGACTGTCAATCCATATGTATATGTCTGAAGAGTTACCTATAAATTATTTTCTTGCATTATTAATCGCATCTGTTTTATTATACAATGCCTGCTACAACTGGTTCCACCTACATCCGTAGAAATGCATGAAAGATTTTAGTAATGCAGATTTTTGCTGTCTGCTTTAGCAACCTATATTTAATGCTTTAAGGATTAGTAGCATGATATGACAAGTGCTTTCTACTGTTTCTTTGTTACAGTATGCCTGCCTCTAGGTCCGTAACTTTCAGATGCAACTCCCTATCCCACCCTCTTGTCAAACCAAAGACAGATCGTCATTTGGAAGCATAGTTTGCTCTCTTTTACAGTTTACTGTATATATTGTTTTTTCTTGAACAATGTCCAGATGTAATCAGATTCAGTAAGAAATGATCAGAAAAAGTAAACGTTAGAGGTGAATAATTTTATCAGTAATTTTTTTAAAATCAGTAATCTTATCTCATTAAATGATTGACTGTGGACAGTTTGACCACAATGAAAATTATTTCCACCAAGACAATGATTCTTTGGGGTCTAGCTACACTCAACTTTGTTAAAAAACATTCAGAGAATAGGGAAAACAAGGGAGCATAAAATTCTCAAATTTTCTTCCTATGTTTAACATACACATATTTCATTGCCAGCACTTCATATAAAGTCAGAAGAAATTTAGAGCCACCAAGATGATCAGGGGACTGGAGCATCTTCCTCATGAAGAAAGGCTATGTGAACTGGGGCTATTTAGTCTAGAGAAGAGGAGACTGAGGGATGATCTCATTAATATTTACAAGTAGCTGAATGGTAGATGTTAGGAGGTTGGGGCATCCCTTGTATCTGTTGTATCTAGAAAGAGGACAAGGGTAATGGGATGAAGTTGGAACACAAAAAACATAAGAAAAAACTATTTCACTGTGAGAGTGATGGAGCCCTGGCACAGGCTGTCCCAGGCGATTGTGGAATATTCTTCCATGGAGGTCTTCAAGACTCATCTGGACACGTTGCTATGTGACCTGATCTAAGTGGCCCTGCCATCTGATCTCTTAAAGGTCCCTTCCAACCCCTACTATTCTATGATTCTATGATTCTATGAAATCAAATAAAGCCCTTCTACTCATCATTGACTTATGCAGAATTTGGAATTTCATGAATCTGGTAAATTCTGAAGCATTTCCAAAGAAAAAAAACAAAGCTGGTGAAAGGTCTGGAGCACAAGTGTGATGAGGAGCAACTGAGGGAGTTGGGGTTGTTTAGCCTGGAGAAAAGGAAACTGAGGGGAGATCTTATTTCTCTCTATAACTATCTGAAAGGACATTGTGGCAAGGAGTTCGCTGGTCTCTTCTCCCAAGTTACAAGTGGCAGGGGAAGAGAAAAGGGCCTCAAGTTACAACAGAGGAGGTATAAATTGGTTGTTCAGGAAAAAAAACAATCAAACCAACAACATGATTATCAAGCATTGCAACAGGTTGCCCAGGGAAGTGACTGAGTCACCTTACCTGTAGATATTCAAAAGACGTGTAGGTGTGATGGTGAGGAATATGGTTTAGTGATGGGTATGGCAGCGTTAGGTTAATGGTTGAACTTGATCTTAAAGGTCTTTTCTAACTTCAACGATTCTATGATTCTGTGATATATGCACAGCTAGCATTTTAAATCTACTGATTCTTCACATAAGCAACTACAAAGAAGCAGTCATTTAATTTAATTTGGTGTGCCTACATTCCACTAAAAAAGTGGCTTTCAAATTCAGGATCTATGAAAACTGCCATTGCTTCCAGTTGGTTTTACATTATCCATGATGCTAAATTAGTATAATAGTAAGAGAAATTAATACTTTTCTAAGGGTATAAAAATACTCCTTAAAACTTACTTTGTTCTCAGTAAGAGCATAGCACAAAGAAAAAAGAGCTGTGAAGCTTCCAGAGCAAGGATTTCAATACCTCTAGATTTGTACATGATTCAGGACCAGGGTAGAGTAGCATGCACCAATTTTAAGTGTAAAAGTGTGAGTGTTGTATTCAGTATAACTTTTTTTTAGAGTATAATACTTAGACAAATACTTCACAAATCCTTTTAGACTGAGGAGAGGTGAATTCAGCACCTGGTTAACTAATAATTCAGTATAGTATCAGTTGTTTTGTTTGGGTTTTTTTTAAGTTTATGCATCTTGTTTTGGTATCTTGCAGGGAAGAAATTGAAGAATGCATTGTGCTGATCTTCTTATATGCTTGTCTCTCAAATATATTTTCTTAAAGAGCAACTACTGATATATAATTATAGAAATCCCACTGAGCACAGCTATAATCACCTCTCCACCCAAATATCTGTTCTTAATTTTCTTGTATGTAATATGAAGCTCTGTGGAAGTAATAATAAAACTTAATTAAAGATACATTGTGCAACAGCTTTTCCAGTTGAGCAGATTGAAGCTACAGCTTAACTCCCTTGCACCCTCTAAATACACGTTTAGTTCTTTGACTTTGATATGAAATGTCCAGTCACTATTTCCTCTGGGGAAATATTCTCATCAGAAAAACTGAGAATTCTACTGTCAATAAAATGGGAAGGGATAGGAAGGGAAGGGAAACGGAAATAGGAACAATATTTCCTGAAAAAATACAGAGTTTAAAACAGAGGAATAGATTTAGAAGCTCTTTTTATACTGTTAGGTTTGTTAAGGACTATGTTCATCAGGAAACTGTTCGACAGTATTGGACTGGTTTGATGCATTGTCATTCAAAGGGATACAAGATTTTTTTAGCAATGCTGTGATTGATACGAAATCTTTCAAAATCTGCAGCTGAAAGTGTTATATCAACTGTAGCAGAAGTTAACTATAAGCAGTAATGTTTTCAGCTAATAATATCTTGAATAGTTTTTCTAGTTTGTTTTTTTTTTTTTTTATCTTGTAATAGGTAAGTTCAGATCACCCCATAACCAGAGTGTAATGAAATTGTCAACATTTTCTTCATTTCTTCTTTTCCTGACAAATGGTGTGAACATATCACCTTTTTCTCTTAATGGAAAACCTAACTGGAATACATCAAAATGCTATTAGGTTTTTCATTTTCTACCACAATTTAATGCTGGGGAATGCATGCAACCTTCATCTGTGCACGACTGTAAAATATTCCCTGTCCCTGATAAAATGACTGCAATGGAAAATCAAGCAGAATTGTTCTCTGTTTTGTATTACTATTCCTTTGTTACAGTCTCTCTGTGACTGTGTGGAGGAGGATTATCAGGGCTACACAAATACACCTGGGTTATATTACCTAAAATACGCTAAAAGTGACTTATGTAAAATGTTAATGTGTAAACATGTTTAATTAAAATGTCTCCATCACCAATACTGCTTTACTACATACTGCATTTCTCCAAACCCAAAAATAGTGCAGCAAGCCATGCATTTATCATAAGTTTCAGGAGATGTTGATTTCAATATTATGTAGAAAATAGAGAAAAAGATCAAATACTCTCTTCCCGAGGGAAATATCTGTAACCTATTCATTGTTTAATTCATTTTGTCATGAGCTAAACCAATAGTGAGAAATAAAATAAATCTAAGCTTGCATACATAATATAAGTCAACTCAGAGCCTAAAAATGAAATCCTTCATCTATAATACTACACCTTACAAGGTCAAATCATGTTCCTTTTTGAGGTAATTTCTTTAAATGGGAGGAGAATCAGGCCCTGGCATCATATTCTTTGAATGGAAAATCCATGCAAGAGTGCATAAAAATAATTATTGTAATCTAAGTACAAAATGCATAATTATGACAGAAGGTTCTTTAATTATATTGTGTACTAAATGAAGTTAATAATACTTTTAAATTCCTAGCATCTCTTATCTATATGAAATATAAAAAACAAAATATTTGCCTATGTAGCAATTATTTGTCTCTAAAACAGTTACAGTAAGTAAAATCGAATTTCTTCACCAAGTTTTTTTAATAAATAGGCATATTTTTGAAGGAAATTAAGATTAACAACCTGTCTTCCTCTGAAGATATTAAATGTTTTGTCATGGTTAACTATGGTAATATTATACATTTTATATATATACATGTATATATATATACAGTTATATGTAAAATTCAGATTAAGTCTTTCTTTTAACAAAAGTGAAAGAATAAAATAGGAAGTAACTTAAAATTTTTACTTTGATTTCATTGAAAAATCATGTATAGAGGATTTTACAAAGAATGCAGAAAGAAAGTAATATTTCCTTTTCCCATTTTTTAAACAGTACATAATGTGCAGAAGAAATCAAATTTTTGATACAGATCTTTCAATCAAACATCAAATTGTTTGATGAATTAGTGATTAAAACCAACATTTCTGGAATTAAAATCAAAGCAGCAAAATTGAATAATGTTATTTCTCCAAACATCCCGTGTGAGTACATATCCATTCTGAAAAATGAACATTGCTAGGAAGAATTTTTAATAATTGTAACCAAATTGATGCAATAATAATAGTAAAGAATGCTATTTTTTTAAGGAAGTACTGCTTTAAGGGATGACTTCGTATCAGTCCTTCCAATTGTCAGTTACCAGCACCTAGATCTGGTCCACTGAGGCTGCAAGAGCAGCTGTAGACAGGTGTCCTACCCTTCTCCATGCTCATCAGCAGGCTGCAGCTATTGTCTCAGCCAGAGACATTGTCAGCCCCTAGGAAAACCAGAGATCAAATGTAGAGGTCATTAGCTAGCACCTTTTGGTCTTGCTATAATAACGTCCCGATTGCATACATGGCAATTTACATAGCATTACCCATTATGCTTTGTGCTGCAATTTTGCTTTTGGAGGTCACTCTAACTTGATTAACTCTCTCTTAAGAGTGCCTTTTCGAAGCATGAAAGCTGTGCATTTACACATTTTACTTTATTCCTAGTTGGCAGCTTCTTTGAAACTAAGGTGCCGTGTCGAATTGTACTGGGAGTTCTGAAAATATAACATTAAAAAGATCCATAAGGTAGGATTCAAAACCTTCAATAACAAAATGTCCAATTAAAACCAGCTAGGTGGCCTTGGTAGGTTTACAGCCTTTCCAAATTTGCAAGCCTCAGTACTTATTTTTAATTGTCTTTTTCTTGTATTATTTATTTGTTTTATCGGTAATTAGATACACAGGCTATCTGCCTCTCTTATTCATTTTCTCTAGCATAAGCTGTTCACAGTGGATGTTCCTTCCACTAGGTATCTGTCAGAATTTTGGATTCTATACCCATTATCGAGATTGATAGCAGTTATCAAACCTCAAAATACGCATGTGTTTTTTAAGTATTAGCTGTCACAGTGTGATAAGTTGTGTTGGATTGTATGTTGCAGAGTGTAGCACAGAGCCCAGTGGAGCTCAGTTTTAAAGATGAACATAGTGAGCTCAATGGCAGAGCACAGAAGCAGCATAAGCAGGCACAAATGTAGGGACACACAGGCATAGACACACAACTGGTGTTCAATATGTAAAGGAAATATCTAAAACCTGTTTAATAACCTTAACTGTTGTTTTCCAACATAATTTAATTACAAAAGTAAAGTGGATTTTTTTTTTTAATCTGATAAACTGGATAAAATTCTCTGTAAATTTTGAATAATTAGTTAAACAGAACATACATAAAGATTAAAATAATACAGAGAAATGCAGAATACAGGAAAAAAACAAGTGTAAATTGACTTATATAGGACGAAAGGGGTAATCATGTTCTGTTATGCATTTTAGAGGATAGTGGTCTATTAAAGCATTAGGACATGTCTGGACAATGTGATCCATAACACATTTTGGAATATTAACTAATACACTTTAGTTCAGAATAATGTTTTGTCCTTTAAAAAGACAATCTTAAGATTTTAGTTGCGCTTTAAAAAACAAAACAAAACCTCATATAACAGCAAAAATGAGTATTCTTAGTGCTTTAGAGGCAACTTACATACATGCATCCATATGTACATAGCATAATTTTAGCCCATAAATCCAATCTTTCTTTTACATTCCTAAGTAATATCAAAATTCTTTTCTGCCGAAATTTGCATATTAATACAGTCTAATATGCTACTCTTGTAGCATTTAATGTTATCTGCACTATTCAGAAATCTTTAATAAACATACTGTAGAACAGTTTTTGGTTCTTTAATGGAGACTTTAAAAGTATATAGTTGTCCCTTTGTGCATACAAACTAACAGAAACACTTTTATACAGACAGGGGATTGCTGCTATCATTTTTTATTTTATATTTTTCCCTCTAAGAGGTAGTTGTGAAGAATTCACTTCTAGCAAGCAAAAATGTGGTATTTTAATTAAGTGGAAAACTTGAAAAGAGAAGCTTTTTGCAGAGGGGGCTCAATTGCTTCTTACAACCTTTCTGAAAAGGGCAGAGTGTTAAAACAAACCTCCCACTCTTATTTTCAAAGGAAAAAAAAATCAGAAGCTAAAGATAATCTCTCCATTAGTATTATTAAAAGTGTTCAGCTTTCTTCACATGCTTTAGAAGCAGACAGACTTGTCATGAGCATCACATTTGCAAGCACTGTCACAGCTACCGAAGACTCTGGTAAAAGCACAGGAGTGCGTTAACAGTAACTGCAAGCAGCCTTTTGGGAACAATAGGCTTACCTATACTATGCCCAGCTATTCAAAAAAACAAGTTGCTTTATTATACTCCATACTCGCTTTAGTGCTCATATAGTGCTTGACCCAGCCTCATTTTTTGAAGTACTGTCACTAGTTCTAAACACCTTTTTCATTCCCTTTGGGTTAGCTAATTTGACTGTTACAGCATTCACCAAAATAACACTGCATCCTACATGTAACATCCAATATGTTCTACCGTTAGAGAGAGAAATCTACCTTCAAAGGTTCTTCCATATTTTTCCTGTGCACACATACATTTGACCATTTGTCTTCTTTTAAAAGAAAGAGAACAATCTAAAAATTATTTAAGTATCATGACAGATACATGTTGACAATAATTATATATGAAAAGCATTGGTATTAAGACAATAGCAAAAAGTAACTCAGGATTTGCAGAACAATTGTAATAGTATCATTAGTGCCATGAAACTTCTCAAGCATGTCAGAATCACCCAACAATGTGTGGGACTGTTAAAAAAGCCTTGTCTAACTAGGAAGCAATTTCTGTTTGGATTTCACTGTGTTGTTTTGGCAATTAATCTGCTCTAGGTCAGTTGCACTGCTGAATTAAAATAACATGCTGCATGGATGCCTTATGTGGGGTGATGAGAAGTGGGATAAATTTGCATGACCATACTTTGTCCAGTGTAATAAAGCCATGGCTGCAGTATAATCAAGCTGAATAAGTAATCAGCTAGGATAGTGTTTTCAGATCTTTTTTTCCTTAGGTTAAGTACATCCCTAACTGACATACTTTTATAGGATTAGGCAAGATCTAACTAGGTTTGGCATCTAATGTGTTTCAGACAGTGGTTCATTTTTCTCATCATTTCTTTCCATAAAGAGGCAAGGTCACCCAATATTTAGACAGAATAGACTGTACTTCTGCATGAAAAATAAAACAAGGGGAACACAGGTGGTTTTGAAGGAGTCGGAAACCCTATTCTGTTTCAGGCATTGTAAAAAAAAAACCTAATCTAACCCCAAATGGTGACTTTGTAAGAGCAACTAGTTATGTTCAGATCTTGGTAGGTAGTATAGCCAATCAGAAATCACAGAATCACAGAATCACATAATCTTAAGGTTTGGAAGAGACCTCAAAAGATATCTAGTCCAACCTCCCTGGCAGAAATGCCATAGTACTTACTGAAGCAGAGAAATGACAGTCAATGCTTCTGTTCCCTTTCATAGCATTCATTTCCTGGTATTTAAAAAAGGAGCAGCTAAAACAACCTCAGCTTGTCTGTATCCCAGATGGCCAAACAGCCATTAAAAATGTGAAAATATCAGAAATGAATAAAAATGTGTATCTGAACATGTTGCCTAATTCTTTCTTCTCAGTTATAAAAGTAAATGCATAAGTATCTAGCCCAATATCAGAAGTAAAAGAACAGTTTAATCATTTTAATTTTTGGTTCAGTGCATTCTTCAGAAACTGAAAAAAATAGATGGACATCTTCAGATTCCATATAAACTCTCCAATTACAATTGAAGTAATTACTGTGCCAGGCAGTTTTTATATAACATGCAAGAATTAAGAAGATTTTGTCACTAGTCATTCACAACTGAATCCTTCCAAAAGGAAATCTGAATATGAGTCTCCAGCAAACAACCAGGGCCAAAATGGCCCTCAGGATCACTTCAATAAAATGATTTACACCGAGAGCAGACATTCAGGGAGAATAGTTAATAACATGGACCTAAGCACCAGGGCATTTGTTTGAAAGTCGATTGGGAATATTTGGCTGCACAACGAATCTAAAAGACTGGCAGTGAACGGTTAGATTCCCCTTGTTGATCAAGTTCTTTATATTCTTATGAAAGAGAGCTCAAATACATTTTAAAAGAATGGTTTACCTCTTTTTTCTGCTTCTGGCACTAAATGTAAGAAGAAGATAAGGTAGAGGAAAAAGTAAACAGTTCATCAGCACTTTGCAGATTGCTTAAAGAGACTCTTTTTGATTGTATGTGTACAAGGGGACTGTTGTAAACACATACTGTCTTGGTGAAATTGTTCCCAGAATATTTAGGAATGTTCCCTGGCAGAAATATTGAAAAAGTCACAAGTTCTATCTGTCTATTACAGTAATTTCCACTTATAAAAGTCAGATAAAACACCTAAGCATCCAGAATGCAGATCAGAAACAGCTTTTTACCCAAAGAAGGAATTATTTTAGATATGCAGCAGGACAGAAGAGAAACAAGCTGTCAACTCAATCTCTGCCTTCCCTGGAAAACAATCCATATAAATTATATGGAGTAAAATTGCTGATATATTCTGATCAAGTACCTTTGTATGAAATGAAGTCTGATGTGTAATATGCTGGAATTTTGTATTTCCTCTTACAATGGCTGCTGGAGGGGATGGCTCCCTCCAGCTCACTGCTGTGAGTTACTTATGAAAAATAAAGTGCAAAGAATGCAATTCTCCCTCTTACATGCTACACCTGGCTTGTAGATAAAGATAACGGCTCTAGTCCCTGTTGCTTCTCGTTCTTTTCTTCAGATGACTTAATTCATCACAAGCAGGGAAAGCAATAAAATATACGGCAAAAGCAAGTGCTGCAGCATGAACATAAAATGTGCCTTTTATATATTCAAATTCATATCCAGTTGTAGGAAATATTCATGACTAATATTAAACTAAGCCCAGAATTAGGCAAAATGCAACAGACATATATTGAAGTGAGCATTTTATTATGTGCTATGTCAGTCAGATTAAAGAAAAGAGTGCATGACACCGACAGGATATTGCATGTATATCAAGCAATCTATTTATATATGACAGGGAGGGTTTGATTTCTGGAAGGAATGACAACCCAATGAAATAACTGCTCGCCTTCAAAATTACTACAGTCTAAATGTAAACCCTTTAGAATACAATTTTAAATTACAATTAACAAAATGTAGATAAATATGTTTGGGAATCATTTCTGACATACAGAATTGAGGAAGAAGAAATAATCTGTAAGATACCAAGAGGTTTCTGAGTGTCATCAGCACTCTGGCTCTGAAAACTGAATGAAGGAAGCAAAGGATATTTCTCTGAGAATCCCAGAGAAGGTAATTTAATAAAAGGGCTGATTTTTTTGATGCCAAAAAGGCTTTGCAGTAGAGGTGGGGGTGAGAAGCTATATTGCGCTTTCTTTTCCCCAAGACCAACATGTAAACTAGACAAGTGAATCTGCTGTGATTAACAATATGTGAACAGGATATGAACCTGGTTGCAATAATAAATTGCAGTGTCTTCTGTGTTTCAATGCTGCTCTGGCCAAGTTAAAGCTTTTGTTCTGTTCCTTGAGTGTTTCTGGTCATTTGTTTCCTGCTCTGTTGTAGCATTAAGTAAATATCTGCAGGGATATAAAAACTTCATTTCTAGAAAAGAGATAATTGATGCATCATTTTTAAACATCCCTTTTGGGGAGAAAAAAAATATCAACACAGAAAAAGAACTAAATCTGAACCCACTAATGTCATTACCTGCAAAGATAAAGTGCATTGAAACAGAAATTCTTTGAGTTCACAATCATTACACTTCAATGCTTATACGACAGAGTAGGTTAAAGGAAAAGAACAATCAATGGTCAATTTACTTTCTTTTTCTAGAATTATAATTTGCATGACTGTTACATGTTTCCAAGGTTATCTGAGCAGAACACATACAGCCCATCTGACATGCAGTCTATAAAGCAGGCTGAATGAGAAAAGCAGATATTCCACGTGAGACGCATCAACCTGCATTTTTAAGCAGTAATGAGAATCATTGTAGTCAAATCTCCTCTTGCTCTTATTTCCATGAGGTTTCAGCAATATCCATTTGGTGCATTTGGGGGAGCTATAGGACAGATGCAATCACGTATGGCTTTATACATCAATAATTTCAAACTGTATTTTCTCATAACCTTTCCTTCTTTGTTCAAAAGGGGACTTCCATTTTAAATTGTAATCTATGACTTTTGAAACGGATGTTAAAGTGTCTTGCCGACAAATGCTTCTGGTTGATTTTCTTCTCTCTTCTTTCTTCTTCTTCTTGCTGTTTTGAAAAGCCATCATGGTAGTATTATGTGAAGGTGAAAGGTACTAGACTGTAAGGCGACAATTAAGCTCCCATTTTTTAGTGGGATTGCTATGAGGATTATGTATTTAGGAGATGCTAATCAAAGTTGCACACTGATGTTAAAATTCAGCATATATTAGCTACTTATAACCAGAGATTAAACCATTTCCATGACACACTGCTAACATCTTAGACTGAATACTTTCTACTTCCAAATCTCACTCTACATTAAGTTTGATTACTTGTGGCTTCATAATACGTTTACTAATGTCATCTTAATCCTTCAGTGGCATTATATTATGTAACAATGAATAATGACCCATATACAGGAGCTGCTGTATCTCAAGATCCAAGGAAGATTTAGTGAGGGAAGTAAAATAATCTGAGGTTATCATGCTTAAAAAAATCATTATTAATAGGAGCTAAGAAAATCTTGGCCTCTGATTGGATAAAAGCTGCTAAAACCCGGGATGATCTTTACCTTCTTATCTCTGACTTGAGCTTATGTTAAAATCAGGTTCTTCCTGTACCAGACCTCACTTTATGTAGCAGAGTGGCTGCGGATTTGTATGCTCTTGCACCCTAACTTGAAATGAAAGAAGGTTCTTTTCAGAAACATTTAAAGCATTTAAAGCTCTAACAACAAAGTACATGATTAAGCAATCTTTTTGTGATATAAGCAATGTGTTTTGAAAATGTCAATGCTTTTTCTTTTTTGTTGAAAAAATAAAGTGCATTTGTGATTGCAACAAAAGTGCTTTTACGATTAAAATTAAAGGCAGAATTTCACGATCATGCAGCAGCTGCTTGGATAGGGAAACAAAGGCCACGTAAATGGAACAAACCTAAACAATATTCATGAATCAGAGAACATTTCTTCAGCTCAGCATAATATTCTTCCTTACTGCCTGCCCCAAACTATTGTGTAAAGTTACACATTTGCTTCACAGCATTGTAGAAGTGGTTGTATTTCATTTAACTAATCCCTGTCTCTATATAGAAAAAAAAGGTTACTTCAGAACGAATGGCTTGGTAAAGATATAAGCATTCACTCTTCAATTTACATTACTATCAGAGCTTTGCCTGACTCTGAATGCAGTAAGAGAATTTTGAATTTTGTGGATCTTAACTTTTTCCTTGTTTCTATTAGGAAATACAGATTGAGATCTCAGCACACATGCCTAAGACATGTAAGAATCTGGTCTGCATTGCCTTTGTAGGACATCTATGGTTGTCTTTCAGGTCTTATCACTTGCCCCTCCGGGCATCAAGACAACAGTGGAGTTCAGAGCTGCAGCTGGTACTTTGAGAAGAAAGCAGAACACTGCAAGCTTCAGCAATCAAAAGCAGGACACATGGAAGTTTAATATGACTCCAAATAAATTGGGAAAAGATACCTGCAGACTGTGCCTTCAGCCAAGATTAACAGTCTTTGAAGCAATGATGTAGATGAATTCTCAGGCAGGTAACAGAGATGCAGTCCTTTCCACACAGCTCTGCCCTCCCATCAGCTACAACATATGTAAAACCTCACAAACTTTCTCTCTCTTCTAACAAGCATGATGCATAGGTATTGTATTTGTGATGCTGAGTCTCTAACATAAGAGGAAGCTGTGGTGGAGCCCAGAATTTCCTGAGGCAACTTATGGCTAAAAAGCCAACTAGAGTCTTGGTCATTCCCTGCCTCTATATTTATCTATATGTGTAATTTGTAAGAGAAGATATGGACTGTGACTCTTACATAGACCAAGTAGTAATTTTCTTTGATGAGCGTCGAAGATGAAAAGAATGTCAGGGACAACAGAAGACACAAGAGAATTTTAGCTATTTCACCTTTTAACAATTTTGGTTGAGGAAATTATTTCAAGATTTCTTCCTTGGATGATGGACATTTGCATCACTGAGTGACAAATTGACTGTGCACAGGGAGAGGAATTAGCCTGATCTACCTTGTTTCTACCAAGGGACTGTGAGTACTTACACGTGACTCCAACTTCTCCCTGCTTCCTAGCAGAGGACCTTCTTTTCTTTTGTGCTTCTTTTCCTCCTATTCTCCCAGACAATTTTTCCATTATTATTGGATTCTTTGATTTCCTTGACTTTGGAAAATAAGCTTGTGCAAAGAGTGCATTGTCTGGGTTTGATAGTACTTCCAAGTCAGTGATAGATTTTGAGTTTGGCAGCCTTAGCCAGTAAAGAGGGAGGGAAAGGGGATGCAGACAGCCTGTCACTCTTCTGGATTCCTATCATGTGAACTGTGTCTAATGATGTATTTATTCCCAGTTTCTTGAGAAGCAACTTTTATGTGGACATTGGAAATGAAAGTACACTTAAAGGTTCCCATTTGAATTCTTCAGATGAGAAATTAATGTCCCAATTTTGATTCCACTGAAGACTGGGACAGGAAACACATAAATTAATTGAGTGAACAAATACAGATAGTAGCAAGTGCAAGATTGATCTCTGAAGTGCAAAACAGCATAATCTTGCAGAAGGAGAAGGTCTGTCAAGTCTCATGCTGTAAACATCTGACAACTAAGGCATTCCCAGGGCTGTGCCATTGCCTGGTGCCAGGCACAGCTGATGGGCTTACCAGCTGGTTGCATCTGGCACCCAGAGCTCTGCAAGTGCTGCCGCTTGAGTCTGCAGCATTGTGTTGCCACTGGGAGCTCTCTGAATTTGAGCCCTTCCCAGGTGCAGACTGCTGCCATAGCCTTGCCTTTGTCCCCAAACCTGCCTCCCATCGTACAGCCCCATCCCACACCTTCTTCTTTCCTCAAGTAATATACCCAAAATACAGAGACTTGCAGACTAGGTGAAGAAATAGAGAGGCCCGGGAATGGGACAAAAGAGCCTCACAGCTTTGCTGTTATAGCATTTTTAGGAGATTTCATGGAAGTAACTGTAAGCAACATTAGCTCCATCTCTCTCTATGGGCCAGTTTTAAAGATTTGATCACATTCTAGAAATATACTTCCTCTGTGTGTCCAAACTTCTCAGGCAATATATATTATTTTATATGTTAGGAGCACATTTATAGAATCCATTTCATGTTTTCATTATTGAGCACTTACAGTACTGTGTAGGCCAGTGAAAATGAGTCCTTTAGTGTCATTTATATGAAAAGTTTCTATCCCTTATTTTACTGGTTAACTAGACCAGGATAATGGTAAATATTTATGGAATATATAGGCCACCTACTTTAAAAGATAAATTATGTTCATAATAAATTACTTTATTCCCTGCACTGCTCATAAGGAAACCTAGACTCTGAGAGCAGTGAAATTTACTTTACAGGTTTTATCTGTTTAGTTGTGAGGAAAGTTGAAACAAATTAGATTGCATGCAGGAATTGATTGATACCTGAAAATCACAAATTTGTTGCTGTGGATAAATCTGTTAGTTCACACAGAGCAGAAAGTAACTGAGATTCTTTTCTGGGATAACTTTTCCATGGATCAGGCTCTCTCTTTTAATAGTGGCAATAAAAATGACAAAAATACTAAGAGTACAAAAATTAGGAGGGGAAAACAGATGCTAAGACTTGAATTCAGAATTAGTAGTAAACTAATTTTAACTTAATTTAAAATAACTGTGGTTTTTTTTGAGAGAGAGAGTGTGGCCAAAAAGTTCATATATAATTCTATAAAGCCCTGGCTTCTGAGTGTTTAATAATGATTTCTTGGTATTTTGGGGGCAAAAATTCTAAAAATCTTTAGCACTTTATCTCAAGGTCAATTTCTTGAAACAATTGTCCTTAGGCCTCTAACAAAACTTAAACCAAGCAAAACTTTTCCTACCTTTTCTGTGCCAAAGAAGAAACATCTTTTTACAAAATTCAAAAGGATTGCATGCTTTTTATATTAGACAGTGTCAAACCTTCATACAAAAGGTCTGGTTTATTCAGCTGATACCTCCAAGATGCAGACAGAGGTTTCACAGGATAATGAAGATGTAGATAGACAGTTCAGAGGAAAGAAGCTGAAGTGAATACTACCACAACATTCCCTTTTAAAATTAAACTACTCATGTCAGTGTAAGTTCAGCCAAAGGAACTTACTATAGTATCTTCTCTTTAAAGTTCACCTCTCTCTTCATCTGACTATACATCAAATTTCACACCTCCATCAGTTATAATACTCCAGATTTACCCTATATTCATCACCAGCTCTGAGATATGCCCAGTTTTACCACATTTATACTCCTTGCCCCTTGTCAATTGACCACTTTCACACTGCACTTTCCAAAACAGGCTGCTCCCCAAAGGCTTCTTCAGTATAGTTGACATTCACAGTTCTGAAGCATCAGAAGAATGTATTAATATGAAAAACTAACTAAATCTGAGATTTGTGGTTTAATAATTGACATACTTTAAATTTAAATAAGGTTAAGAATGTTCTTAATTGTATGTTTCTTTCCTTCAGGAAGGAACTACCTTGAAAAATTTGGCTTGTAAATTGGGCAGTATGAACGCCTCTTTAAACTACATACAGTACAGTTAGTATAAAAGTCTCTTTTCAAAATTCTATAAAGACCATACTGACAATGAATGGTTAGAACTTCATTTATAGGAGCGCACTTATACTCACTTCAGTGGTAAAAACAAAGACAGCTTTATTTTTGTATAAACTTTTTGTTCATTAGCAATTAATTGCTATTTAAAATTTGCTATAATAATTAATCATTCACAATATTGTCTCAAGCAGATTTTAGCTTATATGAAAGCTTTCATATAAGCTTTCATAGTCTTAACCCAGTTTTGTGCATGTACATTTGTATTTTTACAGCATACAGCTGGTTTAGAAGCTTGCATTTCCCTCCCAACAGAATAACTACAATGAAGATCAGATTCATTGTGTTCAAGTTCCTGATTCTCTTTTTCTTCCTCCAGACTTGGTTAAGTTTGTTCTACAGAAAACCAGAACAAATGAGCCAGCATTTTGCCTCCTTATCTCTCTTAGAGGAAGTTTATTCCTCTAAATAAACTTTTATCTCATACTAGAGAGCTGGCAAACATTTTAATTTGTTCAGTTGTTTTGCTTTTAAATGTATAACCCAAGCTGATTTTAGAAGAGCTTTTGAAAATACTTCTACCTAGATGGTTTTGTCACAGTTAAAAGTTGACAGCTCTTCTCCATGTGGACAGAGGACTGATCTTATAAAATATTAGAAGATTTGGGTTTTTTTTCTGTAAATGAGTGCTCAAAGGTTTAACAACTGAAATTATGAAATGCAATTTATATGCCGATTCTTTAGATAACCATAATGAATCCTGTTAGCAATCTATCTATATTTTCACTTTCTCTGAGTTAGGATTAATTTCAGGCTCAAATATTGGCTTTGTCCAATGAGTGTTTGATGGATTGAAGCAATCCTCCCAACCTCTGTTTTTAGTATCGTGATTACTGATAAGGGAACCTTTAACACTAGCCACACAAAAAGACACATTTTTAGTACTGGAAACCGTGGATTTCCTCTGTTAATATTACTATTTCACTTTGCTAAGGTACAGCAGCTTTTCAATGAAGATTTTGCAACCTATAGGATGGACTCATTATATAGTTTCAGATTTCTACCCAGTTGCCCTGGTAGTAAGCATGCTAATTTGAGTTTGAGAAAAGCCTGGCTTTTTTTTTTTTTTAGTCTTGATTGGTAAAGATGAGCAGATGGGAGAACCTACTGCTTTCCTCAGTAGTTTGTTTCATTAGCTAATTATTCTTACTGTTTAAAATCTGTGCCTGATTTCTCATTGGGAGAGGAGTGTCTTCAGTTTCCAATTATTGATTCCTATTTAGTGAGAATCTTTCTCTCCCAGATTAAAAAGCACAATATCACTTGGCATTTTATCTCCAGGACTGTACTTATTTAGCCAATCATGTCACACCACTGTGTTTTGTTTTGATAAGAGTTCTTTGTGCATCCTTCAAGCCAGAAGCTCAACACTCTCCTGATTGCCAACAAAATATGATCAATGTTCTTTTTGCCAAAAGATTCAATCAACAAAGCTTCATTTCATTCAGATGCAAACATTTCTCACAAGGATTTCCATATTGCCAGGTATATGTAACAAAATTTTGTAATCACCAGAACTTGAATGTCTGAAGGGAAAATAGAATAAACTGAATATTCGTGCATAGTTTTAAGGGATACTCTACTGTCTGAAGTAGAGTCTGAAAGAAAATTCAGACAGCAAATGAAGAGGCTTTGAAAGAGTATGAAGCATTAGTACTTTGGTTTTACTTTTCTACAGGGACATACATGTATGTCAGTTCATTAAAAGATGAATACTATTTCCTTGTTCAATTTAATTTTGAGAACAAATGTGTAATGGTTTTGGCCTAGGCCAGGTTTTTTGGTAGCAGGGAGGATAAAGGGGTGGCTTCTTTAAACAAAAGAGTTGCCAGAAGCGTCCTCTGTAGCTGACAGGGCTAGGGCCAGTCAATTTTAAGCTGGACCCTGCACCTGACCCAGGCCTGGCCAATTAGTGATGGAGGTAATGCCTCTATGAATAACATATTGGAGAAGAAGAAGAAGTTGTTGTACCGTTGAAAAACAGCAGCAGCAACAGGGAGGGAGAATGTGAAAACATCTCCGCAGACACCAAGGTCAGTGAAGAAGGAGGGGGAGGAGTGTGCTTAGGCACTGAAAGGAAGACTCCCCTGTGATATGTGGTGAGGACCATGGTGAAGCAGGTTGTCCCCCTGCAGTCCATGGAGGACCACCGGGAAGCAGAGATCCACTCGCAGCCCGTGGGTGAGGTGCTCACGCCGGAGCGGGTGGATGCCTGAGGNAACTGACTGCAACCCCCATCCCCTGCACCACTAGGGGGGAAGGAAAAGGAGTCCCAGGAAGTGAAGGGTGGGGGGAGGTGTTTTAAGACAGTTTTATTTCTCGTCTCCTTGCTTTTATTTGTTTCTTTAATAAATCAAACCTTTTTCCCCCTAAGTTGAGTCTGTTGTGCCCGTGACGCTAATTGCCAAGTGATCTCTCCGTCCTTAACTCACAAGCATTTTGTTATATTTTTCTCTCTCTCCTGTCCAGTTTAGGAGGAGGAGTGATATTATGACTGGGTGGACATCAGGCTAAACCATTATAAATGTAAATATATCTGAGATGATGTTAAATATTGGAAATGTTTCTGTGTTAATTGTGATCATTTAGTCATTAATATAACAAATGTGAAGGAAGAAGCTTAGGGAGTTAGGCTTGAAATACATCTTTAGAGTATAGGATAAGAAACTATTTCACAGTCAAGAGATTAGAATTCAATAAATTGATAATTCTTTTGGGAACTGGCTCATTAAAAAAAAGAATATTTCTTTTTTGAGGAGCTGGAAGAGTTGGGAAGTAGATAGACTGAACGTAAACAAATGGCAAAGAGGTACTTGTTAAAGTAGGAATCTTGCCTGTGTTTGTGTTCATACAGCGCATAGTACAGAAAAAAATCTTGATCCAAAGAAAATATAAACATCAGTTAGTGCTAGTGGGCCTGTATTATCCCTATATGGCGTTTTCTGGGCAGGATGTGCTAGTGATTTAGATTGTTTGGCCTTTACAACTACTTTTCCCTTAGATTCTGGAAAATTAGGAGGATCAATTTTAGTGAGAGAGCACTGAAAGAAACACGGGGCTAATTCTTAGGTCAATCACAGACTGAGTAAACTTTTAGGCAAGCCACTTAAAAACTGCATGTCTCATTTCTTCATCCAAAAAGCAGGATCTCCATCTTACTGGTTGCAAGGATAAAATCTATGGGAGTGCTCATCATATAAGATGCTTAGACACATGATGGTTAGGCCCAAAATTGTTTTGGTTACCAGCTAAGAGGAAATGGAGAATCTGGCTCAGTCTTTTTGCAAGACTTATGCTAATTACTCTCATGATTATTGTAAAGAAAGATAAAATGGACTGATGGTGAAGACAGAATATTTTTTGAAAGTAAGTGTTTTCCCCAAACTTCTAGGATGTTCCAGGGTGAATTATTAGGTTCAAGCCAGTTCTGTAAGACATATACAGGTGGAAATAAAATGTTAAATGTTTCAGCCAGCAGGCTTGAAAGCTTCTGACCAAAACATTGTATTTCTTTACTTCCAGCTGTGCGTGTCTAATAACATATTTCATGATGTTTAAATACCAACTGCATCACTCTACTCCTTGATACTGAGTGTAAGAAAAATGACTTAATTTGTTGATGAGCAGCATGTTACAGGCTGGCAGTAATGGCAGTGGTGATTTAACTAGCTCAATGCTCCTACCCCATTGCTCCCTCCTGCCCCCCTCCCTGAATGTGAGTGCCTACAGCACATAGCACACCACTGCCTGTGTTCCCTGGTTCAGGATTTCATTTCACTACATCATAAGCTACTAACATAACCTTGTCATTGCAATTTGTCACACTTTTTTGTGTGCTATATATCTGACCGAATTCTCATCTCAGCAGCCCATAGGCTACTAGTCTGGAACAAATCTTTGAAACATAATGGAAAAGGATAAAAAAAATCCTTAAAACTAAAAAAAAAAAAAAAAAAAAAAAAAAAGACACCCAGTTGCCAGTTCTCCTCCCAATAGAAGCAGATACATAATCATGGGCAATAGCTGTTTCTCCCAGCTTTGTGTGTTGTACCAGATCAGCTACACATCCTGGTACTTGCTGGCATTTTGCCAGGGCTGCTGGTCAGGGTGCCCCAGGGTCAGCATGGAGGCACCTTCTGAATAATAGCTTGGCTTCTCCAGGATTTAACATTCTTTTGCTCCCTTTATCTTTTGGTCTTTCCTCTTGAGCAAATGTGCAAAATTTTGTGGAGGAAATTCTTAGGGATCAACTGTGCTGCTTTTCAAGTGTAGCTGCAGGAAAAACAAAGCAGAAAAGCACCAGCTGCCATAATCAGTAAATAAGTGACCATGAGAGTGAAACATTGTGGCCCTGCTTTGACCTAAGTAGTTACCTCAAGTTTTAGAGTTTTTGATGTGATTGGAATTTTTCTTTTTTTTAAATGACATTACTTAAACTTGGTACTATGACCTCAAGCAGGTCATTTTGCTCCACGTCTCATTTTCTCTGCAAAACTAACACATATTCATCTATTTCTGTGAGAAGAAAGGCCATTGTCAACATCCAGATACAGATGTGTTTTTAAAAACTTCTGTGAGAAGGCATCAAGCACTTCTGCATTCACTGTTTTTCATGAAATTAAAATAAATGTTAAATTAAAATAAATTACAGAAATAGAGAATGCAGAAAAATCAGCTCCATAGTAATAACACAGATTAAGATTTCAAATTTTAATTAATTCTTCTTGCACACCCTATGCCTTCCGCGCCCTTCAACTGATATGCCCAAGTAGGAATGTAAGAAAAAGAAACCTACCCATAGGTGCTGTGTGACTTAGATAATGCTACTAGAAGAACCTTGACATCAAGTCATTTTAACTGCATTAAATATTACATTTTATTTTCACTTGTATATTTTTGACACTGCTGATCTATAAGAATTACATCATACTTTCTGCTTTCTTTGTGCTAAAGAGAAGACACAGGAGAAAAGCTATAGTGCTCGTAATCAAATTTCTCCTACTACTCAGCTTGTCTCTGCTTGTCTTCATATTTCCTTAGGTTTATTTATTTTCTTCTTTCTTTCAACAGCCTTCAGCCTTGTTGTCACAATTTGGCTTCCTATCAATGCAACATGCTATTTTTCCAAACATCATCTAGTCATATTCAGGTAATTAATTAACTTACATCTGATCAAATTTTCCTTGCTAATTGGCAGGTCAGACAGGCTCTTATAATTTATTTTTTCTATCATCTGAGAAGCGTTTCTAAATAGACAATTTCTAACTAAAAAGAAATTTTGTGCATAGTTGCTAAATGTTTTCTAAGCTTATAGACCACATTTGCAAAAACTATGTATGCAATAAGATAAGCATCATCTCCTCCTGTTTGCAAATGAATCAAGACAATCAGAAGCTGTGCATGTCATCAAGGAGATCCTTGCTGTTCAAAATTATTCATGTGATTCACTGTGTTATATTTTCAGTGTAAAGTAACTTCTTTCAGTGAAAAATGACATTGTAGCCTTGCACTTTATGCTGTACACTAATGGTTGACAGTGTTTGTCCAGCAAAAGTTGAGTCATTTGTTGCCATTCTCAAACTGAGTAAGAGTTTGAGAACACAACTAGTGTAAGTGTGTCCACATCACTGAGCTATGTCATTCAAGCAGGCTGTTTCTGGAGGACATACTGGGATTGAGTAGCTATAAGGACTCCAAAAACAGCTTCACAATCCCTAAACACATCCTGTGCAGTGAAATAGGGACCTCTCTGACCTCTAATAAGGCCTGTTTGCACAGTAAAAATATATCCAGAGGAACCTATCTTAAGTCAAAATGACTTCTCACATGGATAGTAGTCACTCATCAGTTTGGGCATCCAAGGCTATAGTCTTTATTGTCACTAGGATAGAACTGAACAAGGCAACCCACAGGTACATTGCTGACATGGAGAGTTCAAACATGTTTTTATGCAAGAAATGCAGGCCCGCTGAAGTGAAGACCTTCACAAATTCAGTTTTGGTTATAGATCTTGAAGTTCAAGGGAAAGATGATGGCTTGTTTCTATATGGTTTATAATAAAAAAACAAATTCAGTAAAATACTTTGAAATATGATACACTATGCTGTCTTCTGTCTCACAGAGTGATGTGTAAAAAATGAATTTAAACTAACAAACTTGTCAAAAAGTCTATAGAGAAGTCCCAAAATGAGAAACTGAACCTACTCTTTAGGGAAATTTTTTTGTGTGGGACAGTTGTAGTCAATATAACTAGTCTCTATATTATCTTTAACCTATGTGTCATTTAAATAATGAATTTCTAGTTCATATCTTGCTGATATTTGATATGTAGGAAAGCAGTTTATGAAGGGTAAAAACATGTTAACCTTCATAATCTTGTTATTATATCTCACTGATGTTCAGCATGTGTGATTTCTGTTTTGCAAGAAATGTAGAACCTAAGAAATTTGCAACCCCCTGTAGTAAGAGTACTTAACTAGCATAGTTTTTTGTACTTTATTTATGTAAATTAAGTAAAGCTTAACAAAAGTTAAGCTCAGATTAGAAGGCTTCTAGTGAAACTGAAATAAGATCAAGTATTTGTTGTGTGATTAAGCTAAATTAAATAACTTTTTTCCTCACTTTTTCAGCAACCCATATAAACCACTTTTAAAGCAGAAGTGCCACAGAAAGGTATAAGGCTGGCTTCATAGCTTTATTACTGGTTAAAATTGCTTGAGATAGATTCAGTATTCAAGGAATTTCCTGTGACATGAACATGACTGCAGAAATAATTTTCAACATTAAATTTGGTGAACTGCTGAACTTTGTTAATATTTTTTGCAGTGTTCAATTCATTTTAATAAATCGTACGGCACTAGCAGTGGAATAAAGTCCAAAGTCTGAAGATTGAAAGCCTGAATAGGTCAAAGAAAAGAAGTTGGCTTGCAGTCTTGAGCCTGTTAAAACATTGACTAGTAAATTAGGTAGGAAAAACATTTACAAAAATATTGAGAGTATCTTTGATCAGCTGGTTGAAGAGAAGCAATATGACAAACAGGAAATTACAAAGAATAACTATTTTGACTGTGGTGGAAGTAGCGACTTAGGTAGCTGTAGTTCAAACTAGATACAGAATATTTTCCTGGAATTTAAAGGAAAGGTATCCAGATGTCTAAACATTCTGCTCAATGTGGCTTTTATTTCAAGTTTGGCAAGCCTTCAGAAAAATGGTAGACAAGTTTAGCTGGAAGATGTTTTCCAGTGTATTTACATAATTTCATACATATTTTATGCTTCTGCATTACATCTTTTAACAGCAGTCATATTTAATTTTAAGTTTCCTTTAAAACTTTACATATAGTTATATGAATTATTACTTCTCATCAAAATGTTTTACATATTAAATAAACTTTTAAACCTGTAACTACCTGTAGTAAATGTATGTGAAGATAAACTATTGAGGAAGACATTACAGAGAATTAAGCAAAGTATCTCCACATAATTGTAACAAACTGATATCGAATGAGGGAAGAATGAATGTGGTGAAAGGAAATTGTTATTTCTCCTTTATACACAGTCAGATTTTTGGTGTTGCATGTTTTAAAAAGTGAAATTCCATGCAAGGCATTCTGCTTGGAGTCTAGGACAGAGGAATCATAAACTACAGCAAAGATACAGCATGCCTAGACAATAAAGTACATGTAAATGTGAAATGTTAACAGGTGGGGTCAGCTGTAGGCTCTTGAAGGCTACATCTCTTAGCAGCTGCTGTTTGATGAACAAAAAGCCCAGTGCAATACATTATAGCTAATCCTAAAGGATGCCAGGAGTCCTCTAATCGCACCAGTATCAGATGGTATAGTCATCAGCATTTCCCTGCTTGTGGCTACCATCTCACCCTAGGGGGCAAAAGAAAATCTGCTGGGGATGCCTCCAATTTGTGCTATGAATATTTTTCTTTCCGATTTTACCTAGCTTGTTATGCAACAGGAGTGAGATGTCTCCTTTTGTTTTCCCTTTCGTTTCAGGAATATTTCTGTGGTCAAAGCCAAATTATATTGTTGTAAAATAATAGATTTTTTTTTTCCTGCAAAGTCCATGTCTCATTCTGTGCATGAAAGGAAAGACTTCTAGGTTTTGGAGAAATGTTCATCCATATTTTGCATACTGTGTTTTTAATTACATGAAGAGTGCAGTCTGAATTGTTTATACTATGTGTATATGCAATTATGGGAAAAAAAGAAATGCTTTTCTAACATATTCTTCTGGGAGATAGTGAAATTATTATTCTAGATCCTGTTCAGAGCTACAAATAACTTGGATGAGTAAAATAGCAGATAGAAATGAAAACAAACTCTTTGTCTCTGAGAAAGAGAAAAACAGATATGTGTATATAGAAATACTGATAATTTTTCAGTAACACTTCATTATGAAGGTACAAGACATACACGGTGCTATTTGATTATTTCAGCATATTTTGTAAACATTAATTAACCTTATTTCATTAGGATGTGTATTGTTTGCTCTGCTCATATATGAAATCTGATAAGATGGAGCACTGTAGACCAGATTTTTCTGTTTCATTTTGTACTCCTTTGGTGTTGAATGATCAGCATTCTGGAGGCCAGGGTCAAATTGCCTCAAGGTAGTCCAAAACCTGTGAGGTATCAAAATTCAGTGACTGTGATTCAGGGCACATTTCTGTGATTAGAGGCAGAAAGCAACTCCATTGACACCCTGTTGTGGCCAGACAATACAAACTACCTCTGTTCTGGCATATTGTGTTAGCATGACACCAACAGAAAGGCCTGCTAGTTCAGGGTCAATGCAAATACAGCTACATAGCTTCAAGACCTTAGCTAACTCAGATCCAGAAAGATTTATGGGTTGAGAGAAAGGGCACATGTAGAACTGCCCATAGAGGAATGATATAGAGCAGTATAGCACTGAGATTCTTTTCCATGCCTTTCCTTGTTCCTTAGAATTGCTAGACTATCATTCCTCTCTAAAAAGAGGTGTGTAGAAAATTGTAATGAAACCTAATGTCCTGATAAATCTATGAGAAGCAACACCAAAAAACTCCAGTGCAGAAAAGAAATGATAGCATTATGGATATGTTTATTTATACAAAAGCATATTTGCCTCAATTTTTGATGACAGAGCAACTTTGTGACACAATTTATACATCACTGTCTCTCTTTTTCATTACTGTTTAGTGATGTACAAAGATGAGTCCTCATGTACAAAAGGGTTAAATCTGATACATTGGAAACAATCACTAAAATGCTGGAATGGAGGTGACATCTAGAAAACAGGCAGTACATTTGAAGGAAGACCAAGAGTGACTAGAATTAGACCTTTGTAAAGTCTTGAAATCCTTTATGACATGCATTTCATTGTAACGATTAACGCTTCTTATACTGGGAAAACACTTTTCAATACCAAAAAGAGACTTTTTTTCTTGTTGGGAAACTGAAAAACAGTCCTTCTACTTCATCAGTGGATGTGGAGAATACTTACTAATGTCAGAGGAAATAACCAGCAAGTAGACTGTAGCCTGCAACAGGCCCAGGGTGCTAGACAAATGAGACTCATCAACAGTAGAATCAAGTCAACCATTTGAATTATGAAAGATTATCTCAAAACAAAGGGCAAAGTTAAATCACAATCATAAACTAGTCTGTAGTCATAAAACAAATAATTTGGTAAGGTCAGGATGAACAGTAAGGGTAGAGTGCAGCAGTGTAGGACAAATATTCTGGTTCCGGGAAAGGGCAGGAGCAGGAATTAGAGGCAGGTAGGAATCGTTAGCAGAGATTGCTGGAGAGATTGAGTCAATACACCCAGCAGCTGAGAAGAGCAGATGAGACTACATCACAGAGCTGACAGACCAGCCAGGCTCCACACCTCAGTCATATGTACTGAATCCTTACTGTCCAAATATACTTGTAACCAACAAGTTGGTGAGTAAATAGTCAGAAGGAGCATATACACATCACATATCATCCTGTTAGTCCAGTTCTGAGGATGAGTCTAAACTAGAAATTAATTTCTTCAGAGATTCTAGTTATGTGGCCTTCCAAGTTCCCTGGAAAGGATCCAGCCCTGGCAATTGACCTCCTCTAAAGCAGGCTGTCATTCAAAGCAACTGAAGCTCACAGCTCTGTGTCATAGGTGAGAGGAGAACCCCTCTCCTCAAGTTTCAAGCGTGGGACTGATTCTGTGCAACATTGACAGGGTGTGTTCTGCAAAAAAGCAGGACTGCTGCAATGCAGCACATAAACCAGAGTAGAGGTCCAAAAGGAAATGGTAGTCATTGGATCTTGGTACTGTTCAGAAAGCTAAATGCATCCCCAAGCCATTAATTCTTTTGCTCTTATCTCACGTTATCTAATGAATTTTCTTTGTGTACATTGCAGGATAACTCAGCATCTTTTAGGTTATCCCCATTTTCCAGCAACCCATTCAGAAAGCTGAAAGATCAACTAATTAGGATCATACTTTGCATTTAAAAACAGGTGTTGACAGCAAGAAAAATAAAAGGAAGAGTGTGAAGCTCCAAAACAAATATGTTCACAAGCCTTCAGCACAAGAAGTCAACTTTTTTCAATGAGATTTTATGTAGAATTCTGATTGATGTTCTCAAAACACTCTGAAGATGGTAAGCAGCATGTTAAAATTGAGTAATTAACAAAGTGAATAATAAAAATTATTAGCATCATTATGTTTCTGGCTTGATATGAATGGTTAGTTTTCCACTTAATTTAAAACCTGGACTACTGTATTTGTGTTTTAATTAGAAACAAGACTATGATATATCAGCATGTAAACAAAACTTGGAATCTTGTCTGAGAAGCAGTAGGAGACAATTATTCTCATATATGTACTGGGATCCCAGGCTACATAACACTTAAGAACCTCTGAAGGCACAGACATCATTTCCCATTAATTTCACCATGAACTAAGCATACTGCACATCTCGCAGGAGCTTCTTGAGTTACATAATATTTTCTCCATAGTTTTAGCAAGTAAATGAACTGAATGGGCTAAACAAAAGAAAAATTCACACAGGCACAGACAAATATGCAATCATGCAGAGTATGCAGTCCATTCAGGATACACAATTCTCAGGTACATGCTCTAAACAGGAATTTAGCACATGTTTTCAAGACATGAACCTTCTACCAGATGCTTGATAAAAAGTCATGTGTACTATGTTGAGTTTCTTTGGAACCATGGGATTTGGTAGGTTTTTTGTTAAAGGTCCTCCCTGCAAAGGTGACCCCTGTAAGGAGTTCTCAAAACTTACCCTGGCTCTAAGTTGGACGAAGTTCTGGCCAAAGTGCTGAGCCAATCATTTGGCTCTGTGATCATTATTTAAGAAGAAGAAATCTGCAGTGGGAGAAGAATGCAGAAGGATGATTCACTGGAAGGCTGTGCTTCCATTCAGAGGGATCTTGACCTGCTTGAGAGGTGGGCAGAGAGGAACCTCATGAGATTCAACAAGGACAAGTGCAGAGTCCTGAATCTGGGAAGGAACAATCCCATGCACCAGTGCAGTCTGGGGAGTGAACTGCCGGAGAGCAGCTCTGCAGAGAGACCTGGGAGTCTTGGTTGAAAATGAACTAACCATGAGCCAGCAATGTGCCCCCATGGCCAAGAAGGCCAATGGCATCCTGGGATGCATCAAGAAGAGTGTGGCCAGCAGGTTGAGGGAGGTTCTGCTCTCCCTCCACTCTGCCCTGGTGAGGCCTCATCTGGAGTCCTGTGTCCAGTTCTGGGCTTCTCAGTTCAAGAGGGACAGGGAACTTCTGGAGAGAGTCCAGTGCAGGACCAGCAAGATGATCAGGGGACTTGAACATCTTTCATACGAGGAAAGGCTGCAGGAACTGGGGCTGTTTAGTCTAGAGAAGAGGAGACTGAGGAGGGATCTCATTAATATTTACAAATATTAAATGGTGGATGTCAGGAGGTTGNCTACTGTTCTATGATTCTGTGATTCTATGATTCTATGAAGGAATGAGATGTGATGGAAGTGACCATGCAGACTCCAAAATCAGTGACGAAGTAGGGGAAGTTGGGCTGGAGCAGAGATCCATTGTCCTGTATCCCGCAGTGATATGGTAGCTGTCATCCTGCAACCCATGGAGGATGTGGTGGTTTAGCCTTGGCTGTGTGCCAGGTATCCACCAAATGGTAATATCACTCCCGCTCCCAAACAGGACAGGGGAGAGAGAAATGTATTGAGCGGTTTTGTGTGTCAAGGGAGATTGCTCAGCAGTTAATGTCACAGGCAAAACAGACTCGATTTGGGGAGAAAAAGGTTTGGTTTATTAAAGGAATAATAAGAACAGGGAGATGAGAAATAAAAATGAATGTTAAAACACCTCCCTCACCTCTTCCTCTTCCCAGGACTTTCTTTCCTTCCCCCACAGCGGCACAGGGGATGGGGGATGAGAGATGGGTTTTGTGATCAGTTCATTACAGATGGACTTTGCCACTGCTTCTTCTCAAGGAGAGGTCTCACACTTCCCATTGCTACAGTGTGGGGTTCCTCCCCACGGGAGACAGTCCCTCAGGAATGGCTCCAGCATGGGATCTCCCACAGGGACAGCACCTCATATCCAGCCTAGCGTGAGTCATCCACCGGGAGAAACAGTCCTTCAGGCAATGACTGCTCCAGCATGAATCCCTCACAGGATCACAAATCCTGACAGCAACCTTCTCTCTGGTGTGGGCTTGTCTCTCCCCACGGGCTCCAGGTCCTGCCAGGAATTTGCTTCAATGTATACTTCCCACAGAGTCACAGCCTCCTTCAGGCATCCAGTTGCTCTGGTGTGGGGTCCTCCATGGGCTGTGAGTGGATCTCTGCTCCCTGGTGGCCTCCATGGACTGCAGGGGCACAGCTGCCTCACTCACCATGGTCCTCACCACAGGATACTTTCTTTCAGGGCCTAAGCACCTTCCTCCCCCTCCTTCTCTACTGACTTTGGTGTTTCCAAACATATTTTCATATTCTCACTCCCTGTTGCTGCAGCAGTTTAGCAACTGCACAGAAACTTCTTCCACTTCTCAAATATGTTATTCACAGAGGTATTACCTCAGTCACTAACTGGCCAGGCTTGGGTTAGGAGAGGGGTCCATCTTAGAACTGACTGGGATTCACCCTCTCAGCTACAGGGGAAGCTTCTGGCAGATCTTTGTTTAAAGCTACCCCTGTAGCTACTCATGCTACTAAAAATCTGGCCCAGGCAAAACCACTACAGAGGGTAACAGTGAAGCAGAGATCTGCCAGCAGCTCTTGGAAGACCCCACAGCAGAGGGGGAGGCTGTGCCCAGAGGGATCGTGACTCTGTGAGGAGGTGGTGTTGGAGCAGACTGCACCGAGATGACTGCCAGGTCTAGAGGAGACTCACAGAGGAGGAATCAGTGAGAAGCTGTGGCCCTCAGGAAGAAGTCATTGACCCAAGAATATACAGGCTTGTCAGTTAGACTTCAGTTCCCGGGAAGCTGAAGGAGGAGATCATCTTAAGTTCTATTATGCAGCACATGCAGGACAACCAGATGATCAGGCCCAGTTAGCTTGGGTTTATGAAGGGCAGGTTCTGTTTAACATGCCTGATTTCCTTCTGTGACAGGGTGACACGCTTGTTGGATGAAGGAAAGGCTGTGGATATTGTCTACCTTGACTTTAGTAAGGCATTTGACACTGTTTCCCACAGCATTCTCTTAGGGAAATTGGCTGTTCTTGGCTTGGATGGGTAGCCACTTTCCTGAGTGAAAAATTGGTTACATGATCGGGTCAAACCAGTGATGGTCAATACAATTAAGTCCATCTGGCAGCCAGTCACAAGTGATGTCCCCTAGGGCTCAGTGCTGGGGCCACTCCTATTAAACGTCTTTATTAATGATCGGGATGAGGGAATAGAGTGCACCCTTAGTAAGTTTGCAGATGACACCAAGCTGGGTAGAACTGTTTATCTGCTTGAGGGTAGGGAAGCTTAACAGAGAGATCTAGATAGGGTGGATGGTTGGGCCAAGGCCATTTCCATTGATTTTAAAAAGGCTAAATACCAGGTCCTGCACTTGGGCCACAAGAACCCACAGCAGCACTATAGGCTTGGGGAGGAGTGTCTGGAAAGCTGCCAGGCAGAGAGAGACCTGGGAGTGTTGACTGACAGCAGCTGAACACAAGCCAGCAGTGTGTGTGCTCAGGTGGCCAAGAAGGCCAATGGCATCCTGGCCTGTATCAGGAACCATGTTGTCAACAGGAGGAGGGAGGTGGTCGTTGCCCTGTACTTTACTTTGGTTAGGCTGCACCTCGAATACTGTGTCCAGTTTTGGTCCCTTCTTTACAAGAAGGACATTGAGGTGCTGGAGAGGATACAGAGGTGGGCTACCAAGCTAGTAAAGGATTTGGAGCACGTCTCATATGAGGAATGGCTGAGGGATCTGGGGCTGTTTAACCTGGAAAAAAGAAGGCTTAGGGGAGACCTTATTGCTCTCTACAACTGCCTGAAAAGAAAAATCACTAGAAGACGACGAAATGGCCTGAAGTTACACCAGGAGAGGTTCAGACTGGATATGAGGAGGAATTTCTTTACTGAAAGGGTTGTCAGGCATTGGAATGGGCTGCCCAGGGAGATGGTGGAGTCACCATGCCTGGAGGTGTTTAAGAGGCAGTTGGATGTTGCACTTAGAGAAATGGTCCAGTGATTGATAGGGCTAGGACAAAGGCTGGACTTGATGATCTTAAAGGTCTGTGATTCATGTCTGAGAGGTTCATCAAGGACTCTTTCACGTGGAAGAGACCCTTCACTGGATCAGGGAAAGAATGTGGAGAGTCCCCCTCCCCTGAAAACGAAGGGGTGGTTGAGACTGTGTATGAGGGAGTGATCAAAACCCCTCATCCCCTGTTCCCTGTGCTGTTCATGGGGGAGGAGGTAGAGATAGCAGTGATCTGAGCCTGGGAAGAAGGGACAGATAGAGGTTAGGTGGTCTTAAAGGGCTGGTTGCATTTTCTGTTGTCATTCTACTCTGTGTTGTTTTCTGTTTGTTCTGGTTTTGGTTGCCAGCAGGTTATTTTTTTTTTCCCTCTTAAGTTGAGTAGTCCTCTCTGTTTTGTTCAGTACTGCAAATGAGTCCTCCCTGCCCTTGAAGATTTCTATAAGGCCCCTGGTAACCTTTTCTCTTGCTTATCTTAGCACAGGGTTTTGACTGGGGAACAGACAGCAAATGGCTGTGTGGTCTTTGTGCCTGGCTGGACCAAAACTGTGATATCTATGCTAATACACCTACAAAAGAATCTTATGTCTTTCTGCAAGAGAAGAGACCAGATGCACATCTTCACACAATCTCAAATCCTCTTGGTAAGTTAAGAGCATATCAAACATGCACAGGAACAAATGTTCTCCATTCAGTTCTCCAAGTAGAGACAGTGAAGTGAGTTCACTGATTCATTCAAGCTGCACCTGAGGTAAGACAAAAAATACTTAAACTGTAGGTCTCAGTGTGCATGTATCTTTTTTGGAGCCTACTCTGAGAATAAGGACTCAATCTGCTATGTTATATTGTCTGGATTTTAGCTCAAAGAACTCTGTGTTCTAGCTTCTATACCACTACTGACTTTCTCTAGTGTTGCAGAAAAATTCTATCTATTGTTTTTGCCATTTGAAAACAGAGTGAAGAGTGCTTACTCATATTTGCCATTAGGAAATGATGATGAGGGTCTTACATAAATAGTATTATACAAATATTATCATATTTCATTCTTCCTAAGTGGAGCAATCTTTTAAATTTGACAGTTGCATATGAGATGTATTTCTTAAATTTGTTGTTGTTTTATTCTTCTCATTTACTTTTATACGTATATTTTTTTTTTCTGACAGAAGGATTTTGTTTGGTTGGTTTTTTTTCTGACAGATCGAATGTCACTTAAACATAACAGATTTTGAATAGATTTAATTAATTTGGGATTTATTTTGCATATGTAGTGTCTATGTTTCCAAAATATTTCATTTTAACCATCTTAAAATTCATGCATCAGTGTTACTGTAAGACTTGACCTTTCAGGATCATATAGTATGATTAAAGAATCATTGATTGGGATTATTTTTGTTTATTTTTAAGTTGCTGCAACTCTTGTCAATACAAGAAAACATCTGGAAGTAAGATTCGGGGATAACTAATCACTTATCCAAGAAGAATATCCAAGAACAATTATCATGATGCAGTAGCCAGAATGATGTGAAATTTTCCATTAGTCTTAATTATTAAAGCCTTTACTACTGCAAGAAAACAAAATGACTGCTTGAGCAGTAGCAGGAATAAGGATGATCTGTGCGCCATTTAGAGGAATCTCATGAAAAGTTTTGGATAATTTTCATTGAACCGTGGATACCTTGAGCTTGTGTTTCAAGAAAACTGTATAGAATGGAAATGAATTTTGAGTTTGAGAATATAGTTCTCATCTGCCATGACAATTTCTTTGAATTAAGTATCTCCATTCCAAATTATGCAAATTTTATTGTTATAGAGGGCTATGGAAGGTTTAAGAAGTATTAATGGAGGTAAATGAGTTAGCCTGTAGGCTACATTCTTCTAAGTGATTTCTCCACATCCCAATGTTGAAATCAATAATATATTAATGAATGAGAACTTTATTGTGAGCTAATTAGTTTAACTATAAGGATTGTACTGAACTTTCACAAACGTAATATATATGAATCAAAATATTGGAAAAAAAAAATGGTTGTTTATGGGTTTGCGTGGCAATGTTTTGGTAACAGAGGGATACAGAGGTGGCCTCTGTGAGAAGTTGCTAGAAGCTTCCCCTATGTCTGATAGAGCCAATGATCCAAGATGAGCCCAGCACTGGCCAAGGCCAAGCCCATCAGAGTTGGTGGCCACACCTCTGGGAAAACATATTTAAGAAAAGGGAAAAGTTCCTGCACAGTGGCTATTGAAGACAGAGAGAGAAGAGTGAAAATAGGTGAAACAACTCCACAGACACCAAGATCAGTGAAGAAGGAGGGTGAGAAGGTGTTCTAGGTGCTGGATTAAAGATGCTCCTGCAGCCTGTGGCGCAGCCCATGGTGAGGCAGGGCCTGCAGACATCCACCTAAAGCCCGAGGAGGACCCTACTTGTCAACAACTGGATGCCTGAAGGAGGTTGTGACCCTGTAGTAAGCCTGTGCTTGAGTAGGCTTCTGGAAGGACCTACGGATCTGTGGAAGGAGGAGCCCATTCTGGAGCAGGATTGCTGACTGGAACTGTGACCCTATCGGGGACTGTCATGGTTTAGCAAGGAGTTGCTTTTGCTTAGTAACAGGGGGAGCGGGTTGCAGTGAAGACCCGGTAAAAGTTTTTTAGACTCTCCCCCGACTCCTGGGTTCAGACCCACCCCCGGCCCGGCTGGGCCAATCTGGCGCCTCTGCGATCACTATTTAGGGACGGGAATTTGAGGTGCGAGGCAGGAGGTGTAAGAGTGG